>ML675632.1:13299704-13367320 GCA_007922155.1 Mesoclemmys tuberculata | reverse complement strand
AGTCTCGGTAGACAGGGAAAGGAGACCTCTCATTCCTAGATTTAGTCCCTCTTTATTCATGTTGAGGCACGTTGGCAGGGTGGAAAGAGATGTTTCTGCCTGTTCCGGGCCGTCAGTCGAGCTCCCTTCACCAGCGCCGAATTCATTTAAAAATGCAGAAAAAAGCTAGCATTAATTGGTGATTGCACAAGGGAACATTAGCACTGGTGCGATGGCATTTGCTGCATTTTTTTAATTCTGCTCAAAGATAGTCTTCCTACATACAGAAGAGATTGTTCCAAGGATTTATGTTGTGCTTGGTCTTCCCAGTTCTATAGTTCAGAAGACATAGTGAAGGGGGCTGGACTGCATTAGAAAAACTGGCAAATTGGGATTTCATGCCCTCACGATATTTTATCCAATTAAGCTTTCCCATGGGAATGCCGCACTGGGGTCTCACCCTTGGATTCAATGCTTGTTAATGACATTCAATCATTTTGTGCTGAAGATAGTCATCTTCATAGCTGTTTGCATAATAAATGTATGTTCTTACACGCTCACCGGCTCTCTAACTATATCCCATTCCTGCAAAAAAGGATTAACTTGTGTTTCCACCTTTAAAGAATTTTGAATCAGCAGGTTTCTGTTATTGAAAAAGATCCCAGACTTCTGTCTTGGTTTAAATTTCCCCCTACCACCCCAAATGGGTAGCTAGTTGTAGTTAAAAAATAACAAAAGTCTGCATCACCCATCCTCTATCTCTCAGAATCTTAGTGAGGACGGTTGCCCTTGTGGTTAAACAACTTTGGTAGGACTTGGGACTTCAGGGTGCTGCTCAAGGTGTTCTGAGTGACTGTGAACGAGTCAATTAACCTCCCTGTGCCTCAGTTCCCCCTCTGTTAAATGCATATAGCACTTCCCTATCTTGAGGCTGTTGTGTAGGTGGATCCATAAACACATGGCAGCTCCTCAGACCCTACAGTGATGGGTCCCTACTCATGTCTACAGTTCTTGTTTTCATTCTTCAGTATAGGTCAATTTATCCATATTTAAGTGCGTTCAATCATGCACCACATCATGTTCCCCTCTTTCTGAGCTTGCTACTGAACTGAATCTGGTGGATTCCCCGATGTGTCTGGGTTCAGCTGGTCCTTAGAAGGGATTAACTGCCCCATAGGATAGATTATAAACAGAGAGTGTTTTGGATGTTATGCTTTCAGGGCTTCCTGCACTAGGCACCACATCTAACCATTGACTGGGAAGACATTGGGGCTGGTCCTTCACTGGTGTACAGAGTCATAGATTTGAAGTCAATGGAGCAATGACAATTGACACCATCTGAGGGTATTCTCCCTGGAGCGCCAACCGGTTGCGTGGCTTCTTGCATCAACAGCCACCTAGATGTTTTCCAGGCATGGGTGGTACCTGCTGGTTGCAAGGCCTAAGGTGAACGTGGCCATTAGCTCAGGTCCAGCTGAACCCATCCTACCGGTACCATATTTTTCCCCATTTGGGGTGGAAGCAATGAGTGGTCCTGCTGAGTTTGTTCAGAAAGCCCTTCTAATGCGTTCCACGGGTCAGTGCCACGCTTTCAGATGGGAGCTACCTCAGCCCCCAAAACTCCAGCACCGATACTGGACATTGTAATTTAGGGGCTTCCATATCTAAATGAACACTGGAACAACCAGTGTGGCTGGATCTGCAAATGAGAAATAGACTCACAGCAGGGCTGTGGGCATTTGGAGGAGCTCTCCCAATCCAGAAGTACATTTCTCCTTCACTCGGACTTGGTTTGCTTTGCCTGGCACCTGTGGGAGCAGATTTGATTATTTAATGGCATATGCAGGCAAGCCACTGGCACGAAGAGATAGGACTTGCTTTTGGCTTGTAATTTTCTTTGTTGAAAAACTAAACTGGAAAATCTCCTCTCCCTCCTGCTATAAAATTCTTTAAGGTTGCCCCAGCAGATCCCTGAAGTCTGGGTTCTAAATGAGCTTTCACTGACTCCATCTGAACTCTTGCCTTCAAAGGCCTGGCCCAGTTTATCTCTCGCCTACTCCCTGTGGCTGGGCCACAAAGACAGGTTAACGATTCTGCCACAGGCTGGCCTAACAGAGCTGAATCGCTGAGCTCAGGTAGTAGAGGAGCATGTGTTAAGATCCCCAGGTTCAGTCCCTTACGGCACACAACCCAAGGAGCGGCACAGGTGTTTCTTCGACACTTGTGCTCATGGCACTGATGGAGTTGAACCAATTGTTGGTTGCAAGAGCAGAACGTCTGAGGCAATAAATGCCTGCTGCTTGCACATTCCCACCCTGATCTATGTGCCTTCTGCCAGGCAGCTCCTACTTCTTGAATCCCTACCTCACCCTAGCTGCCAGACCTCCAGCCTCTCCTCTTTGGAGTCTGTGATGAGGTGGCTGCCCCGCACTAGCCTGGAAAGGGTTAATAGAGCCCTAGGGAGGCTGCATTGGGAATAGCCAATCAGGGCCAAGGAGGCCCTATATAGGCAGGCAGCAGCAAGCAGAGAAGGAAGTCACCCCCAGGAGCTAGGGAGGGAAGGTTGCCTGCCCGCCCGCCCTGCAGGCCAAGCGAGGGCAGTACCTTGGATAGTGCAGTGCCTGGCTCTGGTGAAGAAGCAGTTGAGAGCCCTGGGGTGCGGGTCGGACAGTGAAACAGGTAAACCAGATGACCCTTCCTGTCCCTTCTGACTCCATGGTGCTATGAAACCTACCACCTTTCTCCCCTACAACAGCTTGCACCTAGACTGTTCCACCTATCTGTTTACATGGCCTTTGTCATCATAAGGTCTGAGCATCTCACTCCTGGAGTTCACTCTCACAACACCCCTGTGAGGCAGGGAAGTGTTTGCCCCAGTTTACAGGGAGAAAAACTGAGGCACAGGGTAGCTTAAGGAGCTTGCACACAGATACCTAGGGAGTCCGTGACAGAGGTGGGACTTAAGCCTGGGTCTCTGAGTACCTAGACTCGGCTCTATCCACTAGACCATCCAGGCTTCAATGTTTTGGAAGTTATTTCTTTTCATCAGGCTTGCAAATACTTCTTCTGCATTTCTGCCAACAGACGGCTCAGTTTCTAGAGACCCATGAATCACATTTATCAAACTGAAAGTGAAGAATAATCAGCAGATGGTCACTGAACAGCACGTCATACCATCTTAATCTCTTTTCCTTTCTGTTGTGGTCCTGGGTTCCTTTAACACAATTGTGGTTTATTTTGAGTGAAAGCTAACAGGACATACATGGTGACGACGAAGTTACTTGTAACACGGGTGCACGCTAATCTGGGATGCTCCCCAACTCAGCTAAAGAGGTACTGTTATTGACACTTGAGAGAGGGGATAACTGAGGTGGAGAATTCAGATAACAAAAGGCATCCACGTATTGCTGGGGATCAAACACAGATGTCTGGGTTCCTGGCCAGTGCTCAAATCATGTCTGTCGCCCAGGCTGCTATCTTGATCCCCGCAATATCAGTTTTCATTTTAAAAACCGAGTCAACCTGTAATGCTCATGGCTACAAAGAAAACCTTCCTAATGTGAACCGAGTGGAAAGCCACGCAGAGATACCTACCGAGTTTGCACAGAGCCTGGAACAATAGCCCGGAGAAGAATGAAACGCCCTCTTCACCTTCATGAGGCGTTCTCACAGATGCCTAATGTTGATCATCTAAATGTTAACCTTCTTAACTCTTTAGCTGTCGGCAACTTCTTCTGGGACTGCTGTATCCTAATGGATGGCAATTGGTCCTCTTGGGCCACAGCCTCCTGGGGGGTGCCTACTTTGGGGCTCTGTATTGCCCTGAGATCCTCTGCAATTGCCTTTGTTTTCCTCATCAAGGAGGGTGTATTCCTGATTCTTTCCCATGTCTTGTGTCTAGGCAATTCTGCATCCCCTCCCCATCAGCTGGCTATTGCTCTGGTCCTAATGTCAATGGCCTTGAAACATGCAATTTCATGATCCTTTTTTACTGCTGCTGCCCCTGAGAAACAGTATGACTTGCAGCTTATGGCCTGGGACCCACCACTGGGGCCATTTCTGACTTCTCGGCTGCCTAAATAACAGCCAGTACCAATGAGCTAAACGCACGTTCCCTGCAGTGGCCACTTCACATGGGTGGCACAGAGGGAAGGGGAGACATTCACTCCAGCTACAAGAGCCCCCGCCTGCTCCTGCCACAAACTCCTTCCCTTGTTTCACACCTGGAGCCTAAGGGAGCCCACAGTCAAACTGGGCGTATGCTCACATGTCATCCCTCCCAGACACACGCAGGCTTCTTTAATCCCCAGCAGAGTCTCCTCACTTCCTATGTTTCTGTTTCCTCAGCAGTAAATGGGGGGCCATGATATAAATTTCCCTCCTTCACAGGGGGTCCCTTCCCACAGCCTCAGGCTGGGTTTCCTCCTTGGTAGAAACCAGGTGCCCTCCCCAGCTGCCCACCCCAGTTCTCCACTCCCAGTCTCCAGGACCTTCAACAGGCAACGTGCTCTCCTCCCATGCTCCACCACTTCCACCCTATCCGCATGGATGCCAAAAATCCTTTGACCAGCTCCCTCACGGGAGGCTATTCCTGACCCTGAGGTGAGAGTTAGAACTGAGAGATCGGCAACTGGCTAAAAAAGAGAAAACCCAGAGTAAGACTCAATGGTCAGTTTCCAGCATTGGAGGAGGTTGCCGGTGGGCTGAGGAGCTGACCTTTTAGAAGCACCTCTTATCTAGATTGTCAGCAGGCAGGGGACTGTCTTTTGAATAAGATTTCATGCTGTGCTTGCAAAATGAGGCCCAGACCCCTAACCGGAGTTCTTTGATGCTCCAATAATAACAATTAATAATAAATTACAGCTGGTCAGAAAATGGTACATCTTTTCTGCAAAAAGATTAGAAAGAAATGAAAAAAAAGCAAAGGAGTTTTTTTTTTGTTCTTTTGTTTTTCAAATATTTTCATGGGAATCTTCTAATTTTTCAACCAGAAAAAACTTTTTTTAAATGGGGTCTCCCACCAGCTCATTTGGGTTTAGGGTCTTTGTTGAAAACCAGAACATTTCAAACAAAACAAAAATGGTCCATGAAAGTTTTCACTTGGGGGAAGAGCCATTTTTTTTAGCTGAAAAACATTTTGATGGACATTTTTTGACCAGCTCCAATGAAAATCTTGTGCCCATTGCAAACAGACCTTATAAAACAACAGTGGTTCCTATTCCCGGCTTATATCCATTAGTTCACTCATTTCTTCCCCTCACAGATTCCAAGGCAAGAAGTGTTTGCTGGGATCATCCAGTCTGACCTCCTGCATAATGCCGGCCAGAATCCTACCCCCAAAGTAATTCCTAGAGTGGATCTTTTTGAATAACCTCCCATCTTGATTTAAAAATTGTCCGTGATGAAGAATCCTCCCCAACCTTTGGTTGGTTGTTCCAATGGTTAATTACTCTCAATGTTAAAAATCGTATTTAATTTGGGAGGGCAGTGGTGCAGGTTGATAGAGAGGGGCTGCGTTTGATAAAGTCTCTGCTTTCTCCACCGTAATGCTCCAAGCTGTATCTCTCCGGCAGAGGAGTGCACCGAGAGGCTGTCGTTATTGTTTTGCTTTTTAAATACACAGCTAGTTACCGCAGTGCTTTTTAAATTTTAATGCATACCTATAAAGTCTTTTTATTGCTTTCCCTAGCATCAGATACCGTCTGACAAATTTGAGCTGCGAGAAATAAAGAGAACTTTTAAAATGTGTGCGAGAGCCGTGGTTGAGACGTGTGACAGGACTGCCTTGGGAAAATGGTCTCCCATTTTTATATGGCCCTTTTATTTTTCATTCTTTTCAGATCATGAGTCTTCCATACTATAAACTGCCGTGACTGAGGGGATCCACTCCGTTTCTGATCTGACAGGGCCCTCAATATCTCCTGTCCAATGGGTGTTAATAGCCTGAATAATATGCATTATCTTATTACAGTGTTTTTGAAGGTGGGTCCCAAATCAGTTCACTTAGGAAACATTTCCCCCCTTGCTACAGCTTGGTCTAGGGTAGATTGCAGCAGTGAGTTGGCAGGACACAGCCATGCTATACGACAGCCCAGGCCAGGAAGTGAAGAAGAATATCATATCCCATTGACCCTACAAGGGGGATTTATGCAGACAGAATATAAGTACCGTAGCTGGAATTCAGCAAGGACAGCAAAGATAAATAAATAAAGTTAGGAGATCTTCAGCTTCCACAGGTGATCAAGGCATTGGTTTTACATCTCTGCCAAAAGGTGGCACCCAGGCCAAACTAAATGATCGCAATGGTCCCTTCTGACGTTATCTATGAATCTCCCACTCTCCTAGGATGTTGATTCAATATTGACTTCCAGGGAGGGTTGGGCATCTACTAAATCAACAACAGATCCTACGTTTTCCTGGGAGGTCTCCCATCCGGGTTCCAACCAGACCTAGCCCTGCTGAGTTGGTGAGAGCTAACGTGATCACAGCTTGAGGGAGTTCAGCTAGGTTTAAAACATGATGAATTGCCAAGAAATAGAGAGTTCAGCTCAAGAAATAGAGAGGTGAAGAAGGCTTATTAAATTACCCAGTCCAGTTCCTTGCCATCACAAGAGTGAGCTTCACAGTTCGATTTTTCCAGCCCCTTGTCTCTCTCTTGAATTTGATGCTTTTCATGTCATTGGGGTTCACGACAGCTTTAAGGGCTCCCTGCAGACATATAATAACAATATGGAGTGAAAGGCGGAGCAGAAAAGGTTTGAAGGGCCACGTTTAAGATAAACCCTCAAATCCAAATATTCCATCCTCTGAACCAACCACACCTCAGCCTTTGAAGTGACTAAGCCCAGGACTCCAGTCATGGGGAACACTTTTAACCACACCTGCTATTTGGAATGCCAAAGGCCATGGGCCAGATCTCAGAATTTCCCCCTGTGTAAAAGGATCAGGGCCTTCTGTAGGGCACCCTCCTCCTACCAGTCCAGGCATTGCTCTTGCTGTAGCAGCTCATGCCCCGGATTAATTCTGTCTGTGCTTTCCCCAGGGAGGCTGTTTCCAGCAGGGTTAGTCATATTATTTTAAACCTTCTTAACAAACACAATCAAACCCTTGCAGGCTCCTCCCTCAAAAGTCTGGGGGGGGCTGAGTAGTTCTGTCCCCAAGTCTGTCCCTCCCGCCTGCAATCCAAATTTCCTGGCTCTTACCTCCGAGCGCAGCAATCAAGGACTCCCCGCAGCCTCCCCGCTGTCCTTTTGCTTTCGGGTGCAATTCTTCTCTGCAGTACCTCCAGTAGCAGTCCACTGGGCGCCCAGTCCCTCAGCTTTCTGGAGCATTTTTCAGTCCACTCCTTCGTTTCCGGGTCAGCTCATTAAGTTCCGGCTTTCTCAGCTGCAGCATGAAGGACTAAGGAGCCAGCCAAGAGCCTCTGTCCCTAGGGGTGTCCTTTATACCTTTATGTCATGCTGCCAACCACTGTGCTCAGTGGTGGCTCCGGAGCCAGAACCCAGTGGATATGAGGGAGAAGAGGCACCTGGTATGATGTTCTCCGTGCTCCACGCAACACGGGGACTCCTTCTTACCCTCTCCCAAAGAGCCTCAGTTGATTGGCCTCAGGTCACACTGCAATGACATTTCCGTTTCCCTGGCTGTGAGGGAGTGGGAAGGCATAGGCTGGAGTGTTCTTTGGAGGGGGGTTGGTTTTGGGGACCCCTACATGAGACACCATAAAGGGGGGCCTGATGTTCAGAAAACCGTCCAACCCCATCCTCTAAAAATTGGACCCATTTATGGGTGTCTCAATTTGGGCCCCCAATATCATTAGCTGCTTTTGAAAATCTTGGCCTTCAGGAGTATCCCTTAGAGTTCAGGGATAAAGGTCGCCTTTCAAAAGGGATGGTTTAGCTGCACCGAGATGAGAGAGGGGAATAAACCTCACCAAAGGCTTTCCCCGATCTCCCCAGCCTCCTGGCTTCAGGTCAAGCAATGAAAAACCCTGGGATCCACTAACATTGGATTACATGTGATAGATACTTGAGAAATGGGATTGCTCAAGTGGGCAGATTAATCTCAGTCTCTTTAGTGTCTTTTTCCTCCCAGCTAATGTTCTTCCCATGAAACTCATAAGTTAGGTTGGTGGTTGAACCAAAAAAATTGAAAAAAAAAATTGGTTTGGATCAAACCAAATTTGTTTTGTTTTTCTCAGTTAAATAAAATCCCCCCAAAATAATATTCATTTCAGATCAGACAAAATGTTTTCTTCAATCTCAGATGATTTTTGAGGGGAAGGGCTCATTTAGTTTTGGTGTACTAGGGAAGTGAGGGCTAAAGACCATTAAATGTGTTTTTTAAATACCATTTAATGAGTTTTTTAGATTTAAATTAATTTTAGAACAACTTAGAAATAAAACATCTTTCTGAAACAAAAAGTCAAAATATTCCATCTTGACATTTCTGAAAAGTGGGGTTGTCCCCACCCCGTTTTTTGTTTTTTTTTGCCAAAACTGTGCCAAATTCAGCTTGAATTTGAAAATCATTTTAGTCAACCTGAATCTGCATTTTTTCAGCAAAAAAACTGATTTGCAAAAAAACTTTTGCCCAGATCCAGCGATAATAATAATGCTCGCTAACAATGTGCCTCACTGACGTCGGTAAGGACGCTCTTGCATCAAGCGTAGTCTTAGCTGAACATTTCCTTTCTCTGCTTTTCAGCTGCACTCCCTCACTAGTGGCTTTTAGTTCTCCCTCATAAGACCAGAAACGAAACAGAAGACTTGTCAATCACTGGTTCTTATGACAACTGCCCACTCTCCCATCTTTCTAGAAGCTTCTGCCAATGGCAGGGCTGGAAGCTTGAGTGTTTGCAGCGCGAGCTTCGATTATATATAGCAGCGAGTGCCTCTAAAATAAAATATTCCTTAGAAAAAAGCCTAATTTTAGCTGCTACAAAAATCTGAAGATTTGGAAGAAAGATCTCAAACTAATTATTTTGCAGATTTTGAGTCACTCGTGTGGGAGCATGTAACGGCACATAAAGTGACATACACAGCGACACATGAAGGTAGCGAGGCTAATAATAGCTTACATGGAGAGAGCTCCTTTCAGGATCCCACAGGGCTTTAAAAAGTATCAAGCTGATGAACAGTACACATCACTGCATCCACCTCTGGAGCAGAACAAAGTCCAGTGAGGTCAACCGAAAGGCTTCTTTTGATGTCAGTGAGCTGTGGGGCAGGCCCCAACTTTTTAGCAGGGCACAGAAAGACTATACAGCAACACAGAGGATTGACTTTGCAAGCACTTTGTAACATTTCTTACCTGAGCAGCTCCAGTGACATCAAAGGGACTAACACACATACATAAAATTAAGCGTGTGCTTAACTGTAAGTGCTCAACGACTTGAAAGATCCATCTCGGCATTAGTAGCTACTGAAAGCTTTGCCCATCTGATGGATTGGTCATGAGCATGAATGCTAATATCAGACCTCTGAGGCTGGATTTGATCCTGTGACCTATTGGTAGCCCCCTCGGCCTCCAATCCCCCCAACTTTACTAATGTTTATAAACAACTGAGCTTAATTCTGACCTCCATTTACCCCACGGTAAAACTGATGTAACTATTGAATTCAACTGAGTTATTTCTGATTGACACCAGTTTATAGGAGCTCAGAGGCAGGCTTGCTGATTTTTAACCACATGGCTTTTAATCATTTGATTTTCCTGTTTATGTTTAGCTACTTTCCTAAAGGAAAGTTACTTCTCATTGGTTTAGAAAAGGAAGATATGCTGTCCTGATTTGATGTATCAAAAGCAGAAACATCCTGCTAGGTATTTCTGCTATTTTGGCTATACTGACTAAACTGTACTTGAAGAGCTGGCTTAATAAATTACAATTATCCAGCTGTGCCATTCTCCCATAAAGTTGAAAAAATATGTTGTTTGGCTTCTGATTTACCAGGTGTACAGTAAATAAAATTACTGTATCATATCTCCAAACTTCTGTGAGTCATAGTGCTCCTGCTACAATTAAAATTAAATGATACCAGTAAAATCAGCAGGTTAGATTATATGCATATTTTAGGAGTTGAAATAAAAGTGCATTAAACTTGTTGATACATAGGATAAAATCAACACTGAAGAGAAGCATTTTTTTGCAGCACAAACGACTGATTAAGCTAACGAGGCAAAACCACAACGGGGGAAGCTGAACAGCTCTTTCTAACTCTTGGAGGCCACTGGGATTTCTGAAGTTGGATCTCTGTTCTGTCTGCACAAGTATCATTGCATTTGGGAACTTGGTTACAACCTGGTTTTGCCCTAACTGGCTAACTGATAGAGCTCCAACAATAACTGTAAATGGCGAATTGTCATCCAGTGGGGATGTTTTTAAAACTTTGTTCAAAAACCAGTTTAAAATCTCTAAATGTCAGGATAAAAATCATAGACTTAAAAAAATGTCCTGGCCTGATAGCATCAGGGAAGCAGCGACTCTGAAAAATATTTCGGAGTTGAAGTGGATAATCAGCTGAATATGAGCTTCCAGTATGATGCTGTGGCCAAAAGAGCTAATGCAACCCTGAGATGCATAAACAGGAGAATCTGAAGTAGGAATAGAGAGATTGTTTTACCTCTATATTTAGCACTGGTGCAACCGCTGCTGAAATACTGTGTCCAGTTTTCTTCCCACACTTCAAGAAGGATGTGGACAAATGGGAGAGGATTCAGAGAAAAGCCATGAGAATGATTAAAGGATTAGTAAACATGCCTTATAGGGATAAACACAAAAAGCTTAATCTATTTAGATTAACAAAGAGAGGGTTAAGGTGTGACTTGATTACAGTCTATAAATATATGGGGAACA
Organism: Mesoclemmys tuberculata; assembly: GCA_007922155.1. Taxonomy (NCBI): domain Eukaryota; kingdom Metazoa; phylum Chordata; order Testudines; family Chelidae; genus Mesoclemmys; species Mesoclemmys tuberculata. The sequence continues at coordinate 13,356,486 of ML675632.1, read as the reverse complement.
AATTCTGAATAATGGACGGTTCAGTCTACCAGAGAAAGATTTAACATGATCAAATGGCTAGAAGATGAAGCTAAAGAAACCGACTGGAAATAAGGCATTCATTTTTAACAGTGAGGGTAATTAACCATTGGAACAATTTACTGAGGGTGGTGATGGGTTCTCCATTAATGGCAATTTTTAAATCAAGAATGGATGTTTTGTCCAAAAAAATCTGCTCTAGGAATGATTTTAGGGAAATTTTATGGCCTGTGTTACAGAGGAGGTCAGACTAAATGATCATAATGGTCCCTTCTGGTTTTGAAGGGTACCTCAGGGATATGTACTTGGCTGAACGCTCTTCATTATCGCTTTCAATGATCCAGAAGAAAACATAAAGTCATTGCTGAGAAAGTCTGCAGCTGACTCAAAAATCAGGAGAGTGGTATAAATGGGCGGGACAGGTCAGTTCTACAAAGTGATCTGGATCACATAGACAGCTGGCTCACTCGAACAGCTTGTGTTTGAATGCACCTAGTGCAAGGGCAGACAATTAGGACCAAAGAACTTAAGTGATGTTTGCAGGACGCGGGGGCTTTAAAAGCAATGACTAAGAAAGGAACTCGGGGGTCATGGTGGACAAACAATTCCACTTGACCTGCCAGTCCAATACAGTGGCTGAGAGAGCAAATGTGTTTCTTGGATGAATAAATACGGGAAGATTGAGTGGAAGAAGAGAGGCCTTATTACCACCATACATGGCATTAATGAGACAGTCACTGGAATACTGTGTTCAGTTCTGGTATCCACATTTTTTCAAAGGATGTTGATTAATTGGAGAGGATTCAGAAAAGAGCCCAAAGACTGATTCGAGGCCTGGAACCCCTGCCTTACAGTGAGAGATTAAAGAAGCTCAAGCTATTTAGTTTATCCAAGAGAAGCTTTAGGGTACATTTACACTGAAAAAAAAAAAAAAAAAAAGACCCGTGGCAGTGAGTCTCAGCACCTGGGTCAAATGCCTCGGGCTTGCAGGGCTCATGCTAGGGGGCTAAAATTAGCAGTGTAGACATTCGGGCTGAGCGTGCAGTGAAGGGAGAGGGTCTCTTAGCCCTGTAGCCCAAGTTAGTTGACCTGGGCTCTGAGACTCCCTGCCACGTGGGGAGGGGAGATGGTAGTGGGCATCGCTGCCAGGGGGTCGGTTCTTCCTTGGCCACAACCTGCGTATCACCTGTTAACACAGTTTAGCTCTCTGTCACCCTCGAGTGGCTAGTCCACTATAGAGGTTTATAAGTCTATCATTGCTGTCTCCTAGCAAACCTGGTTTTCTGCCTCAGCCAATAATATTTTACCCTTTTAGATTCCAGGGCTTTTGGTTCATTTCCCACTGACATCCCATCCAGGGACACTGTGTTCGAAGAAGAAAAATTGTGACATGGGACCCGATTCTACTTTACATAAACTGCAGTTTCATCATTTTTTTCTTCTTCCGTGAGCTAAGGTGACCTGTGACTAGGGCTTGAATAAAAATCCTCATGGCCTACGTACTCCAGTGGGCAGCACGCATGGGTCACACCAAATTCACTGCAAACAGAGAGGCCGCCTGAATGAAATGGAGAAATACAAACTCTCTCTCTGTACTGTATGATAATGACTTTAAAAAGTAACTGTCTAAGAGAGCCAGAAAACTCTCCCATGAATGCAGCATTTGTCCACTGAGCCTATTTACTTAACAGGTGCCCCTTGTGCTGTGGTGCCAGGCCCTGCTTGCCAAGTTTGCAGAGAAAAGGAGACAGTTTGAATAAATAGAGGGGGAAGACAATTCTGAAGGCATTTTCTTTGTCATCTAAACAACTTTCATTGTAACGAGTATACAGAAAATACAGTACTACTTTACAGAATGACTACAGATAGGAGAAGCTGCGTACATATTTTCCCCTAGTACATGGGAATAATTGAGGTTAGCCCCCAAATTTAGGGCTTTTCACTATTTTGTTTAAATAAAGTCTAGAGGAGCCAAGGGATGGACTTAAAGATTCCCCTGCACTGTTGGAAACCTAAAGCCAAGAACATCATGCTGCTGTACCTATAGGAATCACCTGGGTTTTCTTAATGTACAATCAGTGAGTCCGGCGAACACAAGTGTCTAAGAATCAGATAGCGAAACTAACGATACACAGAAAGTGAAAATGACCAGCCCCCACTTCACTGCCCATGCTGAGGAAAGTGAAAAATGTGAGATGCCTTTCCCGGAGAAGAATGATACTCAGAACACTGACAAGCTTGTATTCAACAAACCCTAATGGATAACAACAAAAGGAATAATAACTTTTTAATTACATAAGAAAAACAAAAATCCTACTGTGACACAATGGCCCTGTGGCAAAGGGTCCTGTTCTTTGCTAATGGCTCTCGTCTCAGACCTGATAAACTCACTACATCGAATACATTGCTTACAGGGTGTTTGTCCACAAAGGGTGACATGTAAGGTTTCTACTGAAAGCTTGTAACTTACTGATGTTCATAATCATGGTGTGATGTGTGTATGGGTAATATTTAAGGAATAATCTCACTATGTTGAAGTTTAGGCCCTTAAGGTTAAAAGGAGTCAGCTGGGTTATGGCCAGTCCATGCAGAAGGGAGATACCACTCCTCCCTGGTCAACCAGTGAGATTAATGCAAATTGTCCGCCATTGCCCCAACCCAGAACAGTCAATGGAAAGCCATCAAAGACAACTGCAAAAAATCAAAACCATTTGGAGGTTAAAAAAGGAACATTGTAATAGACAGGGGATTGCCTGGCCATGAATAAAGACAAGATACTGTTTCAGTAGAACACAAAACGGGGAGATACACTCTGTATCCATTCACTGAGGAGGCATCTTGTTCACTGGGAAAGCTTTTCATGAATGATTGGATCCTGGCTCTTGTGAAGCCAGCCAGCTCTGCAATGGGCTGAACTTTGGGAAGAAAACCTACTGTGTTAGGTAGGAAAGGTAACTATTAATAATGTAGACCCAAGTTTGCATTTTATTATTTTCTTTTGTATTGTAACCATTTGTTTCCATCGCTCTCTGTTGTTTCTAGTGGAATCTCTGCTCTTTCTTAAGTAAACCTACTTTTGGTTGATCACAAGTACTGTGTGTTATACAGGATTGGTAGTTTAAGGTAAAATGGGTAAACTGAGGCACGCTGCTCCTTTGCCGGCAGAGGAGCTGAGATTTCTGCAATTATTCCATGTCAGGAGCTGGATATCACAGGGGAACATTCCAAGGGACCTGGGTGCACCCCTGATTAACCTGCAAGATGAAGTCAGAGCTGCAATAACGCCGAGGAGAGTGGTTGAGGGGGTGAAAGAATGGTGGGGCTGGGGCATGTACACCTGGCTACCACAAGTAAGACTCCCTCTTGCTAGAGGCAGCTGGAATAAGGTGACTTACAATCCTGGGTACCTCAACAGCCATTACATGTACCACGCATGGAGTTTTTTCCCCCAAAAGGGAGACGTGTCAGAGACCCCTGTGAATCCCTCAGGGACGTCGCTGTTGCTGTTGGTTGGGAGGGGCTCAGATCGTATGGTGATGACAGCAGTTTAAAGCCCTACATAGAAAGCTAAACAAACAGTGTCAATGGCGGCACATACGTCTAGTTTTTAACATTTCTTTATGTTGAAATGAGCTAGGCCCCGACCAACTATCTCATCCACACAAGAGGAACCCTGTGAGCAGGTGGAGTCCCCCTGGGGTGCCAGAAGTCCCAGGTTCAATTCCCACTGATTATAATCATGGCTGTGGCCAGCATTCATTAGTCACACAGGCAGGGCAGACACCCTGGGAAACTTAATCTCTGCATTGACCCAAGAATGCAGGGGAGACAACTTGGACCTCCCCGGTTTGGGAGCTGTGGGGGGCCAGTTTGGGTCCTGGCACAAACTGAAGTGGCCCCGGGTAGCATTCCTTTCTGGGATAGCCTCTCTGGGTATGTCTACACTGTGATAAAAGACCCGTGGCTGGCCCAGGTCAGCTGACACAGGCTTGCAGGGTTATAAAATTGCAGTGTAGACATTCAGGCCAGGGCAGGAGCCCAGGGTCTGAGACCCCCAAGAGGGTAGGGTTTCAGAACCTGGGCTCCATCCCAAGGAGTATCTACACTGCTATTTTTAGTCCCACAATGTAAGCCCAAATCAGGTGACCTGGTCTCCAAGACTCAGTGCCGTGGGTTGTTTTATTGCAGTGTAGACATACCCTGTGGGCCTTGAGGCCATGGGGAACAGGCAAGGTGCTGCCCCAGAATGCCCCCTGCCTCTGAGGCTTCAGCAGAGATGGTGGAGTTCGTGCTGGGCTGGGGGATATCACTGCAAGATGGGGGGCGTGAATGGAACAGCTGGGCTGGTACCATGTGGTTGCATTGTGGGGCCAAATTCCAGTTCTTCTCAGCTAATCTGCTCCCTGAGATAATCTCCAAGCCAACCACTGTGACCCACATGGCTGGACACCCTGTCGCACTGCTCCCTGGGCTACGCCTGCCTTTGCTATGGTAGCAGAACCTGCTTTGCGCCACAAAAGCTATTTGCGTACACTCGCTGCATCTACGGCAATTCATGAACGACTTAGCCAACTCACACTTAAGCACTGGACTCCAGGCAGAAATATTGTGTGCCCTGGCTCTTGCCAGAGGTGATTAAAAATGAAAGAGGGATGTAAGCCCCCACCACGGAGATTGGTAACAAAAATGGTGACTAGGCCGGAACTTGCCTTTATACGGGCAGCCCACAGGAGCAATGAGGATCTTGTCCACTCTGAGAAGAAGTTTCTTTAGAAACGTGCTTTGTAGTCCTGCCTGGCAGCCAGTGGGAGATGATCCAATGGTGGTCTCGATCCAATTTCTAGTGGAATCTTCCGAGAGAAGCCAAGGACTGAGTAGATCCCGGAGAGTGGGCCTGGGGTTAGAGTTGGAGCACGCTGGCAGGAGAACTGGGGCAAAGATTGTGTAATGACTCTTATCTTGGTTGTCAATGGGGATTAAACTCTGGACCTCCAGCGCTAAACGCATGAGCTGCTGTAGCTTGAGATAAATGACTGAGACACAGAGCAGGTTTGTAATGTCAAGGGATCAGGCGTAGAGTGGGACTCAACACTCACCAAAGAGTGGGTTACCATTGTATTGCTCCTACCCCTGCTGGCTCCACCCCTGGTGTAGACAGAGGGCTGTGGTCCACAGAGCTGTTAAACTGGCTCCAGCACTCAATTCATGGCTATAGTTTAGTAAGGCTAGCTTACATTTTCAGGGCAGCTTTCACGCCAAGGGGTTTTATACCTACATTTTGCCGAATGCCATGGGGCCATGACCTTGATGGGACTTTCAGGACTACGGCACTACGAACCATACAGATCAGTGTGCATGAGTGAAATACTGCCAACCAGCACAGAGCATGCTACGGAAAAATGGTGGAAGGGGAATCTTGGGATTGGGAAAACAAGATAACCCACTGCTAGTATTGAAAAGTACCATTGACTATTTAATGCCAAAGGTTTCCCTGCTTCTGGTAAATTTCAAGGCACTCATTTACCTACTGATTAAGGGATGATGTCACAATGCAATTTTAATTTTGAACCTATACTTGCAATGGCAAGGTATTTCAAACTTGAGGCCCCATTTTCTTCTCCTTAAGGAGGCAAGCCATTCCAAATGAAACCAGTGAGAGGTAGGCCTTCTCTAAACAAGAATGTTGCACTGCGGTAACTTGGCTCGGCTTTTAAATCACATTTTGGCCAACTCGTGATATTTGACGTCTTAGTTAAAGCCCCCGTTCCTGGAGATGAGCTAAACTACGTGACCGTCAGCTTCCATTTAAAACCAAAGCCAAAGTCTAGCTCTTATAGTTTCAAAATAAAGCTTGAAAATGTGCCCAAGTGCATCCTGAAGACAATAAAACCAGAAGAAAAATACAAAGAAACCAGAGCTTACTAAGTTTTTTAAAACCTCATGATTTTTAAGCCAATCCTGTGATTTTCAGTGAAGGAACTGGCTCATGAGTGTTGAATATTTGGGGGTTGGCAGTACTGAAGTTAATATAACTAACTTGCGAGAGGCTGTGTGGACTGTGATTTGATTTAACAGTGGTTTGCTTTGGTTTGCTTAAATCGATTAGGATCAGGTTTAATTTAAACCAAAATAAACAAGCCTGAATCATTTTGAAGTATAGCTGTAAGTATAGGTGCTTTCCCAGCAGTTAACCCAGGCTGGATTCCTGGCCAGTGCAGTAGTGTCTGGGAGGGTTATTATTAATTTATTAGTATTATTATTATAGGAGATAGTTACTTATTATAACAGGGTACTGGCTTTAATGACCCAGGAAGTCCCTTCCAGTCCTGTTCTTCTGATATCGAAATGAATGCCCAATGCCCTCCTGCTCCAGTTTAAATCCACACCTTAATTTATCACGGTGTGACTTTTTCCATTAGCCATGTCCATCCTAACATCTAATGTGGGCAGGGGGAAATCGGACCCCTGAAGGTAGTTACTGCAGGCCTGATTCAACTCTGATTGAAGTCCAGGGGACTCTTTCTATTGATTTCACTGTGAGATACAGCAGGTATTGGTTCCCTCTTGGCTATGAGAGACAGGGGAAGGAAGCTGTTGTTTTAAAGGGCTGATGGAAAGGCAAGCAAGTCTGCCAGAACTGAGGTCCTCTCCAGACACTGGAGAATGCTGGAAGAATCACCCAGCAAAAACGTGTCCTACTCTGGGTGAGCTGGGCCACATGCACCAGTGATGCTGGAGTTTCCAGCCGAATTCCACTAGGGAAAAGGAAAAGCATTTCCTCCGTTCGGCACAGTGTTAGTCACAGCCTCTCGGGGTGAGAAAGCGGCTGTTAGATAACAGTGTGTCACTTCTCAGTGGGCTCTGGGAAGTTAGGAATTAAGTGGGGGCAAGGGGAGTGAAAGGAACACAATGCTGACTCAGCACCGGTTTGGCCACGATCTGCTGACTCACATCCAAACCGGCCCCATCGATTCTTCTTTTAATTTTCACTTTCTATTAATGAATCTAATGCCAGTCAGCTAATTCTCTCTGTCTCCCACACAGGCACAGCCCTAGCAACCGCAGCACAAGCTTCCCGCACACCAGTGAGAAGCCTCGATCATGGCTTCCACCTCTCGGAGCGGCAGGAGAGCAGGGGGCTGTTCTCTTTCACACCCCGCTCAGTCCAGCGCTAGCTGCTGAGACTGCCAACCAGGAGGCTAATTAGTGCCAATCATGGGGGCGTTTGTTCTGATCTACCCCCATCCACTGAGGATTAGATGTGCTTCCCGTCACAGTTCCAGGGTTACCTGCACCTTTGGACTCCTTCCTGCCCCGGATCTTCCTCGAGGGCACCTTGTTTTGATGGCAGGCTCCCAACCATCACCTCTCTCAAGGGGAGACCCACATCTTTCTCTCTCCTTCCAGACCAGGCTTGCAGGCCCGGCTTTGTGCCTCACTGTGATGTCTAACTGGGATCCAGCACTTCTCCAGAAGCTACAGACCTGTATGCCGGTTACCAGCCAGCCTTCACAAAGCAAAATACATTTATAGGGTAAAAGCATTGCAGGGAAAACACATAAAACCAATAATCATTCCCACACATGCTAAAAGTGTACTAGAGGTTATCCAACAGTCGTAGGGGATCGTAGTAAGCCGAAGTCTTTCCAATCCTTCAGTAAGGATTATGAGACCCCTTGCACAGAAGGTTTTCTCCCTTTGTTGAACCAAAAGGAAGATGCTGTGTCAATTTAAACTCAGCCTTTTTATACCAAAAGCCTTTTCCATGTCCATTGGTCTCTGAAAACCCAGTCTGAGTCAATACATGTAAGGCTCCCCAAGGGTGATATCTCTCTGGAGGTGTTTACAAACCGAAAGGCCAGGAGAGTGAGATGACATGTTTTATTGGACCAACTTCTATTGGTGAAAGAGACAAGCTTTCAAGCTTAGACAGTGCTCGCCTTCAAGTCTAGGAAAGGTATGGGGGTGTCACTGCTAAGCCCAAGGTGGAACCGTTTGTTTAGCATGAGTTAACACGTTGCAGGAGCCCGTTCAAGGTGAAGCGGGAAGTTAACACCTTTGCAGTCCTAGAACAAAGGAAGGAAGGTTAGTTCAGTAGTTCCCAACCTGTGGCCCGTGGACCAAAAGTGGCCCATGCTTTCAAGTGTGTCCGTGGGCTTTCAAAGTGGCCCACGGCTCCCCTATCACTGGCTGCAGAAGGGAGCCACTACCTAAGGACCCTGGCGGAACACATTGGCTTGGCACTACAAGACCGGTGCAGGCTCCTTGCTGCATCCAAGGTCACGGGAGATCAGTGCTCCCCTCCCCCTGGATGTAGCAGGGAACATGGCAAAGCGCTCTGCCTGGGTCCCTAGGTGCTGGGGTCCCTGCTGGAGCCAGAGAGAGGGGAGCACTGATCTCCCCTCCCCGTGGCTGCAGAAGGGAGCCACTGCCTAGGGACCCAGGTGGAGCACATGGGGCTATAGGATGTGTGCGGCTTCCCTGATGCAGCCAGGGGGACAGGAGCTCAGCAAGGAGGCAGCCTCCTCACTGAACTTCGGATTGGCTGCAGTGGGGAGGAAAGGGGTTAGCTGCTGGCAGAGACTGGTGGCCCATCAGGGTTGTAAAAATTATATCTGTGACCCTTGAGCCGAAAAGGTTGGGAACCACAGGGTTGGGGCTACAAATCGTTGTAGTGAGCCTGTGGTGGAGTGGACTAGACCCAGAGGCCCCCTGCTGGAGTCCTCAGGGTCCTTCCACTTCTGTTCCAAGAAAGGACCAGTAGAGGAGTCCTCCAAGCAGCCTAGAGTGGCTGCAGGTGATGTAACCAATCAGAGAGGTTGCAGGGAGCAGCCAATCAGGGCCCAGGAGGGCCATATAAAAAGGAGCTGCGAGCACAGCCCCCAGGCCGTTCTTTGCTGAAGAGGGTGCCTGGGGATCCCGGCTGGCTAAAGGGAACTGCAGCACCACGGTCAGCTCACTGCTGTCTGGGAGTGGGAAAACAGGAAAGCACTCCAGGCTGACTTCTGGGCTTGAGCAGGGAAGAGCCCTGAGATAGGGGAGGAGTGTTTGGCAAAGGCTTGGGCTGTGGAGAAGTGGCCCAGGGAACTGAAAACAGTTTAGTTGAAGAGACATGGTGCTGTGTGGCTGCAGTTCTTAGCGTCCCTGGGCTGGGACCTGGAGTATTGGGCTGGCCCTCGTCTCCTCCCCTCCCCTGCATAGGCCACTGGGGAAGTGGCCTACAAGTGGAAAGTGATAATCCCCAGAAGGAATCTGAACTACTTACTTGCGCAGCTGGAGAATTGAGGTCAGAAGGGTCCAGAGAGGGCAAAACTATTGCCACCAGGGAGGAATCCCAAGAGGTATGGCCCTATACCGGGGCTGGGACTGGTTAAAAACTTCAGACACACCCAACCCCAAGGGCACTCACAAACAGTAGGTGCCAGGCTGTTAGAACCATAACTCCAGTGTCTTTCATGAGATGACTTTTAGTGTCTAGCAAAGTTAGGAATTAAAGCTCCCAAGCTCATCTTTGGAAGGTGTTGTGCTCCTTAATCACACTCTCCCCTCCACACACACACACAAACAGTTTTTGGGTTCTTTGAGAAACTGGTAACCCTGCCTGCTGGAGTATCATACAATCCTTAGCCCACAGATACAGGAATGATTCATTAACTTGATATAATATGATCTCCAAAAATATTGAATGGGGTATTTCCTTGGTTGCACATGTTAATAAGCCACAGTCTCTATAAAGCTGTGTGTTCCTAGGCCAAACACAAGGGTGCTGTAAATTAGAGTATGTTGATCAGTATATAGGTGTTGGTGGCAACCTATTGCAAGTTGCACAGCCTTTGCAATCAGCAGGTGTTCCAAATGAATAACTCTTCCACAGACTTCCGGATCCGTAGCCCCACACTGATACTACAATGCTGCCATAAGGCCACTTTAAACAGCAAGAAGCTTCCATTTCACAGCTGCTCCCAACATTGCAATCTGGGAAAAAGGGGAATGGACCAGAACATCCCGACTTTCCAGCAGTCCCAAGTGACTGCAACAGGTCCTTTAAATTACACTCCCCAGCCCTCAGCTCCCCGGCCAGTCCCAGGATTTGGAGCTGCACTGAGCATATTTTGACAGCAGCTGAGGATCTAGTCCCAGGAGCCAAATTCACACCTGGCATAAGCCGATGCAATTTCATTGGCTTTGCACACTGCTTACCCCAGGTTTGCATTTGACCTTAGCATCCATCTTGGAGTAGATGAGGTTAGAAATGTATCACGTTCATCTCTCTGGAATAAAGCCATAAGTCCTGGATCAGTCAGTGTCTGTTCGGTTTTCATCTGAGATCTAGACAACTGGAGCAGCTTGTACCAGGGCATACAGTTTCGCTGTAAACACTAACACACAATGCAAAAGGAGGCTGATTTTCTTTGAATTTCCTGACTTTTGTGTATTTAAAAACTCAGCCCTAACATTGTATTACCATAATTTAATGAGCTCCTTCATTCCCAGTGACTAGGCCTTTGCAGCTGAGCTCTGAATTACTTAAGGGGAATGATACAAGTGGAATGATATAGGTATATGGGAAAAGGCTACACGGTGGGTCAGAGAAACTAATTCGGAACAAAAATGTGATCTAGCTGCAGCAAGAAGCTTGAACTGATGGCCTCAGGTCAAAGCAAAAATAGATTAAGCCTCCTTCCTTATGAAGACACTACAAGTATGTAACAAAAGTGGATGTTTTTCTAAAAGGTCTGCTCTAGGGATTATTTTGGGGGAGTTCTATGGCTTGAGTCAGATGGGGCCAGACTAAATGATCACAATGGTCCCTGCTGGCCTTGGAATCTATGAATCTCATGTTGGGAGTAGATTAGAAACCAGGAGGACAGTGACGTTCTAAAGACTTGCTGGAGTCAATAATGTAGAGAAGCAGTGCTTAGTGGGTAGCACAGGGGTCCCCTCATTAGGAGACTGGGGTTCTATGTGTCACAGAGGGATTTAGAACCATAGAAGCATAGGACTGGAAGGGATCTCAAGAGGTCCTCTCGTCCAGTCCCTTGCACTTACGGCAGCACCAAGCATTAACTAGAGCATCCCTGGCAGACGTTGGTCTAACATGCTCTTAAGTGTCCAATGATGGAGATTCCAGGACGTAGGCAGTTTATTCCAGTCATTAACTACCCTGACAATTAGGAAGTTTTTCCTAATGTCCAGCCTAAACCACCCTTGCTGCAATTTAAGTCCATTGTTTTTTGTCCTATCCACAGAGGGTAAGGAGATCAATCTTTCTCCCTCCTTCTTGTAACAACCTTTTATATTTTGAAAACTGTTCTCATGTCTCAGTCCTCTCTTCTCCAGACTAAACAAACCCAATTTTTTTCAATCTTCCCTCACAGGCCATGTTTTCTAGCCCTTTCATCATTTTTGTTGCTCTTTACTGCACTTTCGCTAATTTGTACACATTTCCTGAAATGTGGCACCCAGAACTGGACACAAGACTCCCGTTGAGGCCTAATCAGCCCGGGAGGGGACTCAGCAGAGGGGAAGAATTACTTCTCTTGTCTTGCTTACAACAATCCTGCAAATCCATCCCAGAATATGTTTGCTTTTTTTTTGGCAAGTGTTACACCATTGACTCATATTTAGTTTGTGACCCACGATCACCCTCAGATTCCTTTCTGCAGTACTCTTTTCTAGGGCGTCGTTTTCCATTGGTATCTGTGCAATTGATTGTTTTCTCTACTAAGTGGAGCACTTTGCATTTGTCCTTATTGAATTTCATCCTATTTACTTCATTTCTCCAGTTTGTCCAGATCATTTTGAATTTTAATCCTATCCTCTAAAGCACTTGCAACCCTCCTCCCCCAGCTTGGTATCATCTGCAAACTTAAGTTTACTCTCTGTGCCATTATCTAAATAGTTGACAAAGATATTGAACAGAACCAGACCCAAAATTGATCCCTGAGGGACCCTGCTTGATATGCCCTTCCAACTTGACTGTGAACCACTGAGAACTACTCTCTGGGAATGGTTTTCCTACCAGTTATGCACCCACTTTATAGTAGCTCCATCTAGGTTGTATTCCCAAGTTTGTTTATGAGAAAGTCATGTGAAAAAGTATGAAAAGCCTTACTAAACTCAAGATATATCACATCTATGGCTTCTCCCCATCCACAAGGCTTATTACCCTGTCAAAGAAAGTTATCAGGTTGGTTTCACCCAATTTGTTCTTGAGAAATCCAGGCAGACTGTTACTAATCATATTATTATCATCTAGGTGTTTGCAAATTGATTGTTTAATTATGTACTCCAGTATCTTTCTGGGTACCAAAGGTATTCACTACATTAGACATCCAGTTGCTACTAACCTTTCTGGTGAAAACTGAATTTGCCATTTCCACATTTTCTATTGTTTTTCCCTGCTCATTGAGAACAGGCCTATCCGGTCCTTGGTCTTCCTTTTGCTTTGAATGTATTTATAGAATGTTTTCCTATTATCCTCTGTCTCCAGCTAGTTTCATCTTGTTTTGTGCTTTGGCCTGTCTCATTTTGTCCCTCCTTGTTATTTGTTTATATTTACCCTTTGTGTTTTGGTATAGTTTCCACTTTTTATAGGACTCCTTTTTGAGTTTCAGATCACTGACTATCTCCTGGGTAAGCCAGAGGAAATATAGCAAGAGACCACTATCTTTCCTACACAGTAGGATAGTTTGCTCTTGTGTCCTTGATAATGTCTCTTTGAAGAACTGCCAACTCTCTTGAATTGTTTTTTCCCCTTAGACTTGCTTCCCATGAGCTCTTACCTACCAACTCCCTGAGTTTTCTAAAGTCTGACTTCTTGAAATCCATTACCTTTATTGTGCTATTTTCCCTCCTACCATTCCTTCGAACCATGAACTCTACCATTTCATGATCACTTTCACCCAAGCTGCCTTTCACTTTCAAATTCCCAACCAGTTCTTCCTTATTTGTCAACATCAAATCTAGAACAGCCTCTCCCTACTATCTTTCTCCACCTTCTGAACTAAAAAATTATTTCCAATACATTCCAAGAACTTGCTAGATAATCTGTGCCTTGCCATGTTTTCCCAACAGATGCCTGGGGTACTTGAAGTCTCCCATCACCAACAAGTCCTGTGCTTTGGATGGTTTTGTTAGTTGTTTTAAAAAAGCCTCACCCATCTCTTCTTCCTGGTTAGGTGGTCTGTAGTGGACCCCTACCATGACACCATCCTTGTTTATGACACCCTTTTATCCTTACCCAGAGACTTTTAACAACCTCAGTCCAAAGGTATACATTTTTAATATTTAAGACAACACCTCCCTTTTTGATTCATTACTGTTCCCAATGTGCTTTGAGATCCTCAGGTGGAAGGTGGCATTAAAGTGCAGAGTATAGTTACACATGTCACTGAATCGTGCATTAGGCCTGTTATTAGGATGCTGGCAGGTCCCTTCATCTTGGGGATTGCCATATGGGTAGTGGCAGGTCCTCTGTGGAAGATGATGGGCATCTGCCAAATTGTAATGAGGTGGCAGGAGATCAGTGGAAGGCCCTGTGACCCGTCCGTGCCCAGGGTAGCCCACTGATAATGCCAGGGTCAGGGCAGGCTGCAAAAGGAGAGCAAATTCTCCCAGCACTGGTGGGTGACACTGCAGTCAGACTTCCCAACCAGCCACAAACAGTGCTTCTGATTCCCCCACACTGGTTATCAAGAAGCCACTGTGCAAATACACACAGCCCCCTTTACTGCATCTCAGTCTCTGGCTCCCAAACTGACACTAGGTCCAGTAAAGAGGCCAGTTGCTTTAACTCTATGCTCTTTACTAAAAGATTCCCTCTGATCCCAAAGGATCAGCCACAGTACCAGTTCACTATAAGTTTGGATCTTACCCAAAATACCACGCTGCCAGCCAATCCTTTAGTAACTAAAACTAAAGGTTTATTAGTAAAAGAAAAACAAACAATAAGAGAAGTGTTAAAGGCTTAAAGCAATCAGATATATACGAATGATTTAAAAGTCCATATACATCAGGTCTCTAGAACAATTGTGGAGTTGCAGGCTTGTATAGTTCCTCTGGTATACATCCAGTACCTGGATGGGTCTAAGTCCTTCAGTTCAGTTGCAAAGTGTGTTAATCCAGAGGTGTGTCCGCAGCTGGACAGGAACAAGGACACAAGGCAAAGACGAAGACAAAATGGTTCCTGTGGTTTGATCTTATATACCCTCTGTTACTGGCCATGTGGCTTGTGGAACTTTACTGGAACCAAAATGAAGTCCATAGTCACATGGGCCAATCCTGGTAACTCTTCAGGTATGCCTTTAGTTTCTTCCCGGGCCTCTGGCTTCTGTAAAGATCTTGATGGGCCATTAAGCAGGCTATTGTCCTGTGGCCTCTCTGTCTGGGGTGTGTCTTTTACAGCACAGTTTGAAATACAGGATATCAAAGATCTCCATAACTTTCCTCACACATATTACACATGAACATAAATATTACCATCTTATTCAGCATATTATAACCTTTTTAACAGTACCTGACATGGCATGTCTTACATGAATCATTATGATTTTGACACATTAATGTCAAATAACACAAATGCCCCCCCCTCCTAATGCAGCCCGCGTGACAGGCCCATTGTATGAACAGCCCTTGTAATGCTAACTAGGACTATGGGGCCTGGACTAGGTGGCCAGGAACACCGGTGAGCGGCTCTGTCCTTTCCTTTCAGAGATCCCCTGGGGTGGTATTGGGTAAATGCTCATCAGCACGGAATGACTCCACCAGGCCATACAGCAGACGCTTGTTTGCAGAACACCTTGTAAGAGCAACCGCCATTTACGAGCAACATGTCCCCTGGGAACGTTCTCCCTCCTGTGAAATGTTCCCTCGGTTAAAGCAACCCAGCCGCCGCAGGAGAGCAACCTTCATGGCATTGTGACGTCGCATCCAGGGGTGGAGATGGGGAGGGGGGATTGAAGCATGTAGGGGCACTGCATCTGTCCACTCCCCTCCTGATCCAGGCCCTTCAGGGCAGCTCCAGGGCACACAGCCCTGCCCACTAGCCCTGCCTAACAGAGCCTGAACAGACAGCATGAGGGTAGGGGAATTTGTGGGGAGGGTCTGGAAGAGGGATTTTTCAGGGGGGCAGGAATCTGAGGTCAGGAGAGCAGCAGAGGCACAGCTGGAAGGTTTCCTCCTCCCTTCCTCAGGTGTGACTTACAGGTGTGTGGGGAGGGTTGATATTTTGCAGTGCGGAGTATCTGGGACACCCCCCCATGTGCACTGAGTGGTCCCCTCCATCTAGTTTGCTGGTGGTGGGGTGTGGGTGTTTTGCAGTGGGGAGTTTGGGGGATCCCCCTCCCCAGGACACTGACCTGTGTACCCCCTTTTCCATTGCAGGCTGCACATGGACCCATCCATCCATCCATCTATCTCTTGCCAGGGTGAAGCATAAAGCTACCAGCAGAAGCATCCTCAACCTGTCCTTGCAGCTGGGTTCGCTCAGCCTTTTTTGCTATCTGGGGACCCCCTGCGAAACCCAGGGTTCCCCTGCCCCATTCCCCCCAAACTCAGGTTCCTTCACCCCACACACGCCAACTTTCCGCCCCCCACCGCCCCACACACCACAGCATGTGGCTGCCGCACCCCTTCCAAAACACTCTCAACTCTTTTTAGGCCTTTGGTCAGATGACACTCCCCATAATAGCAACAGCCACTTAGCAAAAGGGCACCAACATGTTGCTACTAGCAAGCGTCTACACTTAGACCCCTCTTCTGAGGTTGCTGGATGAGGCTGTTCAGACGCTGATGTCATCGGCACCCTGATGACATGCAGTTCTTCTGTAAGAGCGGGCTGGCTAAAGACCAAGAACTGCACCAATTTTCCATCTGATTCTGAGTGCACCGCCTGGTACCAATATTGGACTTTAAATCGCTGTGACTAGAATATCCTCAAGAGCTGAAGAGACTTTGGCCCTAATTCCCACTGCAATTCAGTGCGGAACTTCCTAGCTCCTTCAGAGACCTCCCCTTTTTCTGTCCTAGCAGTGCAGATCAGCCATTATGCGCTGGCTAACTGTCCTTAGATTAAATACCTGCCTGGGAAGAACAGGGCCTTCAGAAAGGAAGGCCCATGATGTTGAATTCACCTCCCCAGAGAGCCAGGGTTTGCTGAACTTCATGGCACTGGGTAGATCCTATCTATTCTCAAGCATGGGCCTGAAGGGCAAAAGTGATGTCTTCTTTGGTGTGTGGTGTCTGGGGTAGAGTCTTAGGGTACATCTAAACCCCTGCTTCAGTGAGTCTCAGAGCTAGGGTCAACTGCCTCTGACTGGGCTGGAGTTCAGGCTCTGAGACCTAGTGGGGGCAGAGGGTCCCACAGCTGGAGTGGAAATGTCTGCATGGCTATTTGTAGCCCCATAGCACGAGTCCAAGTCATTGACCCAGCCTTTGAGACTTGCCCTGAGCCAGGTATTTGGTTTGTGTGTTTGATTTTGCAACGGAGATGCTGGTTGCCCATTTGGTGGTGTGTTTTCAGATTGGCATCTTTGTGCTGGGGGAAATTTAATGGGCACGCTTTTAAAAACTGGAGAAAAAAATGTAATCCTGCTGAGGACCAGGGCTTAGAAGAGCACAGCGGTTGGTCAGTGAGAGAGACTGGTAATTGGGTCAGAAACCAGTCAAGCATAATTATTTGGAGCACAGCAGGGCCCACAATGGGGTTGGAAGTTTGCAAACATAAAACAATCCTTGCCCCAAAGAAGTCAATTGAGTGGGGCCAACAAACAGGATTAGGAGGGGACTATATAGCCTCATACTTCAGGGAGTAAGACAACCAATGTAATGGGGGTTAGGAGGAAATGCTCCTTACAAGTAGATTATGCCATAGCTTCATACAGCAGGGTTTCTTGCACCTTCCTTTGAAGCACCTAGTGCTGACCACTGTCAGAGACAGGATACGGGACTAGATGGACCATGAGCGTGGTCCTGCAAGGCAATTCCTCTAGTCTACAGACAACTTCAACAGTGGCAGCTACGTCTATCGGTGCTGAAGAAGAGAACTGTTTAAAACCAACACCTTGGGTGCAAGCTGAGTGTACTGAAATGAGTATTTTTGCCCTGCCTTAGATCCTGTGAGATCCTGGGATGGCAGGAACCAACACTAAATAATGTCTCTCCTAGCAATCTTCTTACAGGAACTAGCATCTCTATGATTTTTACACTGAGCGCAGCATATGCTGGGATAGGAGGTGAGAAGTTTAGCCCTTATTGTGGGTGCACTGCAGTCATGATCAACGCACCTTTGCTACTTCCGTTTCACTGCCAAACTCCGTGCTTTGGTGGCCATAACACCTACGTTACCTTAAAGCATTATGGTAGCAGCAGTGGCAGCAAGCTGCAGCACAGAAAACGCGTCTGAATGCAGAGATGAATCCAGAATAAAAAATCCAGGGTGACTTGAGTCAACAGTAGAACGCCAACCTGTCGTCCGAGACAGCGTGAGCATTTCTTGGGGTGAAAAATGAACCCCAGCTGAACGGAGTTCAGAAGAGCACGTGTGCGTGTGTATGGGTGCAAGGGGTGTTTGTAATTAAGATATTTACTATTAAAACTCGGGCAGATTCTTAAAGACTGACAGCTGGTGGAATTAGTAGAATAAAAGCCCACCTCAAGAGAGGATGCGACCAGGTACCTTTTCCTGCTACATGAGCAAAGAAAGAAGAGATGCGCAGCTACACGACCGATTGTTGTGATCCCAGCACACCCAAACTGGGTAAATACTTACGGGGTAGGTGACCGCTGTAAACACTTATGTACTAAAGGAAGTGGTGACTGCTGACTTTAATGGGCGCTTTGGCTGAGTAAGGACTTCAGGAGGTGGGAGCACACCCGTGCTTTATTGCCATCTGCCTACCCAGGTTCCCATCACCATGGTGACTGGACATCTACACAATCCCCTTAAATCAATGTGTGGTGTTGTCACTAACCTAACTAACCAGGGTTCTGTCCTTGGTCCATACCATGGGCTTCATCCTGCTTCCACCGAAATCAAGAGCACAACACCTATTTATGTCAATGGGACAAAGACCAGGAGAGGAAAGAGAACTAGTTTTGTGGTTAGGCTACTTCACTTGGACCCAGGCGTTCAGTTTCCACCTCTGGCACTGACTCACTATGGGACATTGGGCAAGTCATTTAATAGATCTGCGCCTCATTTCCCCATCCATAAAAAGGAGAGAACACTTCCCATCTCCATCCTTTGTAGGACTTATCTATTTAGACTGTAAGCTTTTCAGGACAGGGAGTGTCTCTTACATGGTGTCTGTACAGAGCCTAGCACAGTGAGGCCCCCCCAATTTCAGCTAGGCCTCTAAAGGCCACTGTAATCGAAACAATGAGCAAGCCACATATCTCTACCACGCTACTATCTACTCTATGTCTCTGTGCTAATTTGGCTGCAGGAAGATCTGAAACCTTCTCTGCATTTTTAAATGTCTTACAAGTTTTATTTTTACATCGGAGTTGCCAAAGGTGAGCCCGGTCTCACCACCCACGCACGCACTTCACAAAAAAGTAAAAGAAATGGGTTTTAATTTGTGAGGAGAAAGTCCTGAAAACGCTGCCTACAGGCAGCATGGTATTTTAAATCTGCCCAAAAGAGTTGATGATGGCAAGACCCTTAAATTACCACCTACCTCCACACGCCCACATGTGTGTGCGCGCTCAGATTTCTGTGTTAATCTGTAGGCACAGAGCTTCTGGAAACAGACTTTTTTTTTAGACAGCCGAGTTTGTTTCCTTGAATCTGTTGACAGAGCAAAGGTGAGAAGTAGAGAAGTATGTTTGCAAGCTCCAGTTCCCAGCTCCAGTTACAGGGTATTTTTCACCCGTGGAAAAGTACAAGCTCTCTCTGGGCTTGTAGACACAAACACTGAGTTCACGGCGCAGGGGGGTGCTGGCCACTGAAAGGACTGCAGTTTGCTTTGAGCTGCCCCACTGTGAAATGGGAAGAGACTAGAATGTCCTTTTCAATGGATTTACACCCCAATGAGCTGCCAGCAAAGTGTTTACGACAACAGGCCCACTCCACCTTTGAGTTCCTCCTCTTTCTGGATCCATCTCTGGCTGGAGGTTTGAAGGTAAAAGGAAAGCATCAGCAAGCACCACGTGGGGACAACCAGCCCCGCTGAAGCCCTTCTGTGGGCACACGATGAGAAGGCCTGTCCGTGACAGAGCAGATAATTGCTCACAAACTGGCTAGACACACACAGCCTTTGTTCACAAAGTGACTGTGGTGGGAGGGAGGAGACGAGGGAAGGGCTTCCACAGCCACCATCAAGCCCACAGTATCGCTGTGTTTTGATTTCCGTGTTACACGTCCCACCCCCCCAGTGCCTTTCAGTGCTCGACAGCAGAATGCTGTCTTGAGCCCAGGTTCCTTTCCCAGCCACCAAACCCTGAGCACCCCCACCCCCTGCAATTAAAGTCAGGGCGAATAGCGGGTCGACAGCACCTCTGAAAATCAAGTCTTTAGGGTTTGCTTGTCAAACACACTCAGCACTGGCCTAGCTCTGCTCCCTCTGAAGTCAATGGGAGTTTTATCATTGAGCTCCCTGAAGTCAGCTTTAGGCCAGGGCCAAGTGCTTCTGAAAGCCCTGCCCTTGCTATCTATAACATGCAAGTTATCTCCCTTTTTCAGCTTAGACCGCTGGCCACTGATGCAGATATGGAAGTCTGTTCCCTTCTCACGTTTTTCTTCAAGGCCTCTTCCAGATGTTTAAATTGTCCCTAGAGCGCTCAAGCTCCTTGCAGTTCTTCTCCAGTTGTTTTCCTTGTTTTCTTCCAATGGCTGGATCTAGACACTGCAGCTCGTTGGAAGGCTTGTAAAGACCCATGATAGCGACTGCTGTATTTACGCTGGCTAATCGGAATACAAACAGAACGTGCGTCCTTAGGCTGCAATTGGTCTTAAGTACTTCAATCCTAGGTTCTCTTCATGGCTGTGTCTGACTCAGTATCGCAACCACCCTCTGCCTCAGTTTCCCTACTTTTAAAGTAGGAATTATTATATCCACCTGTGTTCCATGGGAATTAAGGTTTGCAGAGCGTTTCAAGGGCTTTGGATAATAGGCACCGTGTGAGTGTAAAAGAATTGTTGCTTCTAATAACTCAACCAAAACCTCCCAGCCACACACCCCAGGACTTTAAGAGGGTTTCATATGCAGCCCCAGATATCTATAACAGTCCAAGCCAAATTCAACTCCAAATACCCACTGCAGCACTTGAAGTCTGGATCCACACTGCACAGTGCAGGCCCATCTCTGGTAAAAAGAGACACAATAAAGCATGACTCGGTCACCTATCCATGTAACCCAAGGCATCTGCCCACTTCCTTAGGGGATCATGGCGCACCTGGCTCAGCAGGAACTAACTGGTGGAGCTCCATCCTGAGAGCTCTCCCTCCTTGCAGAGAGCGTTACAGAGCCAGGTCTTTTGTTATTCAGCAGCGACCCCTTCTTGCCAATGAAGGTGCATGGTTTGATGGCTGGGAAAGGTGGCCTCACAACTGTCACCAAGAAAGCTGGTGCCCTAAAATGTTAATAGCCTCAAGGATCAAATGTGAGTGCATTAGAAAATGAGGGGGAAAATGTAACTAGGGTGAGCCTGGGTCAGCCATTTGAGTCTGGTCCCAGTCACTGGAGTTGATAACCGTGTGGAAGGCATGTTTTGCTTTCAGTTCAGTGATGGGTGGTCCCAGGGTCCCGATCAGAACTGCCACCCACAAATCTGGCATCCAAACATGGGAGCAGTATCTGGGATTAAATGAACATAGAGATGGGCACCTGCCAGTGGCACAAGAGCAACACCCCGGTTGTGAGTTTCCTTCACAGATAGACCAAGGATGAGCCATGGAATCTGAACTGTTCTCTGACTCCTAGATTTCTTCTTTCCTGTTCTTGGCTGAGGGTCGTTGGCGGTGGTGTAGCTCGTGCAATGCTCTGGTTTATGTTGTGCCTGCCTTCCAGGGAGCTCTCCAAGGTGCTTAGTCTAGCACCTTTGACCAGCATTAAGTCACTCTTTATTTTCTACAGGCAGATCCCAGTGACGTTACTTTTTTGAAAGTGATGACAGATTTCTTCCAGCAGGATTTACTGTTTCTGAAGTGCAGAAATGGACAGCTCCATTTTGCTGGTGACACCACCATTCATCCACTTAACCCAGAGGTCTTCAAAGCATGGGCACCCCCTTGGGAGGGTTGGAGGAAAGTTGCAGGGGGCGCAGGATCCTCTGCCACCCTTGGGCTGGGAGCAGGGAAGCCCCCCGCATGCTGGGCCCCTCTGCTCAAAAGCCCCACTTCCCTGGCCCCGCCTGTGACCCCTCTCCTAGCCCCGACTGGGAGGTGGGAGCGGGGTCACAGACAGGATAAAGGGCAGACGCAGGGTAAAAAGTTTGGGGACCACTGCATTAATTTTCTCAGCCTCTTCAATGAGAACATAGATGTCCTGGAGGTATAGCATAATGACAAGTGTCTTCTATACCCCAGGTGGCTTCCCACCTCCATGGGGTTGGAATCATTTCAAACTCCAAGGCTCACCTGACACTTCTGTGAAATGGCACATTAAGGAGGCGGGTGGCGGGAGGGGGAAGGAAACCCTTCCCTTGTATTTCAATGGACATTTTGCAAACTCAAGCTACTTTTCCTGGAAGAATCCCAAGATTGCTCTGTCTTTGAGGTTGAGGAGCGTGCCAATGCAGGCTTTGTTCCCAAGAATGTTCCCTCCAGTAACACTGGTTTGAAAGTCACGCATGCCTCGCATGATAAAGGTGATTTCTCATACTCTACTTTTCCTGCAGATAAATTCCTAGCAAATAAACTAAATCAGCAACTTCAAGTCTAGCAAATAAAAGGCTCATAAATTAATATCTTTATTGAGAAGGAGTTGGAAGCGATGCTCATTATTAAAGTTGCCTAACACTTCCCATTATAACCCAATCTTATGTGAGCTCTGCTTATTACTTTAGCCTTAATCAGGTCACTTCTACTTTGTTAGCCTTCTCCCTGTTATCCACTGGTTGTCTCTTTTCCTGTATGTGAATTGTAGGCTCTTTAGGACAAGGACAGTCTTTCTATTATATGGGGATACAGGGCCTAATCAAATTGGGCTTCTATCCTTGACTGAAACCTGTAGCCACCATTACCTCCAGTAAAAATATTTAGCAGTAAGAGAGATGTCCTTGTGCGGGTGTTTTCCTGAGCTGTTACAGGTATCTTAGGATCGAGTCAGTGTCTGAGCATTTCAAATTATTGTCTCCCCTGTGCACTGCTTTGTACTTACTGAGGTTGCCCATGGTTGGAGAAGACCAGACTGGTGAAGAGAATTGGATCATCTTGCTTATTCCTTGAGGTGGCTCAAAACTACAGCTCCTGAGCACCCACCCTTTGAAAATCAAGCCCATGTAAAGTGTCTTTTGCTGGGCACCCAAAAATGTGGTCACCCAAAATTGGGTCACTGAGTTTTGACAGTGTTGCCCCTTATCCGTGAGTCTCAGGAACATCATGGTCAGCTATGGAGACTTAAAACAGATTTAAAATCTGTCTCCTAAACTGAGTCCATTGTGGTCTTCATAATGGGACTCTCTCTTTCAGGACTAGATCTTCATATATTAGCAAAAACAAAACACAAAAGGCATAAGCTTATAAACTTCAAAAAAGAGCAAATGCTTAAGTGTCAGTAGGCTAAAGGATTATTTATGGATTTAAGGACCTCCAAACTCTTAAGAAGGTGGTCTATGGGAAGAGTGACTATCATTTTAAGTGAATGCTCTT
Source organism: Mesoclemmys tuberculata (assembly GCA_007922155.1). Lineage (NCBI taxonomy): Eukaryota > Metazoa > Chordata > Testudines > Chelidae > Mesoclemmys > Mesoclemmys tuberculata. The sequence goes on along the minus strand of ML675632.1, from coordinate 13,333,655 downwards.
CCTTGACACCCCTCAATCAGAATCTCTGAGTCCTCCAGATATAGCTGGGCCCTCTTGTCTATACTGCAGGTGGAAGCAACCCTCCCAGCCTAGGCAGATAGGCACATGCCAGCATTGCTTGAGCAGAGATGCTAAAATTAGCACTGTGGACATTGCAGCCTGGTCATTGTCTTCCATTGTCGCCCAAGCCCACCCAACCTTGAGTCTGAGATCAGATGGCTAGCTTGAGCCACCCCCCAGGCTGCAACAGCCACACTTCTGTATTTAGCACGTTAGCGCAAGCCACGTTAGTACAAGTCTGTTCACCCAGCCAGGGAGGCTGGCTCCCAGCTGCACGGTAGACATACCCTAGGTGATCAGTACAGACAAAGAGAAATTAGAGAGTAATGAATCTGTTCATGGTGCTCTGTGCAAATGCATTTCTCACTCAGAAAGTCATCGGTGCCTCAATGGCTGCCTTCTTGGTGCTGCAGTTGTGGCTTGGCACCGCTTCAGGCAGACGCTGAAGACGTTATTCTGAATGGATGCTGTTTGCACATCGTTCCTCAAGGGTACCTTTACAGAGATTCTTCTTGTGGTAGGGGGAATGGAGGATGCAAAACCATGTTGACCAGAGGCCAATTTACAAATGCATTGGAGGCTTTGGTTGCATCTGCCTTCCACTGATTTCTATGAAAGCTGCAGCTCAGCCTTTTCTGGATTGGATTACCTAGGGAATGTGTGACTTTCACTCGTTCAGCACAAGAATTTATTCAGCTGCCATACTGGGCAAAGCTATGGCCCATGTTGCCCATTACCCAGTCTCCAACAGGGGCCAGTATCAGTGCTTCAGGGAGGGTGTACAGAGCAGGGAAATTAGGGAGTGATCCACACTTGTCTTCCACTTCCGGCTCCTGGTAGCCTGAGGCTTACAGTCACTCTGAGTTGAGGGTGGCTAATAGACATGAAGCATAGAACCATCAGTGAACTTATCCAGTTCTTCTTTGAACTCAGTTATGCCTTTGGCCATCACAACAGTCTATGACAAAAAGTTCCATGGGTTAGTTGTGTGTTGTATGAAAAAATACTTCCTGTTTGTATTAAAACTGATGCCTATTAAGTTCATCAAGTGACCCTTGCTTTTTGTTTTGAGGGAAAGGGTAAATAACACTTCTACTCTCTTTTTCCACACCTCTGTTTTATCCTCCATTAATAGCCTCTATTCTAATCTGAATAGTCCTGATCTTTTAAACCTTTCCTCAGATGGAAGCTGTTCCATACCCTGGATCATATTTGTTGGCCTTTTCCAGTTCCACTATATTCCTTTTTTCCACTTTCTTGAAATGTCAAATATTTGACAAGACTAGGTTAACTCTTTTTGCCTATGAAATAAAGCATCCTCCATTACTGACTTAATTACTGTCCAGCATGTGACTTCACAAATAATGTCGGTTCTATCTCTTTCCCCTTTCTCCCAAATTAATGTTAAAACATTCATGTTGCATAATGTCCTTCTTTTAAATAATAGTATTTTCAACAATAGTCCTCTGTGTATGGAGCATATTACCTGTATTTCCAGGCTTCCTGGAAATAATATTTATATCTCAACCCAAGTCGATTAATTTTCTTTGGACATGAATTAATTTAAAAGTATCACAGTATAATTTGTCTCAATTTTAAATCAAAACTTAAAAGATTCCCAGTAACTTTAGCGTGTACTTTTAATCACTCAAATAAAATTAATATCCAGGCACTATAATTTGGTGAATATAATATGTATATATTTTATTATTCAGTACTTTAAATCAAAGAAGGCAAACAAAAATGCAACATAGTATCACATTGATGAAGCAGAGAAACTGCCATCCAGCAGAGCAAGAGTTAAAGAAATCCTTTGGGTTCAGCTAGCCCCGCCCTGCTATCCCTGCAGCCAATGCCAGGCCTGGGGGGGGATAAAAGTAGGGTGCCTGACTCAGTTCAGGGCTGACTGACAAAGTGGCAGGAACGAGCTGTCTCCTTGCCTGAGTGATGGAGCGTGGATCTGCCTGCCAGGGCGGCCACCTGGAAGTAAGCACTGGCTCCTCAGCCAAGGGAGACTGGAGGAACCCCAGCACTGGAGGGAACTGAATGAGTGAGCCACAGATACATTGTGGGACTTGCCCTCAGCAGCTTGCGGCAGCCCTGCACAAAAGACCCTAGGACTGCAGCAAAGTGCTGCCCGGCCTTCAGAGGAAATCCTATGGGGGAGCAAGTCACGGAGAGATTGGACTAGAGATGGGCCATACCTCAAACTTGACAGGCTGGTGGGAAGTAGCCCAGGGCAGTGAATTCTGACTCTCTGCCGAGGGGAACAACCCTTCCCCCCTGAACAGGGGTTGACATTCACAGGGCCCTGGGCTGAGACCCAGCGGAGACCTGGTCCCTCTACAATCATTCCCACCAGCATGCAGAGGTTGAGAACTCAGCAGTCTAACCACTAGGAAGCCTGGCCACCCAAGCCCATTACAAACTTGAACGGGAAATACTTGACCTCATGTTCTGTTGTTCTTCCACCACCTGTAATTCAATTAACACATTCAAATCCTGTCCAAAAATTCCGTATTCCATCACTTATGGCTGGATCCATCCCCCACTGAAGTTAATTGCTTCAGTGGGTTTTGGATTAGGGTCCAGGTGCTATTGTTTTCATGGGCCCCAATCATGCAAACACTTAAGCACATGGTCAATGTTAAGCATGTGAGTACTTGCACTGATATCAATGGGACTGTTTGCATGCTTAAAGTTAAGCACGTGCAGCTGGATCCACTACTGCCCAGCCCTGAACATATAACAATCATGAATTAGATCCCCCCAAAATCACAGCGGGCTTAAAAATCATGAGATTGAAAAAAATATAAAATGTGGCTTATTTTTATTTGCTTTCTGGTTGTGAGCCTTCAGGGTGCTTTCAGATAATGGGGTCAAGCTTTCCTCCACAAGCGGGAAGCCTAGAAACTTGCTCTTTTTCCTACTGGAAGATGAGATTGTCACATAACCACTGGCCTCTAAGTATCAGGCGAGTCACAAAAAAACCATGAGTTGGCAATGCTATGGTCGACAGCAATGGAAATCTTCTCCTTGACTTCAGTGGGCTTTGGATCCGAATCATGCAATGGGTTTGTCGTATCAGGACCTCAAACGTTAAAAATGATATGACAAATACCATCTTTTAATGTACTGATGTTACAAAGGGACCAAAAACTCCATAACAAAATACAAACTAAACAAAATATTGCCCATTATTTTAACTCAGCTTAAAGCTAGATTTTAAGGAAGGAGAAAAATAGAAAGGTATCGCCATAGTGCAGCTAATTAAAAACACAGGTGGAATGGTTTGGCTCTGATTTCTTTTTCCCAACAAAACTCAAACCAATTACAATTCTCTTTAACACCTTTAAAGAGGAAGCAAGTCTATTGTTAGTGTACACTATGCAGGCTTTGAACATTTATAATTGGGAAGCACGGTAGCCTCCATCTGTACTTTTTAATGACTATGGCATATGAAGAATTGTTTCAACTAGTCTTAAATGTTTCATTCAAAATGCCTCTTTTAATTGTAAATCTGTTATAAGATATGCACCTTGGAATAAAAGATGCATATGAGCATGTAGCAGGCCGCACTCATCTGTCATGAGAGCCCTCTGGTTGAGTGTGTGGGCCTGTGCTCTCTCTCCCTGTAGCTCTCCTTGGGCCTAGGTCCTTAATTAATCCCACGTCTATTAATGGTTTCAGCCCTGGTGTCGAGCCATACCCCAGGGCTTCCCCCTGGTATACTCTTTGGTAGCCCTGTGGCTTGACTTTACCATATATCCCACCCCCTGCTCAACCCTAGGGCGTGGGGCTACTTGGGTCGCATAATCGCAAACCCGTAACAGGCTGTCCATTTGCCTCTTCCGCTGCGTCTTCCACTGTTTCCCCATGCCAGGAAACAGGACTTGGGCAGACTAACGAACATGGGGGGAGGACACCCCATTGAGGCCTCCCTACTAATCTCCAGGTAGCTACCCATCGGGGAGTCTTCCGTGGGGAGTAGGGACCCAAACCCTGGGAAGTCCCTACCTATGAGAACCACGTAGGGAAATTTCAGGATGACACCCATTGTTAGCCTCACAGTTCTCTTCTGAATCCCCACCTGGACTAGGGTGGTCGGATACCAATTGACCACTCCATGCATGCAGGTTATTTGGGTGCATTTGGCCCAAAGCACAGACACCAGAAGGAATCTATAAATGTAGATTTGTATACAGATATGAGTGTGGGTGAACAGGGAGAAGAGGAAGCTCCAAGGGTAAATCTAGAGATGGGCCAGAAGATAGAGAAGAGAGGTAGGAAAGAGCCTAGGGAAACAGCAACAGAGTCAGAGACTTGGCTGCTGCTGATAGGGTCCCTGGGCTGGAACCTGGAGTGGTGGGGGGCTTGGTTCCCATACCGGCCACTGAGAAAGCGGCATAGACTTGGAAGTAGATCAGAAGACTGCCTGAGACTGCCAGTAGACAGTTTGTATAGAGGAACTTTGATACCCAGAAGGGGAGGCCTATGGTGACTTGGCTGGGGGGCTGAGTCACGAAGAAGAAGCACCCCAAGTCCAGAGAGAGAAAGAGACCACAGGGCGATCACCTGACGGAAGGGGCATCAGGCTGGGTGACTGCTGATCCCTAGACCCAGCCAGAAAGGGGTGTCCCAACAGTAAGTGAAACCTGTAATACCCTAATACTGTGGTGATGAGTGCAGTGTAAGAACGTATACAGAATACTTCAACTCTAATCTTCCCATTTCTCACCCTGCAGAGTTGAGAGACGTAGGAACTTAAATGTGTCACTGGTGTAGGCCTTTAAAACGGCTAGTTCGGCTAGTTCCATTCTGTGAGATCATATTGGTGCTTAGACCTGTTCAAGTGTTGTGGAAGTGCTATGCTGAATAACATCATGTTCCTTACAATGATGTTTCATAACTCACCCTGACATTAGCTTGCAGCTGAATTTGCCACAGAAGAAACACCTCCCCGCCCATATGTTTCCTCTTAAATGGCAGCCTGTACTGATGAAATCAATGGTGTTTTTATTGCCTTCCTCATAAATGCATAGATGTACATTTTCTTGGCTGAAATCCAACAGACACAACTGGTGACTTCAGATGACCCTCCTTTCTCTAAACATGAGGCGTCATAGCTAGTATGACCAGTACAATGAGAAAGTAATATCCTTTCTGTAAATGTGACCCTTTATGTGCAGGCCAGAGCTCAGGAACAGTGGAAATCAAATAAATGACTGACCTTTCCGATGACCTCTGATCGAAAGGTCACTCTTCAAATTTGCGGATTGTTTTTTTTTTAATGATCCCACCAAAATTCAAGAGGAGACTGGAAATGAACTGTCAGGCACTGGAATCTGATTTAACATGATTGTCCTTTCCCATTGCCTGTGACGGCAGCAGTGGAGTGGGGGGTTTCTTCAGTACTCAGTGGCCCATGCAAACAAGCACACTGAGTTTCAAGAGTCTAGCTCACCAGGGTGTTGGGAATTAAGTGCTCCAGTGCTTTGCTGAACTGGGGCCTGTATAGTTAAAATGCACTATGCTGTGCACTCCTTTTCTGAATTTCCTTCTCATGTTAAGGACATCTTTAACTTCCTCCCGATGCAAACAATGCAGCTAGAATATTTGGGGTTTCAGAAGGCAGCCTCAGATGTCCACTGTAAATGTCACCTTCTGCTGTACGACTCATCCATCTCTCCCCATCATGTGACGATCACCATGGACCACAGTCTCCCATCCTTACTCAGGGGAAGTAGGCCCTTACTGTGCAGGTAGCCCCATCCATTTCAATGGATTTTATGGCTGGAGTAAGGTGCTCTCCAGTGTAAGGGTAGCAGAATGTGGCTATTATATGTAAAATGACTAATGAGTATTTCTGCCCCATGGGCAAAGATGTCATGAGAACTTCTTGAAATTCAGGTGCCTGACACAATTAATGCCCTAACCTGCAATTTTCCTCTTCGCTAGGCTGTGACTCATACTTAGAATACGTTACAAGACATCTTCTCTTGGAAACGAAGGCCAAGCGTAATAGGTTGCAGCAGTAACCTGTTTAACCTGAACGTAATCTACAAGGGAGCTTTGTCGTGTGAGAGCAACATTTTTCAATTTGCATCTGACGAAGTGGGTTTCTGACCATGAAAGCTTATGCCCAAATAAATTTGTTACTCTTTAAGGTGCCACAGGACCCACACTATTTTTCAATAGATGGTTCAAGGACTGACTTGGCAGAAACTGTGCTATGAATGAGATGACAAGACTTCTTCTACCAGCCAGCAGATTATCATCACATGCATGAGCTGTAGGAATTCAGAAGGGTAATTTCATGATTGGTTTGTAAGGGTATCTTTGGAATGGATCTTTAACGTGGATTTAGTGATGGTGAAAGACTAATCCCCGGACTAATGACCCTGGACTGTGTAGTCCCTGATCAATGAATGGAAAAGGGAGCTGTGAACCTGCAGATTTCCTCCACTGCCATCTGGAGCAGGCCTCAGTCATGACCACGAACCATTTCTAATGCGGGTGAAGGTAGCTCACCTTCCCTGGCCTAATCAGTCCTTTGGCTCTCTGCTCTCAAGCCATAGTGGTGTGGACAGTGGACTGAGATTCCTTCATTTTAATGCCCACCACGTAGTCCATAAGTGTCTGATCTCACCCATTCCCTCAGGTTATTATTTCTGGTTACTTCCTTGCCTCTTCCGGGGGAAATCCAAAGAGGTTAACAAAGAAGAGCTGTGGGCAGTGTTTTCTTCTACCTAACGATGGTACGTACCCAACAGCTTCTTCACCTCCACCACAAAAGCGTGTGCTTTGTGATGCTGCTCGTTCTCCTGGTTTAGGTGGTTTCCGGTGAGTGGGGCGGGACTGTGGACCGCTATGAAAGTCCTGCTCTCCGCCCACCCGTTACACGCTGCTGAGAACCCTGGGTCTTCGGAAGGGACTTGTTCACTGCAAACGGAGCGGTTGGGTGTGGCTGAAGGTCAATGCGGTTTGGGGTTACAATGCCTAATTGAGGTCCTGAGGTGAAATGCCTCTTCAGCAGCAGACAGAGAGTCACAATTTAACATGGGGATTTAGTCTGCTTCCTAGTGCAGCACCTCACAGCTGCACACGAGCATGAGCACTAGTTTCTCTAGCAGTGTGTTCTCTCCTCATCCCCAGCCACTAGGAGTGACAAACCTCCATCGTGTGTGGGTGGAAATGGCTAGCAAGGATCTGTAAAACCAGTCCAGCGTGACAGGCCCCTAAGGCTGCAAACAGATCTAACTTCACAGGCCAGCTTTAGTCCTATGGAACAACACCTGTTTATTGGGAGCCAGTGTTCTCCAGACCCCGTTTGAAGCAAAGTACTCTATGTGGCTCCTATAAGCCTCCAACACAGACCTTCACTCAGCTACCATATTACTGCATCACTGTGGGGTCAGTGCAGACTGGCTGCACTGCAGGGAAGCAGGGATTTTTATTAACAATGCAGGATCACAGAAGATGAGGGCTGGAAGGGATCTCAGGAGGTATCTAGTCCAACCCCCTGCTCAAAGCAGGACCATCCTCAACTAAATCATCCCAGCCAGGGCTTTGTCAAGCCACAACTTAAAAACCTCTAAGGGTGGAGATTCCACCTCCATCAGGAGAAGCATTAGAAAAATGTCCTTTCCCAGGCAGGTTCCATTTTTCACCTGTCACCCTTGACAGTGGCCTTGTGAGACCTAAAATCGAGGTGAACAAGATGTCCCAGAGGATGAGCAATGACCTCCAAAGCCTTTCACCTACAGATTCCTGGCTTGGCTCCATCCCATGTAGGTAGTGACTGGTGTGTGTTACAAGGGATTGTGAAAATGGGGGTTTGTACACCTATGGAAGGACCCAGTTTTCCTAAGTCTTTGCTACCCAGCTGTCTCTATTGCTCTCAGTGCAACTTGCTGCATGCTGAGCTCTACTGAAAATCCAGTCACTTAATTTGTGCTTAAATGGGAGCTCAGCTGTCTCAAAAATTCTGGCCACTATTTACTGGTGGCCTGATGCTTTAGCGCAGCCACCAAGAGGAAAATCATATCAAACGTCAAGCAGTGCGCAGCCACTACTCTAACACCAGACAGTTAATTCACGCAACACACGTGGTCTCCAAACCACCTCTCCATTCTCAGGGCCTAGCACTGGGACCTGTTGGTGGTATCAAGGCTTCTCTGGGCAATATGTCTCCTTAATAATTTTTGCTCCCTTACTTGTCTGAATTCCCTTATGAACATGGCTCTGTTTTAAGGTGGCCAGGTAGGCATGCAATATTCCAGGTGACACTGATCATATGGGAGCTATGAAGCACAGAAATAGTGCCTGTGTGATGTGATGCGGCCCCAAAACCATTGTTTCAGTCACCACTTCACGCTGTAATCGGAAGCACCATCGTCCACCTAATTAAGTGCAAGCAATCCTTGCAGAGAGTTTTTACTTTCTCCAGTTGCTGTACACAGGCTTCTGTCAAAGACATTAAGAGAGAGACTCAGGACAAGAGGTGGGTGGCTACAAGAGCAACGATATAAACCACTGTGGAACATCTGGCTTATGAAAGTTTTAGGGGGCTAAAGATCAGGAGGGCTGACAGAGTTGGAAGAGAAGGCAATCTTCTTAGTTCCGAGACGCCAACCCTTTGTGGGCTGCCAAGGACAGCTAGGCTGTGATTTGTGAGACATGCAGGTGTAGAGCGTCTATAGAACCCTAAAGGTGATGGGAGGGAGACAGAGTTAGACATTTATAACACAATCCTTTTTCACCTCTCAAGTGCGCTGCTGTCTTTCCCATCCATTTCCAGGGCTGTGTCCCATCCATCCTACTGCCCATGTGTTCAGCAGGAAGTCAGACTGGAGGATGATCCTAATGATGACTTCTGACTTTAAAAAGCTAGGGAAGCTCCTTAGTGGCTATGAACCTCCTATACGCCTGAAGTGTCTCTGATCAGCATTTTCCGCTTCCTGCCTGGAGGACGAATGGGCGTGGGCTGGCCTAACATAAGCAGACAAAAGCAGCAGCCCCCACACACGAAGAGGGGAGAAGGAAAAGAAGAGTGGAGAACGAAGCATGGGGGTGGGGGTTGGAAGGCAGAAAGAAAGTGTCAAAGGAGGAGAGAGAGTAGAGGAGGAAAAAGTGAAACAATCAGGAAAATGATGTTCCATGTCTCCATGGGCAGTAACCCCAAATATCCCTAATTTGGGGACATTCGTGTTCCCCATTGCAGACATGGGAGCTTGCGAGATTATACACTTTCCTATATCTTGCATTAATGCTAGCAGCAGGGGGCTTAGCCACGCTAAATTGCAGGGGATTCGGGTCTGATTGGTTCGCTGCCATATCGCCTTGGGCTGTGCTCTTGTCAGGTTTAATCAGCTAAGCAGGGTCAGGCCTGGCCAATACGTAGTTGGGAGCCTGCCTAGGGAAACTGAGGAAGTGGGGCTGGCAATTCAGCAGGTAGTGCTCTTCCCTCGGGCCCAACAGAGAATGGAAAAACCCGAGGTGGAATGGTGCTAGAGGCACGGTGTTGCTGGAGGTGCTGTCTTTGGATCAGACAGAATGAGTGCCTTAAATAACCATAATAGTTAAAGGGCCGACAGAGCATCTTCCCTCAAAGTTGGGCAGCTACATTCTGCTGGATTTCAAATGGAGATGCTATTGTTCAAATCTCTTCCAAAAACCGCTGTATGCTGCTGCAGGCAAAGCATGGCTGCTGTGTTCCATCCCAGAAGCAAAGAAGTGGTTCTTATATACAGTGACCCAGAACCTCCTCTGGTGTAAATCGAGCCAGCTTTGTTTATTCCAATGGGAGTAGGTGGATTTACACCAGCTGAGGATCTGGTCTATGAAACCTGTCAAAGAGAGACTGGTCCTTTAAAGAGGAATGGGTCCCATCCCCCAGTGACTCATTCAGCCCTCCCCCCAGGTGGGGAAAATTAGTGTAGCCACATGGCCAGAGCCATTACCTCTTAAAGGACCAGTCACCCTGGGAGAAAGCCCTTTTGTAATCTGTCAGGATGTTAATGTAACATCTTTTTCCGTACCTTTCGATTTGCAACTAAATGAGAGAACAATGTTTCCTTCCCTCCAGTGTTCGATGGAGAGAAAAACAAACCAACCCTAAATGGGATTTCCAGACCAGTTGAAAGAAACACAACTCGCACTGATGGGCTTTTGGAGTTTACCTCCTGCCATGCTGAAAAGGATTCATCCCCCCAGATCAGGAATCAGCCCAGAGGGATATAAAATGCCTCAGAATAGCAGGGCAAGAGAATGGATTGCAATATCGGGCTGCCTATGGGGCCGAAACAGCCTAGCAGCCGGTAATAACCAGAGAGGCTAGACGGACTACACAACTGTCCCCATCTTTCAAGCCCAGTAAAAAGAAGCATGCCAACGTCCATGAGAATTCATATTCAGGTGGACCTTCAGCCCTGCTTGGCATCTAAGGGTCAGTCCACGTTGTAGCCATGGGGTGTGATTGTAGCTGATGCAGCTAGCTTCATTCTTGCTACGTTCTCAAAAGTCAACTCTTGGACACCACAGGGCCTGATCCTCATCTGGTGTAAATCAGTGTAGGTTCCTGGACTTCAGTGGAGCTAAGCCAATTTACAGCGTCTGAGAATCTGGCCCTATCCCTTTCGAATGCCTCTCCTGACTTTCACCAAAGTCCCCGGACAAATCTCTAGCCTGGGAGGAGATGCTGCATGCACAATTTCAGGGAGATTGCTTTCTCTTTAGAGAAGTTCCAGGGAGGGGTGGAGTTCTAATGGGAATCTGCGTATAACCGAAACGGTAGAGCAACTATTGCTGCTCCAGCAACACTGCTTATTGGCCTTATACTTACAGAAAGCGAGAGAAGCACAAATCCAAGTCAAGTGCACGGAGCGTGGAGGACACAATTATTATTACTATGAGTAGCACCTAAGCACTCCTATAAACATGTAATAAATCAGTGTCCTTCCCCTTGTTTTAATTTCACGCACAAGATTTATGAACCTGTATATTTAGACGGTGTATTTAGAGTGCCTGGCACGCAGGCTACTCTTGGCACAATAAAAGGCTTTTCATTGCATGCTCAGAATCTATTTTGATTTGGCTCTGCTGTAACGATTTAAAATGAGGAATCCATCACAGGCTGCTGAGGGTTTGCTCAAAGATAATGAGGTCAAGAGGGCACCTCAGGTCAACTTTGACTCTCACTTTTTGCATCAAATCCAGCTTTCCAGCCCTGCTTGAGGAAAAAGTGTGGACCTCTTGTTTGGTTTCTTCTGCCTGCCTAGATGACCCTGCTTTGACTGGGATGGAAGAATCTCACAGGCTGTGGCTCGGCTTCTGTTTACATCTCCTTCTGACACAGATTCCTAAGGGCTTGGGGTTTTTTTTATGGCCCCCTATCTCTTCCCCTAAGAAATGCTGAGAACCCACAACTTCCCTTGGAGTCCATAAGAGTTCCACGTGTTTGATACCTCATGGAATTAGGTATGTGTGTGGGAAAGAATTATTATTTATTTGTTCTGTAGCATCTAGGCGCCATTGTGCTCGGAGCTGCACAAACGCAACAAAAAGACAATCCCTGCCCCAAAGAGCTTAGAAACGCATATCCCTTGCTCTTTTACTCTCCCTTATAATACAACAACGTGCAACAATGGTTCTCAACTTTTTCCATAGTGGGACTCCCCGCTCATCTACACCTGAGAAGGGCAGAGTGAATGTGACCTCTAGACAGAGAATTCATATTCTACAGCAATAACCCAACTGTGTAAAATTCACAATAGCAGCTAAAGAAATCAAGATGTGCTTTTCTCCCGGGGCTTTTAAAAATGCTGTAGACAGCTTGGCATTAAAATGATTCCTAAAGTGACACCTTTCTGATCTTTATTCAGAAGGCCACCCACCCTCAAGTGGGGTGAGCTCTGAAAAGCACGAAGAAAGGCTTTCCCATTACACCTTAACTAACGTGCCTCTCTGATGCAGATAAGGCATGGGAGAGCAGGGAATAACGTGCCTCATGCTAGCTGGAAGAATGAATAATTTTAAGAAAGGTCTATTTGAATCTCTGCAGGTGATCTATTTTAAATAAATGTTTAATGCTTTTTTGGTAGCTCATCAATAATGGAGTTGGTCCTTTCTGTGAGTTTTTGTATGCTGCATGGGGCAAAACCTCAGGAGCCAGATCTTCCAGCTGAGTTGGGATGGCCCAAGAAGTCGGGGACACACTGGGAATGTCAGCTCTAATAAAAATAAAAGCTGGGTGGCATTGCTGGTTAAAGCCGTTTTGCTGTCATATGCTCACTCTCCTGGAAGTCATGTGTGAGGGAACGCTTGCAATGGCATATCGTGGACTGCAATTTGCTCTGCTGAAATGGCCACTTGAAGCTCAGATTAGTCAGGGTGTAACAAAAGGGCAGGCTGGCCAAAGGGATGTGGGAAAGCAGCCAGGCCTGTCGAACGAATGCCCTTTTGTTTTAGCCTGGCTGGCCACCTGCTTAATTGCACCCAACCAAGTAAAAATGCAGGCGGCTCACAAAGCGGTTGCTTCTTTGCACTGGCATGCCTCTGGCTTGGGCCATCACAATTACTGCCCAGGTCTAGCGCTTGAAATGGGGTTCATCGGCACAATAGGATGAGAGGCTGAATGGGAGCCTGGGGCTGGACAGGACTATCTGAGGATGAGGAAGGAATGCTCCCTCCTCTGGTTCTCTCTCTTTGCAAGAACCTGCGACCCTATTCAGTTGCTATGCAGTCTGTCTTTTTGTTTAATACCTGGATGGGAACTTCTTACCTGGCCTGTCCTCCTGCAGGTCTAGTGTTGCTACCCTCTCTGAAATGATCCCATTGTTCTATTCAGGTGTTCCTATGACTTCTCAGTAGGGGATGGATGGGGCCAGAATCAAATTTTCGAATGAGAGAGATTGTAGGCTGCTAAAACCCAAAACCTTTCCAAGTGAGTAAAAACTCTGCGTTGACCTTAAAAGAAGACAGAGAGAGGGGGAGACGTAAGGCTATACAACTGCAAAGCCCGAGACCGTATACTTTAATTTAGCACCCTGAGTCAGCCCTCCCCGCTGCATCTGTTGGCCAAGAAAGAGTCTGTGATCATGGTAACTTGCTGGATTAGGTGGCATCAGTAACATTTTCCTTTAGCCTCGTCTATGCTAAGAAATCTCTTCTACCCTATCCCACCCGTGTGACTCTGCTGATGGTAGCAATGGTGGGACAAGGTGGCAGCTGGCAGCATGTTTAATCAACGTGGCACACAGAACCGCTCTGAGCAGGCTGGAGAATGCGGTGCTGACGATGCTAGCGGCCATCTGGGGCTAAGGCTCGTGTAGGTGCTACTCAGCTTGGAGCTGAAACACTGGCAGCAACAGTGGGAATCTTAGCAATAAAATCCTAGTATAGACAGAGCCTCAGAGAGCTTTGGGGCCGATTTGTAAAGATATTTAGGCACCTACAGATGGTGGAGTTACTCCAGATTTACAGCAGTGGCAAACATCCTTTGTTTCAATGCTGTGAATCATGTGGAGGGAAACTTTGCTCCCCCTGGGTTACTAAAAGAACAATGTGGCTAGCCTTGGAAAGGAGTGTAGTCCTGTTTCCTTCCTCTGGAAGAACCCAGGTTGCACTGTTGGTCTGGCAGGGTTTATGAAACAAAGATGATGAAATGTCATGTAAAATAGACAACTGCAGTTCAGATCAATACATTTATTGTATGCAGCCAAAGGGTTTCAAGCAAACTGAAAAAATCAAAACAGATATCAGTGATGTCAGGCTGCTTCAGAAAAGCGGACTTTGACTCCCTCAGGGAGCTGATGGGCAGGATCCCCTGGGAGGCTAATATGAGGGGGAAAGGAATCCAAGAGAGCTGGCTGTATTTTAAAGAAACCTAATTAAGGGCACAGGAACAAACCATCTCGATGTGCAGAAAGAAGAGTAAATATGGCAGGCGACCAGCTTGGCTCAACAAAGAAGTCTTTCGTGAGCTTAAACACAAAAAGGAAGCTTACAAGAAGTGGAAACTTGGACAGATGACTAGGGAGGAGTATAAAAATACTGCTCGAGCATGCAGGAGTGAAATCAGGAAGGCCAAAACACAATTTGAGTTGCAGCTGGCAAGGGTCCTGAAGGATAACAAGAAGGGTTTCTACAGGTATGTTAGTAACAAGAGGAAGGTCAGGGAAAGTGTGGGCCCCTTACGGAAGGGGGGAGACAACTTGGTGACAGATGATGTGGAAAAACTGAAGTACTCAATGCTTTTTTTGACTCTGTCTTCACAGATAAAGTCAGCTCCCAGACAACTGCACTGGGCAGCACAGAATGGGGAAGAGATGAGCAGCCCTCAGTGGGGAAAGAACAGGTTCAGGACTATTTTGAAAAGCTGGACATGCACAAGTCCATGGGGCCAGATGCAATGCATCCGAGGGTGCTGAGGGAATTGGCTGATGTGATTGCAGAGCCATTGGCCATTACCTTTGAAAACTCGAGGCGATCGGGGAAGGTCCTGGATGTGGGATACAGGCAAATACAGTGTGCAGCTTCAGAAAAGGGAAGAAGGAGGATTTGGGGCACTACAGACCGGTCAGCCTCACCTCAGTCTCTGGAAAAATCATGGAGCAGGTCCTCAAGGAATCCATTTTGAGGCACTGGGAAGAGAATAAGGTGATCAGGAGCAGTCAGCATGGATTCACCAAGGGCAAGTCATGCCTGATCAATCTGATTACCTTCTATGAAGAGGTGACTGGCTCTGGGGATGTGGGGAAAGTGGCGGACATGATATAGCTTGACTTTAGCAACGCTTTTGATACGATCTTCCACAATATTCTTGCCAGCAAGTTAAAGAAGTATGGGTTGGATGAATAGACTATAAAGTGGATAGAAAGCTGGTTAGATCATTGGGCTTAATGGGTAGTGATCAATGGCTCGATGTCTAGTTGGCAGCTGGTAACAAGCAGAGTATGCCAAAGGTTGGTCCTGGGGCCGGTTTTCTTCAACATCTTCATTAATGATCTGGAGGATGGCGTGGATTGCACCCTCACAAAGTTTGCAGGTGACACTAAGCTGGGGGGAGTTGTAGATGCACTGGAGAGTAGGAATAGGATACAGAGTGACTTTGGAAAATTGGGCTAAAATAAATCTGATGAGGTTCAACAAGGAGAAATGCACAGTCCTGCACTTAGGACGGAAGAATCCCATGCACTGCTACACACTGGGGACTGACAAGCTAGGCAGCAGTTCTGCAGAAAAGGATCTGGGGTTACAGTGGATAAGAAGCTGGATATGAGTCAGCAGTGGGCCCTGGTTGCCAAGAAGGCTAATGGCATATTGGGCTGCATTAGTAAGAGCATTGCCAGCAGATCACGGGAAGTGATTATTTCCCTCTATTCGGCATTGGTTAAGCCTCATTTGGAGTATTGTGTCCAGTTTTGGGTCCCCCACTACAGAAAGGATGTGGACAAATTGGAGAGAGTCCAGTGGAGGGCAACAAAAATGATGAGGGGGCTGGAGCACAAGACTTATGAGGAGAGGCTGAGGGAACTGGGCTTCTTTAGTCTGCAGAAGAGAAGAATGAGGGGGGATTTGATAGCAGCCTTTAACTACCTGAAGGGGGGTTCCAGGGAGGATGGAGCTAGGCTGTTCTCAGTGGTGGCAGATGACAGAACTAGGAGCAATGGTCTCAAGTTGCAGTGGGGGAGGTCTAGATTGGATATTAGGAAAAACTTTGTCACTAGGAGGGTGGTGAAGCACTGGAAGGGTTACCTAGGGAGGGGGTGGAATCTCCATCCATAGAGGTCTTTAGGGCTCGGCTTGATAAAATCCTGGCTGGGATGATTTAGTCGGGGTTGGTCCTACTTTGAGCAGGGGGTTGGACTAGTTGACCTCCTGAGGTCCCTTCCAACCCTCATCTTCTATGATTCTCAGTCAGAATGAGATATTTCATTGTGACCTGAAAAAGCACTTTTAAAGTTTCAGGCACTTTGACAAAAGTAAGGAAAAGATTCACAAAAGAGCCAGAGGAAGCAGTATTCCCCCCGCTGCTTCTCTTGTAAGTATTAGCTCAGTGGTGAGGCAATGCACCTGCCATATGGGAGATCCAGGTTTGGTTCATGTCCTCCTGCTGCCTGTTGTGAAGAAGGGACTTGAACAGGGTCTCCCACATTGTAGGAGCATGTCCTCATCACTGAGCTGTGGGGTATTCTAGTGTAGATGAGTGCCCGAACCACCAAAATTCATAAGGGAACAGCAGCAATACCACCAAACCCACACCTTCTCCTCTGCCAGCCTGTCTGTGAATTTGTGACTTGCTTTTTGTCTAGATACTCGAAAGCCAACCTTGAATTTTCTGGGTCAAAATTAAATGTTTTGTTTCAACATTACAGAAATATTTCAACTCAGATTTTTTTTTATTTTTACTTGTCAGTTTGCCAAAAAATGTCATCTTCAGTTTGACCTGAAACTATTTTTTTTTAAACTGACAGCAAACTGCAAAAATCCGTTATTCACTCAATTCTAGTTCTGACAAAAATTCCAGGCTTGGTAATTATATTCTCCCTACTTCAATTCCACTGAAAGCTTTGGGATCACTGACAATGAAAAGCTATATATAAATTGAAGCTACTGTTATTATCACTTATAGTTATGTGCCTGTCACAGGAATAACACTTCTAAAAAAATTGTTTTACTCCGTTATTTATCGGATCTCGGATTAGAGTTTAAGTGTATTGTGCCCATGAGGCATTCACTGAGAGTGTTCATATGGAGACGTCCAAGGCCAAGGAAGCTTCGCAGCCAGGGAGGACTGCTGTCATGCTACTGAGGGAGGTGGATGTGGTTCTGTCACAGGGAGGACATTGGTTCCTGGTTACTTCTGGCAGCAGGCCGTGCTCAACCCCTTACTCCCAACTCACCTACCATAGTGATGAAGAACAGATATGCTGCTCTGGCAACAAGCAATGAGGAATCAGCCCAAAGGTGGAAGAGAAGCCATGTACCCGCAAGGCTGGGATGACCGCAGCCACCACTCCCAGGAGGAAACATAGGGGAGTGGTGGTTGGTGGAGGAGGCTTCTGAGGAGGATGGATGCACCCATCTGTCAGCCTGACATGGCATCTGAGATGTTAAAGAGGAATTATCGAGGATCATCCTGCCTTATATTACCCCATGCTACTCATCCACGTGGGCACCAGTGATACTGTGGGGTGTGACCCTGAGCAGATCGGAAGTGACTGCAGGCTCTGGGAGTGAGGGTGAAGGAGCTAGGGGCGCAGGTGGTGTTCTCTTTGATGCTTCCGATCAAGGGTGGGGGGTTGAAGGAATGGTAGGACGGAAAATAGCACAATAAAGATAATGGATATCAAGAAGGCAGACTTTAGCAAACTCAAAGATTTGGTATGCAAGAGCCCATGGGAAGCAATTCTAAGGGGAAAAACAGTTCAAGAGAGTTGGCAGTTTTTCAAAGAGACCTTATTAAACTATCCCATTGAGTAGGAGCAATAGGAAGTATGGCAAGAGACCACTCTGGCTTAACCACACCAAAATGAGAAAGGCCAAAGCACAAAATGAGATTAAACTAGCTAGAGACATAAAGAGTAACAAGAAAACATTCTAGAAATACATTAGAAGCAAGAGGACAACCAAGGACAGGGTAGGCCCATGACTTGATGAAGAGGAGAAAACAGTAATAGAAAATATGGAAATGGTAGAAGTGCTAAATGACTTTTTTGTTTCAGTTTTCACCAAAAAGGTTAGCAGCAATTGGACATCTAACTTAGTGAATGCCAGTGAAAATGAGGTAGGATGAGAGGCTAAAATAGGGAAAGAAAAATTTAAAAATTACTTAGACATATTAGATGTTTTCAATTCACCAGGGTCTCATGAAATACATTTTATACATACTCATTGTAATGTAGTTAACACAGCACAGTATTAAGAACCAATTGTAAATTTGAGTATATATCCAAGCTTTTCAGTAAATATCAGACTCTTCAATAGTGCGCTATCATCTCTGGAGTAAGCATCACAACAGTAGGCAAGTATGTCATAATTCTAGGCAAAACTAGCCAACTGATAAGCAAATATAACGTAAACAGTTTAGTTACTACGATAATCTTGGAAATGCTAGCACAGCTCACGTCTTTTTTTGTGACTTCTCTAATCAGAATCTGTGTCTGAATGATCCACAACTTCTGATTCTCAGCTTTCACTATGATTTTCACGTACTTCATCAAACTGAAGATCTACACGAATGGAAACAAGCATCTCATCTCTTTCACGTGACAGCCTCTTGCTCGATTTTGTGTGTATATTTATTTCCAAACACCAGTTTATTTTACATGCTGCAGAAGACAGAGGAATCTAAAGAAGAAGAGACCGAAGAGGAGTCAGAGGTTGTGTTGGACAAAGGCCTTGCCACTATGTTGTAAGAGCAATATTCTTGGCAGATTCCCAGATTGCACGTTTGGACCAAACACCCAAAGAGCTTCTGTATTTGGCAACATTTGAAAGGATTTTTTCCACATCTAGTCGTGTGTTGCTTGTTTAGTCAAATGCTGTAACACGCTATCATCACTAACTTTATTCCCTTTGAACCTTGGATCTAAGAGGTTTGCAACATCATGTGCTGGTTTGCAGCAAAATTCGTGCCGTTTACAAACAAAGCCCTTCCTTTTTGCTTCTTTCTGACTTGTGAATGGAGACGCATTTAGATTCTTAAAAATGGTTGGCTTTCTCTTGGCCGTAAGTTGAGGAACGTCTGAGAAAAGTGCTTTGACTGATTCAGATATAGTGACTGCAGAAGCAGTTGACTGAAGACGCTTCGGAGTCCTGCAGGTGAATTCAGAAGATATTCTTAGCAAGTACAGTGAGTTACACACTTCGAACTACTTTAAGATCTTCAGTTTGCGCCTTTTTTTTGAAGATCCTTCTTTGTTTTTTTAAAACAAATGTTTAAATGCAGCACTTTCCCATCTTAATTTGCTAGAAAGTTTGTTACCATTTAATTCTTACCATGCTTTTCTTCCTGCCTCTTCTTACAGACTACAGCTACAGTAGTTTTCACACATTTTATAACTTTTCTTTGCTCTTTTAAAGATCTCTTCCCATGCCCAAAAAGCAGGATTAGGCCATAGAAAGCACACCCTATTGCAGTCATACGTGGATATTTGTCCATTATTTTGTCCCATGTTACTTTCCTATTATTGGCACTATCAGTCAGCAAAGCAAATATCTTCCCACTGCCAATGTCCTCTAATACTTCACATATGTCACTGCTAACATACTCTGTAGTATGTCTGTTCTCTCCTCTTTCTATGTTCTTGTAAAAAAAAGAAAACTGGTTGAAGTGTTATCCCAAAGTTTATAATTCCATCCCCCCCTCCACCTTTGTCCACCACGTACTGCCAAAGTGCTCCATTGATTTCTTTTTCTTGCACCGTTTGCATTATATGTTTATATTCTGACTGTAAAGAGGCTTGCTCAGAGAATCTGGCAGGGTGGTGTTAATAGTTTAAATGCTGCCTGCCAATAACTTTTTTCTGTGATTGGTAATGGAGTAGCAGAGCCCTATATCGCTCTTGCAAGGGCTTGGTATCACAGGATGGTCCCCTTCGAGTACTTTCCAACCTCAATCACTGGCCACAATCATTCCAGGTTTTCTTGACCACCACCCTTGCTTTATCATCACTGCCCTGCCTACTGGGGAAAAGGAACCTGTCAGGGCTTCTGCAGAAAACAAGCTCCTTTTCTCATCCTGCACCTCGCCATCCCCGCATCACCTGACCTGGGAAGGGGAGGAAAGGACCACAGTGCAGCCTCCCTCACCAGGCTTGGGAAAGGGAAGTGAAGATCCCCTGGAGCTGCAGGAGAAGCAGATGTGGGGCTGATGGAGGGCAGAGAGGTGAGCAGAGGTGGAGGTGAGAGTGCTTGTAGTGGAGTCCAAAATGACCTTGATAAATCTGGGCACACTGGCAACACTAATTATAGACTCATAGACTCATAGACTCATAGGTCAGAAGGGACCAATATGATCATCTAGTCTGACCTCCTGCACAAGGCAGGCCACAAAACCCTACCCATACACATTTATAACAACCCCGAACCCATGACTGAGTTATTGAAATCCTCAAAAGTGAGATTTGAAGACCTCAAGCTGCAGGGAATCCACCAGCAAGCGACTCATGCCCCATGCTGCAGGGGAAGGCGAAAAACCTCCGTGGCCCCTGCCAATCCGCCCCGGAGGAAAATTCCTTCCCGACCCCAAATATGGCGATCAGCTAAACCCTGAGCATGTGGGCAAGACTCACCAGCCAGCACCCAAAAAGGAATTCTCTGCAGTAACTCAGTTCCCATCCCATCCAGCATTCCCACAGACCATTGAGCAGACTTATCTGCCGATAATCCAAAATCAATCGCTCAAATTAAACTATCCCATCATAACATCCCCTCCATAAACTTATCAAGCTTAGTCTTAAAGCCAGATAAGTCATTTGCCCCCACTACTTCCCTCGGAAGGCTATTCCAGAACTTCACTCCCCTAATGGTTAGAAACCTTCGTCTAATTTCTAGTCTAAATTTCCTAATATCCAATTTGTACCCATTCGTCCTCGTGCCTATATTAGTACTAAACTTAAACAATTCCTCTCCCTCCCTAACGTTAATCCCCCTGATATATTTATATAGAGCAAGCATATTCCCCCGGAGCCTTCTTTTGGCCAGGCTAAACAAGCCAAGCTCTTTGAGTCTCCTTTCATAAGGCAGATTTTCCATTCCTCGGATCATCCTAGTAGCCCGTCTCTGAACCTGTTCCAGTTTGAATTCATCCTTCTTAAACATGGGACACCAGAACTGCACACAATATTCCAGGTGGGGTCTCACCAGCGCCGTATATAACGGCACTAACACCTCCTTCTCCTTGCTGGAAATACCTCGCCTGATGCATCCTAAAACCGCATTTGCTTTTTTAACAGCCATATCACATTGGCGGCTCATAGTCATCCTGCTATCAACCAATACCCCAAGGTCCTTCTCCTCCTCCGTCGTTTCCAACTGATGCATCCCCAACGTATATGTAAAATTCTTATTATTAATCCCTAAGTGCATGACCTTGCACTTTTCACTATTATATTTCATCCGATTACTATTGCTCCAGTGTACAAGGTAGTCCAGATCTTCCTGAATAGCATCCCGGTCCTTCTCCGTGTTAGCAATACCCCCCAGCTTCGTATCATCCGCAAATTTTATTAACACATTCTCGCTCTTTGTGTCAAGATCAGTTATAAAAAGGTTAAATAAGGTCGGTCCAAGAACCGATCCTTGAGGGACTCCGCTAGTAACCTCCTTCCAGCCTGACAGTTCACCCTTCAGCACGACCCGCTGTAGTCTCCCTTTTAACCAGTTCCTTATCCACCTTACAACTTTCACATTCATCCCCATCTTTTCCAATTTAACTAACAGTTCCCCATGCGGAACCGTGTCAAACGCCTTACTGAAGTCGAGGTAAATTAGATCTACCGCATTGCCCTCTCTCTCATACACTCAGCTACTGCGGGGCCAGGGGAGTTCAAATATCAAAAGACCAACAACAATATCATCTTTTATTTAAAAAACAAAACAAAAGAAAAAAACTCATGACTTTTTTGGGGTCATTTTTGGACTTTTTTGGGGTGCCTTTTGATTTTTTTAACCTGTGAGGTTGGCGATCCTGTTTACTCTGCTTTGCGTGGCTGGAGCAGCACTCAGTAGTCATGAAGTGTTTGTGGATTCCGCCCGGGATGTCTTATGTTCACCTTCTGAAGGAGTGTTCTGTGCCTTTCTTTTTATTATGCTTGAGAAAGGTGAGTCAGTTGGTGTTGAACTGATTCTGCTGACTAGGACGGTTTGCCATTGCATTACACTGCATGCTCCTGTTCTTTTATTTTACTCACTTTCTAGCGTCAGTTTTTTAATGAATTTAAAAGCACCAGGTCCCTTTAGAATTAGGTCCTTTCTGGCCTAAATTCTACAAATCCTTCATGTAATCCCTTCTGGTTTCTACTTGAGAGCAAGTTGCTGCAGGCACCAGCAGGCCAATAGATTCACTGTTCCATACCAAAACCTCATTGTCAATTGAAACAAGTAGGAACTAGTTGAAAATCAGTGGTGATGAAAATTCTCTTTTTTTGCATCAGTCCCCTTCTGTTTGCATTGGACGTGGCCTTGTGAAACTGGGGACATTTTCCTTGGGGTACTTTATTAGAAAAACTAGAAAACTGTTTTTCTTGTAAAGGGTATTGCTCCTGATTCTCCACTAGAGAATTTAAGCTCCTTGTCTTCTAGCGTGGGAGCTGAAATTCGTAACTCTGTTAGACACAAGAAATCATGGACTGAACAGAGACACTGGATCTATGGTTTATTACAACAATCTATAACCCACTAAGCCCCTCTTTTTGTCCTGTGATTGCAGAGATATATCAGTGTATGTGAAATGTGCCCAGCTATTTAATGGCATCATCATCTGCCAGGTGGAGAGCCGGTAGCCTGCTATCAAAATACGTCAGTGGGCACTCAACAATAATATGCGATGTAGTCTGGAGTTGACCACAGCTGCATCATGGGTTATTAGAAAAACCCCGTTTAAAGAGACGGGCTGCATAGCTGCCAAGTCCTGTTCAAAAATGGTTCAGAGATGATCACAGGTACCTTGGCAGATCAAAACCTGGTGGACAGATGGTTGGGTCAGTGATAAGAGAATGTTTAATGACTGTCATCGCTGACCACTCGTTGTGCCAAGCAGATTATATAATGACCATAATGGGCATCCAGAAGACAGGCGAGCTGGTGGATGGTTGAAGAGGCCGGCGTGCAATGGCAGGTCACTATTCTTGCGGATCTTAGCCAACAGCGTGACAGAGGCCTTCTCACGGAGAATGTGGGGTGGTGATTTGTTGCTAAGTATCAGTAGACGTGGCAACAGGATTGCCTATAAAGTCTTGCCAACAATACACTTAGTTTTGTTAAGCTCTACATTGACCAGCCTCATGTGAGACGAGCGACATGAGCTAGAAGCACAGCATTTTGCTGTTGAATAGCAGAGGGCAAGGGCTGATGTTCTAAGCGTCCGGGTGCTCGCACCCCAGATTGGACCGGCCAATTTTCTGAGTAGGTTGTTCCGCGTGTTGATTTTGGCTGCCATCTTCCTCAAGTGGTTGCGGTATGTTAATGATTTCTCCAATGTCATACTGAGGTAAACTGGGTTTGGATCATGCTGACTGCAGCCTGGGAGCTAGAGCACCATGAAGAATGAATCTCCCGCTAGTCCTTTTCGTGTTAGTGATGCCATCAGCAATTGTCGGAAAGATCCCTGAATTTAGGTTTCGCAGATAAAATCCACCCTTAGCACTGCTCTGTTTGCCAGTTTGGAAAGGCATCCTTCATATCATAGCTTCACTGAAGGGGCCAAATTCTTCTCTTGCTTACACCATGAAATACCAATGGCATCCAAATCTCTCATGAGATGTTTATTCTTAGCTTCCATCTAGGCATTCGTGTGGCCTTTTTCTTTTTCTTTCCCCAAACTGGACCAAATCCTAGTCTCACTGAAGTCAATGGAACGAGGAATTTCTCCCAGTGCCCTGATTTACTTCAAAGTCTGCTTCAAAGTTTTCCTGCACGCCACCTTAGTTCAGTTCGCTCTCCATTGTGATATGGCTGGTGTGCCCAGCATGTGTTCCTTTAGCTCTGTCAACATTAATTTCATTTGCCACTTGTCATCTCTATTCATAGTGATGAGGAGTTCAATTTAAATTCTCCAGCTTTCATAAATAAAACCGATCACTAGGATTACTTAGAGCATTGGACGTGCTCTATTGATGAGATGATTGACCCATCACTACCCATGATGCAAAGTTTGTTTTTCCAATCCTGAACAGTACAATACTTCTAAAAACGCAGGGTCAGCTGTTAGTGATGAGGATGGAAATCTGAAGTTGACTGTATTAACTTCACTGAAGTTACTTCAGATCTTCCCCAGGGCAACTGAGATCTGAATGTGGCCCACAGCACAGAATACAAGCCTCTTATATCCAGTGAATCTTACCTGTAACGTTATCATACCTGCCAGCTACTCACTACGTTGTGTCGTGTTTATTAACACCATTGCAACACTTGATGAAAACATCCATTTTGTGTCAAGATTTAATGTGCCATGGTCCAAATCTCTTCTGGACTTTAAACGGGCTGAAATAAGGTTGTTCAGGGAATGCTCAGTTCTCTTTGGCCTGTCTTTACTGTTGGTGCAATAACATTCATAACATTTATTAAACTGC
This sequence comes from Mesoclemmys tuberculata, assembly GCA_007922155.1. Taxonomy (NCBI): domain Eukaryota; kingdom Metazoa; phylum Chordata; order Testudines; family Chelidae; genus Mesoclemmys; species Mesoclemmys tuberculata. Next base: position 13,309,299 of record ML675632.1, on the reverse strand, counting down.
CTGCACACAACAACAGTGTAGAGGTGCGCTGCAATGAGCTAACACAGTTGCACTCTTTGAGGGAATCTCTGGTCACTGGCATGTAGCCCTAAAATTCGGAGGTAAAAGCATTGCATTTCTTTAGAGGAACATTCAAGTTGCCTTCCTCTGCTGCTATTTGCAAAGAAACGTAGAGTTAGTCCTCCAATATTCCTTGCAATTGAGCGTTTGGTATGTATGCAATTTAACTGCAAAACAGCCTTTTTTTATCAAAGTAAAAGCAGTTTTCTAACTGTACAATTGGCTAATTAAGTCCAAGATTGAAATGTTAAGTTACAAAATACCTCTGTTTGGGGTAGCATCCTTCATTCAAGCTGTATCCAAAAGGGCATTTCAGAACTGCTGTAAATAATACAACTATTATGTTAATAAATATTAGCAAAAGCAGGCAGAAATACAGAGGCGGACGCATATCTGATGATATTTGCAAAGCAACAGAGAGTTGGTCAGACAGACAGATGAGAGGAGTTGCGGTGCAGGATGCTCATGTGCCAGCTGTGGCCCTGTCGTCTTTCCATTGACTTCCCTGTGAGTAGGATCGGTTCCATTCACTAGATGAACAGTTGCCAATCCATCTAAAGAGCAGTAGTTACACTCCAGAAACAATCTATCCTATTAGAAAACAAGAAAATATTTTGTTGGAGGAAGTAGCTTTGACAGCTTTGCTTAGGGCTTCTTGTTGTAATTGTATGAAGAGGCTGATGGAGTTAGTGCAGAACATGTGACTTCCCCTCAGTACACTACTCACCAAAAGCACGTATTTGAGCCCCAAAGCTGCTGTCCCCTTCAGATCAATTGATTTCCTACATGTTGCTCTTTACCATCTTCCCCAACAGCATTTCATGGAATCATTGAAATGTCGGGCTGGAAGGGACCTGAGAGCCCAGGACCCAGCATTGAGACAAGACCAAGCTTTCCCAGACCATCCCTGACAGGTGTTTGTCCAACCTGTTCTTAAAAACCTCCAGTGATGGCAACTCCACAACCTCCCCTGAAAGCCTGTTTCAGAGCTTAACTACTCTTAGAGTTAGTAAGCGTCTCCTCATATCTATCCTCAATCTCCCTTGCTGCAGATTAAGCCCAATACTTCTCGTCCTGCTTTCGGTGGAGATGAAAAATAATTGAACACCGTCCTCTTTATAACAGCCCTTAATGCATTTGAAGATTGTCATCAGGTCCTCCCCTCAGCTGTCTTTTCTTAAGACTAAATATACCCAGTTTAACATTTCCTCATAGGTCAGGTTGTCTAAACCTTTCATCATTTTTGTTGCTCTCTCTTGGACTCTCCGCAGTTTTCCACATCTTTCTTCAAGTGTGACACCTAGAAATGGGCACAGTACTCCAGCTGAGGCTTCACCAGTGCTGGGTACAGCAGCAGGACAATTATATTCCTATTAATATGCCCCTGAATAATGCTAGCCTTTTCCTAACTGCATCACTCTGTTGACTCATTTTCAATTTGTGATCCATTATAACCCCCAGGTCCTTTTTGGCAGCACTACTGCCTAGCTAGTTATTACCCATTTTGTAGCTGTGCGTTTGATTTCTCCTTCCTGAGTGTAGTACTTTGCCTTTACTGAGTTTCACTTTGCTGATTTCAGACCAATCCGTCAACGTCATTTTGAATTCTAATCCTGTCCTCCAAAATACTAGGAACTCCTCTCAGCTTGGAGTCATCTGCAAATTTTATAAGCATTCTCTACACTCCATTATTCAAATCATTAGTAAAAATACTGAATAGTACTGGACTCAGGACAGGCTTCTGTGGGCACCACTAGACATGCCCTCCCATTTTGACAGCAAACCACTAAGTACTTTTTGATTACAGTCTTTCAACTAATGATGCCCCCACCTTATAATAACTTCATCTAGACCACATTTCCCTATGTCAGGTGGATACCCTGTCAAAAGCCTTACTAAAATCAAGATATACTACATCTACAGCTTTCCCTCATCCAGACTCCTAGATGTACCCATAAAAAGGAAGCTTTTCAGAGATATACTCTTCCTTAGCTACAAGAGAATCGTGTTTGCCATGTTTATTTTGCATAATTATTGAGAAGGATATGGTGAGAATTCTTTCATGTGATGGGTAGCAGGGTGATATAGTGATTGTGACCTGTGTTATATTGGAGGTCACTAATACTTCATTATGTTGATTTACTTAGCTGGTTCTCCTTTCATGCACACCACCATCACTTCTAATCAAGCAAAGGCGGGAGATAAATTAATAGTACTTTCTATTTATATAGCAAACTCCTTCTTGGGATCACAAAGCAAGATGTAATCTAAAAAAGTCACACTGAACCTACATATTCTCGAGGCAAGCTGTTGCTATGTTCTCAGCCTTTCTAGAGAAGCTGTCTAGAATTAATAGGGATAAAGCCAATTGGATTCTACAGTAACTACACTAAAAAACATTGATAGGATTTAACACTGAGTTATCTCCTTTCAATAGTTTTTTTTTAAACCAATGTACAGAATTCTGTAGTCAGGATATAATAGACTAATATCTTATCGAATAATAAAGTATCACAGGGTTCTCATTTTCTATGAAGTCTTGAAGACTTTTTTCCCATGGGTGCATGATTTGCTTTACAATGGGCCAAACAAGAAGAAACACATCACTGTGTCCATATTAATGGATACAGACAAATTACAAAGGCTCTAGAGAGGCAACAAAGGTTAATTAAGGGCCAGGAAGTATCTTGAGCTGTGAGGAAAAGCTAGAGGAATTGAATGAATACAGCTCAGCTAAAAGAAAACTAGGGGAGATATAAGAACCCCCCTCTAAATATTTGGAGAGTGTCACCATTAAAGGATTATTATTGAAGGTGGTTCATAAAGTGATTACTAAAAGTAATGGGATGGAAATGAGCCAAGGGAAAATCCAGTTTGAACATGAGAAAAAAGCCCCTAAAGATGTGGTCAGTTGGAATGTAGAATAGCCTCCCAAAGGGACAGGGTTGACGTTTCTTTGCTGGAGTTCTTTAAATTTAGGCACTCTGTTGTATGACTTCTCCTCTTTGCACAGCATAGAAGAGACAGTCAGAGCACAAAGGAACTCTTAACAGCTGTGACAATGTTCACAGAATTGCACCTGCTAATGCCAAGATTTAGGGTTTGCATACATGAAGATTACATTTGTGTCAAGCTGTGGTTTTTCTGTACCCCATGCTAGCTTGCTCTTGTTTAACTGTCTGTGTGGACCCTGCTGATGTGCATTAACAGTTTGTTAATGTGCTCAGACCTGGTCCTAGTTCAAAAAGGACTAGATCAAAGCACATTAACACTGTTAGTGTGCACCAGCAGAGTCCACAGGGACAATTATTTCACGGCAGGCCAGATGTTCATATAGACAAACCCTAAGACCAGAATTTTCAAAATGACCTCAGTATTTTAGGAGCTTAAGTCTCATTTTCCAAAGTGACTCATGAACTTAGAAACGTAAGTCTCACTGAAAGTCTCCTATGTGCTTAAGTCATTTTGGAAAATGGGACGTGTGCTCCTAGGACACTTTTGAAAATGTTACCCTAAACATACCCCCTTTATTGCAAAGTGGTGCTGCAAACACAGAAGTGGAGTGCCTGAAATTGCCTTACCCACATCCTTCAAATTAATGCATTCTATCAAGAACTGAATATTCTTCTGAAAATGGGATGAATGACAGTAGCTATTGCAAATGCTTAACAAGCTGGTTGAATAATGAAAAACAGATTAATAATTATAACTGAAAATACATGGGGCAGCTTTATGCCAGCATTATTCATTGGCTCCTTTTATTTAGGTATTCAAATGGCTGCCAGCCACATGAGAAAATGTTCACGAGTCTCAATAGTTTTAGCAAGAGTGATGATTTATAGTAAAATTCACAATGGAAAGTGCGCAAAGAATTTATCGTCTCTTATATTATTTTTATTCTCTTTAAAATTTGTCACCTAATCAAGGAGTAGAAACAATACTGTGTGGCTTATAAATAAGAGTGAATTTTGAAGTGGCCAATTTTGCAAATTAAATATTGCTCAAACTATTGAATACAGAACTAGTACATTGGCAGAATCCCTCGTTAAGACCTACATCTGTTGTGATGGCTCTAGATCAGTCACCGTGCAGGCAACTGGCGAGCTGAATCGTCTGCTGCTCTTAACCTTTAGCCTTTCCATCTATAACCTTTGAAATATAGTCCCGTTAATATGATTAAATGCAAAATGTAAAAATAATATCAGCCCAAGGTTCAGTCCTTGATTTGGCTACAGGTGATGTACTCCATTCAGTTTAAGAACCAAGAGTGACATAAGAAGGGATGAAATTCAAAATATTATATGGTCAAACTAAAGCAGGCATGCATAAAAACTCTACAGTATAACAATTTCACTCTACATTTATATTCCCATTCCTAAAATGTAGTTACACCAAGGGATGATCAGTCCCTTGATGAAGGAATGGGTATAGGATCCTTCCTTTAAGCTTTGTTTGATGATGTATGGAGAGCCCCATATATTTGGAGCTACCTTATTTATAGTATATTATAATAAGCCAATCAACATTAAATTTATCTTTTTTACCATATCTATTCTTCTGCTGCTGTATTTAATCTTCCATACCTCCAAAGCCAAATATCTTCTACTTTTATATTGCTATTAATATCCAACAGCATTCTAATGGTCATTTGCATCAGTGCAAATTCTGCGATTACCAGTAACGTCCCCAAATCCACGGAAAATACCTGCTAAAACCAATTAGGCCCAGCCTACACTTACCTTTGCGACTTGGTGGCAGTCAACGGGAGATACGCAAGTGATTTGCAAGTGACATAAATCACTTGCATATCTCCCGTCGACTTTGCAGTGTCTCTTCTGCACGGCGTCCATACTGCGCTGCGTCGACGGGAACAGCGCTCCCTTCAACGCAGCGCTACGCCACTTACCGGGGTGGTTTTCCTGCGTCACTTCCTGGATCGACTGAGCGTGTCTATACAGACCGCTCAGTCGATCCAGAGCAATTGATGTGACGGTGGCGAATTTGCTGCCGACAGTGTAGACCCAGCCTCAGTATAAAAATCTATTTACTACATGGCCCAAGGTTATGCTTTGAGTCACTTCTATTGATACCTCTATTTACTCCTGCTAACAAACCTAATTTTAGTTAGTATGAAGCCTAAACGCCTGCTTCCTATTTGCATTTCAACACATTTTCAATAAGCAAATGATCCCCTCATAGTCTACACATCCACTGTCATGGGTGTGTCTGTTTGGCGCACCTGCTGCATCATGCCTGGCTGAGGGGGTGCTCTGCGACTGTGGAGCCTATTTCCGTTCCTCTATCCGTTCATGCAGTCGGGCAGAGTTCCTCTGGGCAGCGTCCGCTGGCTCCCTAGACACCTTCTGGGAGCAGTGGGTGCTGTCCGGGGTTCTCTGCTCGGTGTCCCATTCTGGCTCCCTTCGTTTAAACCTGTGACCCCCACACCCCTTCCCGTTTTCTCATTTGTTGGCCCCCGTAATCTGTTAAATCCCGGGTCTGGTGGCTCCTCCCCTTAAGATGGGGGAGGGGTCTTTAGCGGTGGGTGGGCTTGTGCCCACCCACCCTTTCCTGTTTCTCAAATAGAAACTGTAAGATTTCAGGAGCAGTTTATCATCTTTGTATTCGTCTACACAGAATCTTGATCCATGATTGAAATTCCTAGCTAGCCCATAGAAATAACAAACAGAGATCAGGACTATTTTGCAAAAAACTTGCGAAGAAAAAATAGGCTAAATTCACATTACATTAAATACAGGGAACAGCCCAGCTTCTGGTTTTGGGAGAGCTGGAGACCATCTTAACTCCCATAAAACTGGGGTATATCAGTTTCCTTGATTTTTTTTTTATTGCCCAGTTATTCACCAAGGCAGCCTGTATGCAAATTCCTATAGCAACTTCTGCTAACGTGGCTTATCACATATGACAACTCCTAATGATCTTTACAATTGTTCACATACTTCACAGAATGCAATATGCCTGAGAGAGCTTTAATCCCATTAACAGACCCTTTTCTCTTGCAGGAGTGCAGATCTCAGCTCATGACTTTCTTGTCATTTTAGGACAGGCAGCAACCATTAATTTAAAGTTTACCATGAGGGAGAGAATGATTTTTCCGGGGAGTGTCTTGCCATTTATGTTAGCAAAGTTTTACTTAATTTGTGTCCAGTTTAGTTTTTCCTATGATGGACATACAGTTTATTGGGTTGTTTTTATTGTTGTTGCAACATCCAGTGTGGCTGCACTCAGAGCGTAGATAAAGATGTTTAACCCTATTCTATTCGTACACTTTCAGAATTCAATGCCACTGGCAGAAAGGCTGCTAAAGCCCAACCTCCAAGTTGTAGTTGCAGCCCGTGCAGTTCTGTGCTGTGGCACATAGCTGCCTTCCTCTTCCACACAGAAGTCTCCCCCTCAGAGACTTAAACATCAATGCACTACTCAAACTTGAGCCAAGCAGCAGGCCACCTGGAATAAGTGGGAGCACTGTATGCTTGGGTCCGTAGTCTTTGTAGCCCATGCCACTGTATTACTGAAGAGAAGGCAGCAGATGCGCTCTGCTTCCATTATTTACAAACTGGGTGTGGTGTTTGTGGCCACCGGACTGTTACTGAAAAAGCCCTCACCTCAGCAAAATGTACACAAATTAGTCCCCCGAGTCCTCACCAAGATTGGGGCTCCACTGTGCAAGGGCTGTAGGAACATGAGTCTCTGCCCCAAAGGGTATAGTTTCAATGGGCAAAACAGATAATGGCCGTATTATTGCTCCCATTTTGCTGATGAGAAACTGAGACCCAGAGATTTTAGCTACCTGCCCAAACTCTCACCAAAAGTCTGTGGCAGAGCTAGGACTGGACTTGAATGTCCTGAGGCCCAGTCTAATGCCTTAACCACCACATCATCCTTCCTCAGCTATGATAGGCAAACTAAACAGGATCACACAACTGGCCAAAACAACCTCTGAGCGGCTCGGTTGTTGGGAAGAAAGTTGGTGCAACCAAAGCTTGACGAAGCTGTTTGTAAATCCCAAACAGAACAGCTGCCCCCAAGATGGCAAGTGTGCCTTCCAAGCTGGAAATAAATCTGAATTTATAACTCGGCTTTCTCTTCTGAGTTTTAAACCTTTGGGTTTGGCAACCTTGTCTTTTGCTGACTGGAGAGAAATCCATCAGGATCGCTGTGTCATCATTCTGAATCCATCCTCTGCCTGTCTTTTGGAGAGCTAATGCAGTTGCGTAGTGCTCCCTGAGTGGCAAACACAGCCTATTTTATCTTAGTATCCATGCTCGTCACTGCTAGCCAATCTAGCATTAAAGAAATGCAGTTCTCTCCCCCTCACGTAAACTGCCACATCATGAGCCTCAGTCTCTGTAGTACAAATTGGATGTTTCGAAAACATATGAAGGAAACCAATCAGCTGTTTAATCTGGTTTTTATCCCCCTTCAATAAATGTATCAGTTCGGACACCTTGTGGACTCTTTACTGCTCCCCATAAAGGCCTACAGCTGTCAAGTAGCCTCGACTCCTCTTGGAAAACATAATAGATCAATAAGTACCGGTAATAACAAGGATCAGCCATCATGCACATGATGTAATACATTCATGCATGTAAAGCACTTTTGGATCCTTGGAAAAGTGCTGCAAATGTATTATTACTGTATTATTAACTAACACAATTACTGATAAAATGGCATTATTTTATAGACAGAACCAGCAAGAGGCACACACAGCAAACTAACATAATCATGTTATTATCTTACTGTAACCCTCATGCTTTCGCTCCTCTAGAACCCTCTTTCTGTTTTATCTTAGGTGGGGACTGTGCCATTTATTGGTACATGCATGCTTAATAGCACTTTGTATGTTTTTATTTGTTCTCACAGGGCTCAGATGGAAAGTTACTAGACTGTCCTGAATTTTGCACATTGGTTTTTTGAGTCTTAATCCATACTTTTTGTGGGAACAGAAAGGAACAGCAAGAAATAGAATTGCTGTTAGAGTACACCAGGTCAGAGGCATTTGCACACTGCAAGCAGAACAGCAGCATTTTGTTATCAGTGCATTTTTATGGCCTTTTTCCTAAGGGATTTTCTGTAAAGGCCGCACCAATAAATGATTTACCAATGCAGCAAAAGATCAAGGAAACAGCTCTGATTGGTTTGCTGCTGTAAAATCTTCAAGTTTATGGAAGCTTAGGTGGCCCCTCAGCCCTTTTAAAACTTTTTTTTTTGGCAGGGCTCTTGATGCAGCATTACATGACTGAAAAGCAGCAGGTTTGACAACCCCTTGTTAAAATGAAATGTCGTTTAAAGGCCCTATCAAGAAAATCCCTCCTTATAGCTCACTTCTTCCACGAAGCCACCCAGTGCTAGCCCCCGTCAGTAAAATTGCTGTCACATACCTAATAAAAAACAAACAAATCCAGTTATGAGCTAAGACAGAGCTATTCCCTGGGTCTCCCCGTGCATCATGTGCCTGAATTGGACTGGCTCGCCATTTAGATATCATAAACGCCCTCGGTCAGGGGCTCTCTTTTACTGCGCTGTCTAAGGAACGGAGCACGCCCTCAGCACTTTAATACAAGAAATAATAACGTAGTTCGTTTTTTAATGTGGTTTCTGGCATCCATCACGTGCCAAGCACTGCACCAGCACAAAGCCAGGCACCTTCCCTTCCTCAAAGAGTTTTCGCTGCTTTTATGAGGAACCAAGAAGGCGGGCCACAATCGACGCTCAAACCGCCTCTTTTTTCCCCCGCAGCCTTTGCTTTTTGCACCAGGCCGGCTGGGCTCTGCTTTGGGCCATCCTAGACCTGCGGGGGGCCCAGCCGGGTCAAGCCGCTCCCCGCGCCCGGTGAAGTTAGGAATGGTTTCCCGTGGCTGGCATCGCAGGGGTAGGCGGGAGGGGGTCCCAGCCGTCCCCTGGGAGCCTGGGGGGGGGCAGACGCCCTGGGGGCGTGGGGGGAGGGGTGGGGGGAGGGGCGTGAAGTGTGAATGGGGGGCGGGGAGCTGGAGAGCAGCAGGTTTAGGAGCCTGGGGGGGGAGACCCAGATCGAGCGGGGGGGCGGGCCAGGGATCAAGGGGGCGGAGGGGATGAGGAGGCAGGATCGGGACCAGGCCCCGGGATGGGGGGGCGGGGAGGGCCCAGGATCGGGCCCGGGGGTGAGGGGCGGGGAGGGCCCAGGATCGGGACCGGGCCAAGGGTGGGAAGCGGAGCGAGGGCGGAGGGCGCGGGGGGCCGGGATCGGGGCCCCACTCACGGGCCCTCAGCCCCGGCGCGGCGCGGCCCCTCGGGAAGCCCCGCCCCCGCCCCCGGCGCGGCCCGGCGCGGCGCGGTGCACGCTGGGAGCTGTAGTCGCGGGGCGGGAGGGCGGGGCGGCCGCGCGCTCACGTGATGTTTGGGCTCTCCCCGGCCGCGCGCGCGCTGCTGCCGCACAATCGCAGGTGAGGCGCGGGCGGCGGGGGGCGGCCGGCCCGGCCCGGATCCGGGGGCGGGGCCCTGCGGGGATGGGCGGGGGCGGGCCGGGGTCCCCCTGCAG
>ML675632.1:13212404-13299304 GCA_007922155.1 Mesoclemmys tuberculata | reverse complement strand
GGGGTCTCTCTGCCTTTCCCCAGCACTGAGCCCGGCCTCTCTTTTCCGTGGAGCCTTTGGCAGAGTCAGAGGCTGCCTGTGCCTGGGGACCCGGCGGCCTCCCTTCATCCCCTTGCGGCTGCCCCGGGAGCGAGGGCAGAGGCCTGCGGAGGGAGCTGGCTCACCAGCCCAACCTTTGGGGACCCCTTCGTGGGCCTCCTCCTTGCACTGCTCCTCAGGGCTGCGGGGTGTGAATGAGGATCGGCTCCCTGAGCTCTCCTGTCTCTCCTGGGGGTGCCCCACCTGGCAGTGGCAGGTGTGTGGGTGTCAGTTTGTTTCCGACTGCTTCCTCCAGAGAGCTGCCTGCAGGTGTCAGAGCTGAGCTCTCCTCTCCACTTCTAGGGCGTGTCTGCAGAGAGCCTGTACATCTACAGAGCTAGATACCTCAACTCCCCTTCCCCTATGTCCTTCCATAGCCGAGTGCTTCAGGATTTCCAAATGGTTTGGGGGAATATGTCATGGTACACCTAAGCAGATGGACGCACTTTCCCCTTCTGGCTAGAAATGTCACTCTGAAACTGCTGCTTAAGGTTTTTTTTTGTTTTTGTTTTTTTTTTAGCGTGGTGAAACTTGGACAATACATAGCCTCTCTGTGGTATAGCAACCGTGGATGATGCTCAGTTCTGACCATTGTTAAATAAGAGGTTTCGTTCACTTAAGTCACTCGGGGATATGGTTGGGTGATTGTTTTCCTGCAGACGACTACATGGCATGTTTTTTTCAGGTGGCATTTATCAGAAATGAGCCTGTAGGAAGGTGTTACTAGCAACATGTCTATCCGAATACAATAATGCAAGCAGAACTACTTCAAACTTTTTTCAGATGTAGAAAGCATCACTTTCTACACAGCCCTTGAGGGATCATATAGCAATTTTTTTCTGTATATTCTTAAAATTCCAAAGACCTAAATGTCCTTAGAAATGCATATAAAATCAGGTTCACAGTATAAATATCAACCAAAATCAAACATTTAAAGGGATGCTATCAGGAGATATAGGTCCCATCTGTGTCTTGGTTTATAAAAGAAAAAATAAATGTTTTCTAAAGCTTAATAAAAATGTTTTCACAATTTAAAAAAACAGCTGAAAACCATTTGAATTTCAAATGGTCTCCTACAGTGTTTGGAACCCTGTATTTGCACGTGCTTAACTTTAAGCACGTGCATATGTCACTACTTGCATGCTCAAAGTTCAGCAGGGATGTGAATGTTTGTGTGGTCAAGACAAAATGTAGAAAAGCAAGCTAGATTTTAAACTTTTTTTTTTTTAGTTTCAGCTAGTAGTGGTGATAAAGGTAAGACTCATTCTTTAAAAATGTAATTGCCCTGGAAGTGTCCCTTTTAATTAAGTTGGTATTTTTCTTAGTCATGGGGGTAGTAAGGTATTGAGTGGCCTATTATACCTTTTAAGCTTTTTATTGGATTGATGCAGCATTAAGTATGGCAGACTGTAGTTCAAGTCATTTAAACTAATGATGACTCAGCCACAGCCTACGTCTCTGACTTTTAATCTTGTAGCATTTCTCCTCTGCTCAGTCACTGACTCCGTCCTTGATGTCCTCTTTGTTTTCATCTCTCACTCTTGCCTTTGATTTTTCATTGATGCCACCTATCTGCAGAACACTCCTTGTGCCTGCTCACCAAGCAATAAATGTCTTCCATTGCTCCCTCCTAAAAACTCAGTTCCTACTGCCACCTACAAGCAATGAGTTAATGTAAATAAAACCCCAGATGTGGCTTTTGTGATACTTGTGCCCAGCGGAACTGCAACCATGTGATTTTTTTAGTACTGCTGTAACCCTGCAACCCATTGCTCTGCCTTGATGTTACACTCTTTGCTGTGTCAGGTGTGTCATGAGATCATAGGGCATATGTCTTCTTATTGGCTCTGCAAAGTGTGTAGCAAATTTTTGGGTGCTGTGTGAGTATTGTATCTTGAGCTCTGAACTTGCAAGCTACTCTGCATGATGCTACTGACTTAAGTGAAACGATGTGTTAGTGTAAATGTGTGTCCATGCAGAACAGCTTGTAGGATTGAGGCCTTATTTTACAGAAGGGTGTCTGTTCTGGGATCTGCATTTTTAACAGTGGGCAGTGTCATTATTACAGAACCCAGGGATAAATACTAGTGAAAAGGTTAATCCAAGTTATGGCCTGTAAGGTTAGAGTCTGAATGGAGGATGAAAGGATCCATATTATCATCTATATGGCATCTAGTCTTGCAATCCCTATGTAGGCAAACTCTCACTGAAGAGGTCACTGGGATTTTTTTTTTACGTTGGTAGCAGTTATAGAAATAGCCCCCCAAAAGCCTGAAAAATGATTCCCTTTAGCACATATACTTGCAGCAGGCATAGAGAAAGAGATGTACAAAAACCTAGGTTAACATACTGTTACGTTTGTAAAATCAAGCTTTCCGAAGTTAAAAGATGCCAGACTTGAGAATGTCCATGCCTCCTTAGTTCTACCCCTTTGGACATATGTGTTATGATGGCTCCTTCCACAAGGTTTATTAGAAAGAAAAAGGCAAAACCAAATTCTGGCAGCAGCAGTAGGCTGTTAACCTTTGTCAAACAGCTACTAGAGGAGGCTGCCTAACATACTGAAAGAATGTTAAGAATGTATGAGCAGCTCCTTTTACAGACCACATTGCTAAGAGCTTAGATTAGGCGGATTCTTTCTGAGAGGCAGTGTGGCTGAATGCATCAGACTTGGGTCTTCTGTATTAGAGATCTGGGTTTTATTGCTTGTTTGGGTAATCTCTCAGTGGGATATTAGGCCTTGCTCAGTTCTAAGGGCTGTGAAGGGCACTACTGAACAGAGGCGAATGCAGAACTCATGAGTTCCTGGTTCCCAGCCTGGCGTACTTGACAGGCCAATGGATGTTGGGAGAAAGATCCACTTTGTGGCCCGCCCAGAGGTTCCGTTCTGCATGGCTTGCTGGGGAGGGAGCATCTGCACTGCAAATTAAATGTTGAGCTATTTTAGAAGCAGGTCTTAAGCAAGCTCTACTGAACATAAACACAATATAAAGAGTCAGTTTTTTTGATAGCTTATAACGTTGCCAAATCTGAATGTGCTTTCACAGGGAAAGCAAAAGGCACTTGCCTTGTGCTTAGGACTATCCACCTTCCAAGTGTCAAGTTCCTGCTGCAAACCATGGGGATGTTACAGCACTTTTTAAAAAAAACCAAACATATTTTTGTAAAGAGAAGTTAGAAAGCCTTCAAATGAACATCACCGCCACTCCCCCATTATTTAAAATAGATAGCTGAAATAATGTTGTGTTTTGAATTATTGACTCTTTTGCAAGTGTTAAAGGGGTGATATCAAGATAAAAATAATATTTTGGATTCCCTGCCTCTGTCTTAAAAAGTATGAGAGAGTAAAACAGAAAGAACTGTACAAATCTATTTTTTATTCTGCTCCTCTTACTTTGTACACTTCACTTGGGGAGCGAACCTAGATGAGTCACTTTCACTTGGTTTCTCGTGTACAAGGGGTTGCCGGCACTGCAGGGAAATGTGTAAACCTACAAACTTGTAACTGATTTTTAAAAAAAACATTAAAACATTTCTTCTTATTCTGAATGAAATTCACCAGCGTGTCCACATGAGGCCCTTGACACCACTTAAGTCTCATGTCTCTTAATGCAGAGCTTTAACTTGCCCGGAGCTCTGATCTTACAATGAGTTCTGCCTGAAGTGGCTCCTGTGGCAATGCAGAGACCCCCTGACTAAAGCATGGGCTCCATGCAGGCACAAGAGTTTAGCTGTATATAGTTCATGTGGGATTGGGGTTTTAGTTGGTAAGGAAAGGATTATGCAGACATTATGTATCAGGTTAAGATCCTGATCCTCAATTGGAATTCATGATTGGAGACCCATATCACTGCACTACACTAGGACACTACAAAGGCTCTGAGAACTTTAATTATGTGTGGCTTGCCCCATTCAAATCATGTGATTTAAGCGCGTGCTTAAAGTTAAGCATATGAAGCGTAAGAATGGAAGCCTTAACACTTGTGTTGAAACTATAGTACGTCATGAGATTTTTTGTGGTGACGTTACATGCTATGCTACCGTTTTTCTCTTGTTGCTTGTGTTTCTTTTAATATACGAAAATAGAAAATAAATGTTTAGAACAAGTATATTTGGTTAAGCTCTTTATCTTGACGTTGCCAAGTGGAACGTTCAGTGTTGCAGGGGTGGATGTGAAGATTAGAAATTAACGATCATGCAGTGGCTACGTAATGCTGATAACTAGCTCTTAGATCTCAATGAATACTGCAAAGGAAGTCAGCGTCATTATCCCCATTTTACACAGGGGGAAACTGAGCTACAGGGCAATGAAGTAACTTGCTGAAGGTCATCCACCAGATCAGTGGCACAGCTGAGACTTGCAGGTGTCTGGTGCTCTCCCCACACTGCTTCCCCATGTTTTATGCTCAAATAATTATGTAAGAAGACACCCACGTACAATAGCACTAATAAACATAAAGCTCTTTCAATCCAGCGATCAGTAATTGTGGCAATTTTTAAAACAGTGCTTTACATTTGTAATTGGCATTCTCCTTCTGCTAAAGTGATCAATAGAAGAGTCACTCTTAACGATTTCCCTTATTTGTATTGCTAATAGTACGTAAGATTATAACAGTATGAAAAATTAAGTGCTTCTGATTTACTTTTACTGCTTGTGGGATGGGAGGTAGGTGTCCCTTTTTCATTTATCTTGTCCCTTTCTTGTATAGTAGAAATAACTGGGTTAATTTCATCCTCTGGTTCTTGTGCTCTCTCGCAATGCTGTTGGGTCTAGCTTTCCTAAACTGCATGGGAATGTTCAATTAAAGAGAAAATGCTGGGCCTGGTTTTTTTTTTTTTAAATCTTCCTCTCCATATTCTCTGGTTTCCAGCCTGCCAGCCCATAACATATTTTATTGACAATAAAATTGCATAGTCAAAGAGAGGCTGAGGAAGTTGGAGTGTTTATGTATATGTATTTGTAACTTCTTTGTTTTGTAGGATTGAGGTCTAAATCGATAAAGAGCACATTTTAAAACCTGCTGTAGGTTTGCTGGGGTGGGGCTTACCCGCAGTAGCTATTTGTGCTGGCTGTTCACTTGCTGTCCTATTCGGTCAAAAGATTGCTGGGAAGGATATAAACTCATGCTTCAGGGCATGAGCATAAAATGATGGGGGCTAGGAAGAAACTCCCTCTACACAGATTACTCTATAACTTGCTCCTCCAGGGATTTTTGCACCTTCCATTGAAGCATCTATAACTGGCAGTTGTCAGCGATCGATAGATATATGAATTGCGTCTCTGAATCGTTCTGGCAGTTTCAGTGCAATTAGAAATGAATTGTATGTTTAACTCTGGGAGGGGTGGGTGCGAAATAAACCTACAACGTTCGTTCCAACTTCCTTTTGGACGGGGTATCAAACTAAGGTCTGGTGTATGCTACAGACTTATATTGGTATAATTGTATTGCTCACGGTGTGACACCCTCCTCCCCCCACCCGAGCGAAGTTGTTATACCAGTGTAGCCCCCCTCCATGGTGTAGACAGTGCTGTGTTGACAGGAGGCCTTCTCTTTGTGAAACAGCAACTGCCTTTCGGAGAGGCGGCTTAACTAAGCTGACGGGAGAGCTCTCTCCTGTTGGCTTAGTGTCCTGGTTACAGTGCTAGAGTGGTGCAGCTGCATCAGTGCACTATTTTAAGTGTAGATGTGCCCTAAAATGCAACATTTGTCCTGATACAGAACTTCATAGTCTTAAAAAATACGTTGATGTGAAATGTCATGTTGTTTTAGTGCTTGCTGAGCAAATGCTTATGAGGGGTCTCGTTATCTTTATAAATTCTCAATAAAAGTGGAAATTAATTAGCTGTAGAGTGTTTTGTGTCCTTTATTGTGTAACATCTTCATTTTCTTTTGCACTTCTTCCCCAAACAATTTAGGCATCTATATGGAACAAGACGTGGCCCCTGCTCCAAAGTTCTTAAAATCTGTGTTAGGCAACCCTAGAACATGAAGTTAGGGAAAACATAAATATGAATTCTGTTCTGTAGTTCTGATACTTCAGAGTTTGGACTGGGGGCTTGTTTACATATAGACTTTGCAATGTGTTTAACTAAACTTGTGCTCTTGCTGCACTGATTTAATTAGTGGTTCAGCAGCATTACACCTCTAGCTAAAATTAGTGCAATTTTGGTATTTATACTGGTTCTTGCTTAGGACACAAGGAAAGAGAGCACAGGAATGAGAAGCCCTGGTTGAAAGCAAGGCAAAATAGGTGGATGTTGAGGCAGAATGTGAAGGCACTTGGCACTGATGAAGAGGGATATTTTGAACACCGGGAGTAGAGTGTGTGGAGGAAAAGATACAGATGCATCAGTAGCAAACAGAAATAAAGCAACAAGATGAGGAGAGTGGGCAGGGCATGGGACTGGTGCGGTATGACAAAAGATAACTGAATAAATTCTCACCAGGCTTAATATACAATTACATACAAAAAATGACATTAAAACAACAGAAAAGTGCAAAGTCGAGCTCTCAAAAGTTAAGAAATGGCAGGCTTAAGATTGCCTTTGCATTCTTAATTCATCCCCTTTTGCATATGCACTATGATATACTTTAATTACGTGCATTGTGATATAATTTAATTACATGATATTTTTTTCTTGCTGGACCCCTGCCTCGTTCAGGGCACAGGATGGACAGTGCTCACTGAATGAACAGCTATTCGGTATTTTTGTTTTATTTTCATGGTTCAGTGTGGCGCTGGGCCTCATTTACTGCACATTGTTCAGACGCTGTTATGAATACTGAATCATTCATTTGCTCATAAGCTTTCCTGCGATGCTCATCACTGTAGAATCTGAGTAGTTCACAAACATGATATGAATTTATCTTCACTGTACCGTTGTGAGGTAAAGCGGTGGCATTATTTCCCATTTACTGATGGGGAACTGAAGTACAGAGACATCAATGTCAAATGTAAACTAATTTTGGGTGCCAAGTTCGTGGCATCCAGGACCTGACTTTTCAGAGTACTTCGCCTTACATAATGCTTGATGTGTTCACGACACAGCTCCCACTGACCATGTTTGTGCGTGCTCAACACTTCTGCAACACCCACTCCAGTGGAACAAATTGGCCACAAAGAAAACGAGGAATGCACAATTAGTGACTGCCTGCAAACATTTTGATTTGCCTTGCCCAGCATCACATAGGAAATCCGTGGCAGAAGCAGGGATAGAATTCAGCTGCCTTAACCGTGCAATTACTCTTGCTGCAATTTCTTGCACCATTCAGTATACACCTTACAACTTCTGCAACAAATGAGGCTGGGGTTCTAGATACAGTTTCATTCATTACACAACCCTAATTCATCCTCAGAGCAGGTCCGTCCTGTAGAAACAATACTATGTTGTTTATGGGGTTGAGCACAGAAGAGAGAATCTCCCAGCTGTGTTCTTACGGCCTGTGCCACAGTGACCCTGGCTTCTGGGAGGAGCAACTGCAGGGAGAATCACATTCAGCTGTGACCTGGAGCGTGTTCTTTGCAGACAGAATCATTTGAGAATTTAACTCCTGAACTTGAACAAGTCTCTAAGTATGTGCAAACTGAGATTTTCAGAGGCTCGTACCTTGGACAAACTTGGGTTGATTTTCATGCAGATGGCAAAAGGCACATTCCTGACACCAGGGCAAATCCTTGCTCCAAAGCACAGAGGTGCTAAAGTTTCTCAGCAAAATAGTTGTAAGAATAATTTAACAGAGGGAAACAATATATTTTGCCCTGACCTCATTCTCTCAAACAGTTGAATCATTTTTTGTTGTTGAAACTGTCCAGAAAATTCAGCCCAAAGCAGACATCCAACATGGAAAATTTCAGCATGAATGGCTAAGGTTTGACAAACTGATAAGCAACTGAAAAGAGGGACTTCAATAGAAAATGTTGGGCAACCTTAACTCTAGGTGTTGCTACCTGCATCTCCTGTAATGTGGTAACTGAATTGCTGTGGATCTGTTTCTATGTAGTTTAATATGAATAGACATCATATTAAACATTTGAAAGAGCTGCGAGATCATCCATAACGCCTTGTCTACCAGCTCTGAGCTCCTGATGGAGAAAATTTCACATACTGCACTTAGTTCTAGCCAAAAGGCTTTTGTTGTGCAGTTTGTTTTATATTTAAATCTTGTGCTAAAGACATTAAAAAAAATGCACCGCTGTTTATCTGTTTAGTAATCTGTTTAGTAATGGGAAAGTTAGATGAGACTCTGCAAGAAACTAATAGAACTGTGCTGACTCATTGGCTAACATCTTATTTAATAAAATGCTGTGCATGACTGATTTTCTCTGCTCGCTATTTATTGCTCTTTCATCTCTTTGAAATGGGAATGCAGACGCTGATCAATTGAGTTTGTATAATTTTACTGTGGCTTTTGTGAGTACAGTACTTCGGCTAAAATGTGCATTTGTAACTTTCTGTAGCAATACCATTTGGTGAATTCCTCTCTCCTTTTCTTATTTCAGCTGCATCAGTCACCTATGGGGGGCTATTTTAGCTCTCTACAGTGGTAAAAGTATACGACGGCTGCCACATGTAGAGATTATCTGCCAGCATTAGGCGATCCTACATTTAAGGCGCTAACCTAAAAAGCATTGTGCAGAGTTTTTTTGCTGCAGATCTTTGTTAATAGTAAAGCAAACTTTTTATGATAATTATTATAACAGGCCAATGTGAAATCTGGATCTGGAGCATTAAATAGATGATATCATTAATTAGCAAAAACTATATTGTTGTCTGGTATGCAGTCCTACAGGTGCTGTGCATTGTGTCTTAGAGCAATTTCTTCCATTGCTGTGTTTCTTAGCATCTTAAAAGTAGCTTACAAACTGCATCCTTTGAGCAGGCATTTTGTATTTGTGCCTGTTCACATAGTGACAAAACCTAATGAAGTAGCAGTTGTTTCCTAATAGACCTGGGTGAACTTTGATAATTTTTTTCACCAAAAACTTGATTTTTGCCCAGTTTTATGTATAACCGTTTGTGGCAACCTTAGACTTCTAGGTGCTTGTTGATGCTTTTGCCTGTGTTGTGAGTATAAATGCATTACTAAATGAGTGGCAGTGTATTTTGCATGATTCTTAAGAGTTGTGGGGATTTCCTTAATGCCACCAGCTTTTGAGGTCAGATCCTCAGCTGGTGTAAATTGTTATTGACACCAACTGAATATCTGCCCCTTGGTGTCACCCCTTTAATAAATCTCTCTCAGTTTGGAGGGGGTTTTTCTATTTTATTTTTTTAAAGCACGCTGTGTGTCTGAACCGTGTGCATTTGTAGTTGTAGGAATGGAATGTCCTGAGAGCCAGTATGTTCACAAATACACCAGGCCAAGTCAGTGTATGTCCAGTTTCTTGGCTTGTGTGCGAGTCTCACTTCAGATGGATGGATGAGGTTTGGGGCTTGGTTCTCTTCTGTTGAAATCAGTGGGAATGGAGTCATGGGTGGTTGACTACTGATGCTAAATTTCACTGGTAGAACTATCAGTGCGTGGAGCCCACTGCTGGAATATAGGTGGGTGTTGCAGCTCATGCCTGAAGTGAATCAGCAGAAGTGTTGGCAGGCAAGCATGCACAGATCTGCCAGTGCTATATGGACTTTATTTATGTTCTCTTGCAAGCAATAAAATCATTCCCAATTTTAGTGGTGGTGAAAAATCAAGTCACTTTAGTGGGAGCTTTTTTCCTAGTGATGACTAAGGTCAAAATATTAAAACCGTGATACTGAAAATGATATTTAGGTAGCCAGATATGTGATCTGATTTTTTCAATGTGCAGAGAACCTGCAACTTCCAATAAATGTAAGTGTCTGACTGAAATTAAGTGCCAAACTTTTGGTATCCAAATTTGAAAATGCTGGCCTAAGGCTTTTCACTATTCTGCTTTGAAAAAACTACTGTTTCTTCAAAATAAAGTACTGATCATGCACTGTGGTGAAGTTTCATGGTTCCTCATTTACTATAACTCATTCTCATCCTAGCAAAATGTCAAAACTGGGCCCCATTTAAATGAATCTTATTGAGTGATATAGAAAATATTGTGATATTATAACAAGACAGGATACTTGACCCTGAATTTCCCTTCTATGGTAAAGTGTTTCCCTGGATTCCCACGTGAATGAAAAACCAGGGTGGAAGTGAATTCCCTCTGGTGATAGCGTATGACACTCAGTTGAAGCTCGAGTGATAGTTCAGGTAGATGGAATCTTTCCTGCAGTATTCGTGCAGAAAAAATTCCATTTTCTCTTGTGAGCGTCCCATTTACACTCATGCATTTCAGTCACAAATGCTCTCATTTCCACCCAGAGATACATTGTCTCTGTTCCTCTTCTGTTGCTCTGGACTGGATCTGCTCTCTTTCCCAATGATGGCTTCCTTCAATATCTGAAAATGGGCGAGATCACCATAGCATCTTCCACAACCTGCCCCATTTCTCACCTCCCGAGCCAGGCTAGTCTCTCCTTCCATTTCTATTCATTTCCCTTTCTTATAGTCCATTTTCCTATACCTCCTTTTATTATTATTAATAACCTGTATTGCTTGGGCACTGCAGGCATGGACCAGGACCTGACCCCATTGCGCTGAGTGCTGTACAAACAGAACAAAGAGACATCCCTTGCCCCAAAGAGCTTAAAATCTAAGTATCTCATTGGTACCCACCTGTCAGCACCATCATTGTCATAAAGAGCAGCATGGGGAAAACAAAGGTGAAAGCTGTTCACATCTAAATGGAACTTTTCTTCCCCCTAATATTTATAACTTTAACATCCTTCCTTCTGTGATCCAGCTGAAACCCACAGGTGCTTTCTTTTTTACTCATCCGTCAGTGACTCAAAATCTGTGAGACTCCTGTAGCTTTGCTCAGCCATGCCTTTCTCTGTCAAATGTATTTAACTCACCCTGCCTTTGGCTACAGGGGAGGAGGGGAAGAGGAAAAAACATCCTCACCAGAGGTAAATTTCCTGCTTGCTCAGCAAGATCGACGTATGACAGCTTATTGTGAAGCTTGTGCTAGCTAGACTTGGAACAATACATCTAATTGTTGGAGTGTATACTGCAGCTTTGGAGGCAGGGTGAGTGATGCATCTGTCCATTCACTTGTGTGGTTTGCAATCTTGGCTGACTCCACAGAACCCAGTCTTATCCACCCTCCATTCCTTTCCTGCTCTACCTGTATGCAAACACATACAGAGCAAAGCTCAGAAAACAGCGAAAACCCTACAAATAAACGATTGGGCCTATGTTCTGATTTCACTGAAAGATGTTCCGAAGCCTACTCTTTATCTGTTGTAGGCCTTTGTGCGACACTGTCAGTAAAGGAACCCCTTTATTCCTCTGCAGACACTTTTTTCTTCCCTTTATAACTAGCAGCATCATCTTTGAGGGGCAGCCTCTTTCTCTGCATTGCATCTCAGCATGCAAGGGGTTAAAATTGTAAGCTACAGTTATTTCTCCCGCTCTCAGCTTCCTTTTTCCAAGGCCTTTCAGTTCCAGGCCCCGTTTCCTCTGCTTTACAGCATCAGATCTCGTGATCTCGCATTGCGTCTGCCGTGCTTCTGGTCAAAAAAGACTGGATGGGAATCTCCATGATCCCTACTTAGAAGGGGGTTCTTGGTCAGTGAAGGTCATCATCATAGCTTATTGCTCCAAAACCACAGCCAAGAGCTGCTGTAATCGTTTATCTCAAATAGGTCCTTGGGAGTACAGGATGTTGATGGCGGGTGCTGCATCAGGAAGCCTTCAAGGGTTTGCCTAGACTCTTCACGTTCACCTTTGGGGTCATTCTTCAATTCCTGCTTGGTCATGTTGTCACCACGCGATGCCACTCTGGCTCTCGCTAGATTTAGAGTACGCTAGTGTTTTCGTGCGAGGTCAGTGCTCGGAAGGAGTTGTTCTCTGAGACCCCAATGGAAGACACAGGCATTGAGTGAGTAGATGCTTCTTAACGGCTATGCATGCTCTCACTCCATTGCTTGTCTGCCTGGGCAGATCCGGCCTTGTTGGCTATTGTGTATGGTCTCCTACATGGCAGTGTGCAATGTACATTTCTAACTAGGCAGGAGTGACCACTGACTCCTTGTTTTGGTAGCTGGGCTGTGATCCTTGGCTCGCTATACAGTGTTTGATAAATAACTGCATTATCGGTGTCATTCCCTGGGCCTTTTTACGTCTTGCCAAAAATAATCACTGTCTCGGAGAACAGAGTTTACTGATGAGAGGAGGCAGAGAAAACTGCAAGTCGTGCAGCAGTTCAGACCCTTCAAACTGCCTCATTAGGCAGCCAGGAGTAACGAGGGGTATCTTTACGCTGCAGTGTAAGCCCAGGGTTTGTGGAACTTGAGTTAGCAGACCCTGGGTTTGTTAACCTAGGGCTTGAGCACGTACACTCATTTATAACTTCAGGTTAGGAATTGGACCCGGGGTCTAAGCCTGGGGCTCCAGCATCTGCAAAGCATTATGCCAGCCCAGGTCCAACCACCCATATCTCAGACTTCCTGTGGCCGCTTTAGACCTTTTGGTGTAATGTGAAAAACCTTGACTGTCAGCCAAACTTGACCTCTGCGGGACAAAGAGTCAGCCCAAGGATTGTGGGATACTTTTGGCAGACTCCCAAGCGTGAGTCCAGGGGGGCTGTCTACACACCGCAAAGCAATAGGGCTTGAACCCTGGGTCCCAGCTTGACTCAGGTTCGGACGGTCCACCTTTGTGGGGTCCTGAGACCCTAGGTCCGAGCCCTGGGTTAGTGTGATTTGTGTGGAGACGGATGGGAGTTAGGTTTTAGCCTGAGTTCGAACCCTGGGCTTATTGCAGAGAAGACATACCCTACGAACCCCCTTCAGGGGGATGTCTCAGTCTGTTGTCACTTTCTCCCTGAATCTCATGTTGTGGTTTTTTTTTTCTCTTGCTCATGGCCCTCTTCCTTCCTCCAGATGTTGACATCTGTGGTGCTGCCCCTCTTGTCCTCTTACCCTGCTACCAAATAACGGACCCGCTCAAGGAATATCTACCCGTACAGGGGTGTGTAGAGTTTTGGCACCGCATGGCCAGCTAGCATAGGTGTAAATGGTAGTGAAGATGGTGAGGCACAGGTTAGGCAAGTCAAATGGAGTAGAGTGCCACACCCCACGTGGCTTACGCATTGCTTCCCGTGTCTACACTATTGTCAGTCGTGTAGTGTCCTGTTGCCTCCCTACTGTGGGAGCCTTTTCCTGCTGTACTGAAAGGCTCCAGAGGCGGGGAGGCAGCAGGAAAAGGTTCTGGCAGGTCCCCTATGCTGATCCTTTCAACACTGCCTTTCCCCTGCTGGAACCTTTCCCCACTGCTGGAGCCTTTCACTGCGATGTGTAGCTACATTTGTAGTGCCCGTGCTCTGCACGCCACTGGAAGTATAGATGCAAGCCTCTGCTCTGTCTCTCACTGACTCACTCAGGCTGTGCTGCTGCCACTACGCTTTTTTAAGCTGCCGTACCGCCACGTGGCCTTCTGCTTCCAACTTTCTGTGCATATGTGATCGTTTGGGAGTGTGTCTGTGCCGTTTATGAATTCTGTGTCAGATTACGAACTCTGTGTACTTGTGTGAGGCTGCAGATTCCATTTACACGTTTTATGACTCCTGGGTGCCCCACAGAGAGACTTTATCTGGAAACCAAAAGCTTCATACCTTGGGGAGAAGGTGTATTTGAGTATGGGAGTGCATGAAGGGCTGCTTTTGCATTCAGAGGGCCTAGGCAGCTGGCCAATGGGTTCTGGCTCTAATGATGGGCTGCTAACCAGTAGGTTGGTGTCCTGAGGGTAGGCCTAGGCACATACTTGAGATTAGGGTAATGGTTAGGCTCCGTTCAGGCTCTGTTAATGTAAACCACTCTGATATCCTGGAATTCAGAGGCTTGAATTCCCTTCACATTTGTCTGGTGAGTGGCTCAGAACGGAGTGCTCTGCCGGATCTGAGACACCATAGTCTGGCCATCCAAGCTCCACAGAGCCATCTGGTTCTGACGGCTCCGTCTGCAGTCCATCTGTCACAGCACCTTGGTACTTTCTGGTTCTGAGGGTTCTATCCATAGTCTGGCCACCCACTTGCTACTTTCAGCTCCCAAAGAATTCTTGTAATTCCTTCCTCTCCTCAGTTAGAGGTACATCGCCAAAGCGTTCTTCTATCTATAATAGCAGATGTAAGAAGAAAAGAATTATAATGTGTATAACATTTCTCATTCTCAAAGCACTGTACAGTGTATACAGAGTCTCTGAGGGGTGGGTAGGTAGGTAGGTTTTACTCCTATTTTTACACATGGGAGGAAACTGAGGCGGGTTTATATATGGCCATACAAGTGGTCAATGAAGAACTGGGATTAGAACACAATTTTCTGCACTCCAGTCCTATGCACATATCAGCATACACCGACAGGTTAACATTGGGTTATCTTGTCAATGAAACTTCAGTATGCAAATCATTTTAAGAAGAAAACGTAAAGTGATTTTGGCATTGCATGTAGGACATCAAAGCGGTGTTTCTGAATAAATATTTAAGACAGGGATTTCGTCCAGAGGGCAAGCAGGACATGTTTATTCCAAAACTTTGCTTTCTACGTTGAATTGCTGTTGTGCTAACATACTGAAATGTATGCACCTTTGGAAAGTATTAGATTAGTATTGGCAAAAGAAAATGTAATTTAATCTCCGGTAGCTCTGAGTTTCAAGGGCTGCAGAAGTACTAAACTCCCAGAGGCATTTCATTTGCAAATGATTGCTGACCCTTGACCACAGAAGAGTTTCCTGGTGGCTACCAGACATGGGCTTGGCAGGCCAAAGACCTGGGTTGTATTTTCAGCTCTGCCACTGATTTACTATGACTCTGCTTCAATTTCTCGAGTTGTTAATGCATATAAGTCACTAAACTTGTGTGAGGTAGGGAAGATGAACAGTTTGTGCAGCAATTTGAAACCTTGGAATGGAAAGTGCTGCACACACACAAATTGTGTTGTTTTATTTTACTAATTGCCAGTTTCACAATGGTTCCACTGGAGAGGGAGGCAAATAAGTTAAAAAGTTTGGGAGAGGAAAAGGCAGCACATTTATGGTCCTGAATCACAATTGCAGTAACTGTGTTTCTTCTGGGCACCAACGTTTAGAAAGTGACAGAAGTTCTGGGCCAATGAATTGCCTGACATTTATTTCTAGTGTGAGCAGACTCCCCTTTAAAAAGGCCACTCAAAACCTAGCGGTTTTCCACCTCCTTCAGCTGGTGAGCTATATGAGTGTCAAATAAAGGTAATCCAATATCATGTTTCAGGGTTTAAATTGTTGGCTGCTGGAGTCAGGAAGAGATCTTTCTCCCTCTTGCTAGTACACATCACTGGCCATTTTGCCGGACGTAGTCTTCTAAAGCAATTGGGTGCAGGCCACTGCTAATCTTGATGAATCATTATGGTAAGTGCTACGTTGACCAGATTGCCACACCTGCTCTGCTCATAATTCCTGGAAAGTGGCCTTCCGCATTCAAAAGTTCTGCAGCCTCTGCTCATCATCGCATAACTGCATAACGATGCAATCCCTCCGTTCAGGGCTTGTTTCCTGGGACCAGAGATAGCGGTCCACTTTTTTCAGCTGCTGGGCAATTGCCAGCAGCAACTGGGAATTGTTTTGTTCTATGGCTTGCAGCAGGGCAGCTTAAGGACATCGCAGTGTTCTACATGGTGGCTCCTGTTTCGGCTCTGGAAATACTGCAGGATAAGCCACAAAGTGTTGGTGATGCTCACAACAAGAATGCACAGCTGCGTGGGCTCCATGCTTCTCAGGCTATGGCATACCTGCGGCTAAGCCAGGCATGAAGAAGTATGTGGTGTTTCTGATTGATGTCAGGGTAGGGAGAGAGGAAACTGCATCGTGGGAGGTCAAAGCCCATGGAGGTCCCATTCCACCCTGTGATAATGATTTGGTCCCATGAGGCATTGCAAACCCTTCCCAAACCCCCTGTGGCTAGTTGCACTGCGGCATAGTTACCATAGTGCACCGTTCTCTGCATCGATGCAAGCGTGGCGAGTGCAGGCATGCTCCACCGACGCAATGAGCGGACATGCCTGGCTGACTTAATTACTGCAGCGGCTGGATGTCGACTTAAATTAAGTCGAATAAACTTTGTAGTGCAGACCTGCCGTTCGTGTCCCCACTTGCTCTTGTTTTGGATCTGCTTTTCGAAATCTTTACTTTGCTTTAGCTGCTCTGCAGTTT
This sequence comes from Mesoclemmys tuberculata, assembly GCA_007922155.1. Lineage (NCBI taxonomy): Eukaryota > Metazoa > Chordata > Testudines > Chelidae > Mesoclemmys > Mesoclemmys tuberculata. Next base: position 13,282,967 of record ML675632.1, on the reverse strand, counting down.
TAGGCACGATGCCTCTAAAAATGAAATAATAGAGTATTGATGACCATAAGTGCCATGTGGTTTGAGACCATCCCAGTTTTCCACACTGCATTGCGAATGTTTGACGGGACAGAATAGAAAATGTAACCACAAGTATTGGGCGAAGTGTGTGTCGTGGTGGGGGGTTCTAATTCAGCAGAGACTGACAGAAAGGAATTGATTGAGGTTTGTTGAGGAGCAAGATAGTCATCCTTTCCAGGGGTTGAGTGTGCTGCCTCTGTGCTGTTTATAACCCAAGCAGACTGTTCACATTGGTCTTGAACTTGAATAACCCGAGCGGGGGAATACGCTATACTTTTTAATTTAATTCAGATTTGCAATGGGCCAGATTTGTCTGCTGTTGGTTATCAGCAATAGTAACATGCCAGGTGGAGGGATGGGACAGCTGTGATGTTGCATTTTTTATTTCTCATCCTACTGTGTGCTGGAATTAATTTAGTCTTTGGAAATTTAGTCAAAATTGTCTGGGGAAATCTTTTGAGCTCTGTCAAGTTGCATGTCAATGACTTTTTAACTAGATATTCCCAAGTCCCTCGTTTTTCTCTGAATTGTCCATTTACAGTGTTGTCCTACAAGTTTTAAAAATTGCAACTGTAGTGCTCAGGCTGCCACATGTATTCAGAATATTGAGCTCCACTCAGTTCAGTTCAAGCTTGGTTCCTCCTCGACTTGCCTGCAGGATTGGACCCATGTAGCATCTTTTATCAAAGGATCTCATAGGCCCTTATTAACGTTTATAAACCTTGTTTGAAAAGTGAGAAAACTGAGACACAGAGAGGTCAACTGACTTGCTTAAGGTCATGCAACCAGTTGGTGGTTGACCTGAGAATAGGACCAGGAATCTTGATTCTCACTTCGCTTGCTTAAATTCTCCAGTAGAGGATAACACGTTGTCCATCTTTAAAGAACATTGTCTTTACCTGTGTAATTAATAAGTCTTATATTATGATGCTTTAGTATTTTGAAAATCTAACTTTCCCCTATAAGTGCTGTTCTCTGTTTGCTCTTTTCTGATATGAGGTAATGACGAGTCAGTGTCATTTCTTTCTAGTCAGTTTCAGTTTCTGGCAGTCACAGGCTGTCCAAGATTTTTTTGGTTTTTTGTTTTGGTTTTTTGGTTAAAGGCTTGAATTTAAACAGAGAAACCCCTTTTTTAACATAATCTGTAAAGGGGAGGGAGGATCCCTCATTGGAACATTTTGTCTGTCTTGAGTTTTGTAAAACTTGTTTTTATGAGCGTAAACTGTGATCCTGTTTTGATCTGACAGTGTCCTTTTAGTCTACGTATTTAGACGCCTGTATTAGCTAGGTTTTGAATATACTGTGTATATATAGAATCCTCTTATTCAAGCAGAACTGAACACTTTGAAAGCAGGTCTTGATTGCATGCCTTAAGCAACGTAATAGTCATTGCATATCACTCGTAAAAGTGCTAACTTCTTAAACATCAGAACAACCTTCTGAAACTGTAACCGAATATATGTGAGAACTTTAGCTGTAGTTTATGTCGGCACAGTGCTTTGGTGGTGTACAACACTATACAAGCACTGATAAATATTTAAAATACTCTTATTTTGGGAAAAGCAGCTTATTTGAAATGCACTCATTGTTCATATGCCTGCCAAAATCAGAAATTAAGATTGTTTCCCATCCTCTATTTGAAGACCTCATTAATGATGAAAATTGGGCTTTTTCATTTCTCCTCCAGGTTGTTGTGATAGCTTGAACTGTTGTGTAGGAAACTGGAATCTTGAACTCTATTCTTCATGCATAAGAAGCATTCAGATAAAAATGTCCTAGTCATTAAATATGGACATATACTGTTCTAAAAATTTGTGATCTAAAACAGGCTTTTGATAGCTCTTAACAGGTATGATATCACTTGTCAATCAAATTAAACGCCTACCTGACATCTTCCTACTATTTTTCTGAACCAATTTTTGTTAGTTTGGTCATAAAAATGTCTTATGATAACCATAGCAACAAGGAAGACCCACCCTCACATGCTGAATCATTACCATGATATTTCTGTACTGACATAATGTGAATGTCGCATGTATATCTGTGGTGGATTAAAGATCATGCCGTATATATTAGTGAACCCCTTTAGTTAAATGTTCTTTTTCTAAAAAAAAAGCAAAAAGCTTTGCTATCGTAAAGGTGCACTAACATCAGTGTAGCAGCTTTATTAATTATTTGTGTTACCGTAGTGTTTTGTGCAACTTCAGTTAAAGATAAGGACCCCATTGAGCCAGGCACCGTGCAGACACAGAAGCATAGAAATGTAGGATTGGAAGGAACCTTGGTAATTCACCTAGTCCAGCCTCCTTCAATGAGGCAGGACTAAATACCATCCCTGGCAGGCGTTTGTCTAACCTGTTCTTAAAAACCAACAGTCGTGGAGACTTCACAACCTCCCTAAGTAATTTGTTCCAGTGCTTAAAAACTTCCTAACTAAGGGTAGTTCCTAATGTCTAACCTAAATACCTCTTGCTGCAATTTAAGCCCATTGCTTCTTGTCCTGTCGTCAGTGGATAAGGAGAGCAATTTATCACCCTCATCTTTATAACAACCATTTCCGTACTGCTGTTTTCAGTCCCCTCTCAGTCTTCTCTTCTCCAGACTAAACAAACCCATTTTTTTTCAATCATGTGGTTTTTACACCTTTAATCATTTTTGTTGCTCTTCTCTGGACTTTTTCCAGTTTGTCCTCATGGTTCCCAAGTATGATGCCCAGAACTGGACACAGTACGCCAGTTGAGGCCTTACCAGTGCTGAATAGAGTGGAAGAATTATTTCTTGTCTTGTTTACAACATTCCTGCTAATATCTTCCAGATTGGAGTTTGCTTTTTTTGCAACAGTGAGATATTATTGATTCAGATTTAGTCTGTGATCCTCTATAATGTGTATCACAGAGAAAGTCTGTCCCAGACAGCTTTGAAACTACCTGATTGACAAGAGACAACAGGAGAACAGGACCTGTGGGTGGGGATGGCTGGAAGAATGCAGTAACAGAATGATCAGAGTTGAGCAGAAAAGCAAAAGTGATTTGTACAGTGTGATGTAATGAGATGTGTAATGTGGGTTCTTGTACATGTAGATACATATTCAAAGCATTGTGCAATTATTAAATACCTTGAGAGATGGGCTTAATGTTTACTTACCTATCAAAAAGGGGCACTGAGACAGAAACAAACACTGAAATGTAGGTACCTAGACTTAGGGCCCTGAGCTCGTACTTGGGAGGGGGTCCAGTACTACTTGCCTTCACGGGGAGTGGCAGACGCTCCGCACTTCGGAAATCTAAGCCTTTTTTGTTTAGGCACAGCTGTATGGATTTAGATGCCTTAACATAGTCATCTGAGTTTGAAAATGTCCTAAGGCCCCATTGGATTTGATTGGCAGAAACTAGAGTGGAAGTGTTCTGGGCTTTCGGCTCCATCGTCCATCCACTAGATAAAGTAGTCATGTTTCTGGGACATCACCATGAAGAGTCTTGCGACATCTGATCTCACGACAGGCAAATTTTCCTGGTTTTTCTTTTTTTTTTTTTTTGTTGAGATAAATCATCTGAACGTTAATGTTTGTATAAACGTAATATCTAATTGATCAGATGAAGATCGATAACGGCAGTTGTCAGGAATGGCCTCTATAACTCACTCAGAGCATCACCATCTTTGTGAATTATTGGAACTCAGATAAGAGAGCTTTTGAAACAGTAGCATACAGTAATTAATTAGTAAAGGACTGCTTTCCAATATTACCAAGAGCACTGCACATGCTCTGGTACAGCCTGCATTCAAGAAAGAGACAAAGGCCCTCCAAGAGCTGGTGTCAAAGGTAGCAGGGATCTGAACACGTCTGAGTTTCAGTTATTGATCCGGAACTGGCATGGGACTGGGTTACTCGACCTCCTCCTCCTACCTGTGGAGATGTTCCTGGTGCATTCGCCTTTCGTTATAATTTGAAGGGAGCTGTTGGCAAAATGTTCTCTGCCTTGGTTCCCAGACTGGAGAATTCAAACCCTTACACCACTAGCCTGTGCCGGATTAGTCATCTTTTCAGGTGTGCTGGGGGAAGGCTTGATGTTTTTTTATTGTGTATGTTATTGATCTGTGTCATTATGATGTTTGCTGGTAGGTGTTCATATAAATCGTAAAGCTAGGTGAGTAGTTTTCTGTTCTGCTGTGTAATACATGTATTGTACTTTGTGTGCATGCACGTGTGTCTGCGTAAAGTTATGCGGTGGGTGTCGGTAGCGTTTTATAAATAAATGGTAGTTTAGAGAAAGATTGCAAGACCTGGCATAAGCAGCAGCAAATTATTTCCACAGCGGTTGAACACAATTCCATGCGTGGTATTATGTATGGAGCCTTCTCTCTAGAAACCGTAAAACCTGTCCCCTCTACAGTGCAGTAACAAGGAAGAAATACCGAGCAGTTTGACAAGATTTTGCTGATTAAAATGGTATAGACCTAATTTACGGAGAGATGAGGTAAAAGCCTTTAAGAAAGTGTAGGGTCTTCTAGGGTAGGCTTTTGAAGAGCTAGAAATGTACTGCCCATCTCATAGTGGTCAGGGAAGAGATAGTTTTAGGGTTGTAATGCCATTGGTTGGGGAGAAGGATTTGGGTGAATATATGGAGCACTGCAATGAGGACATTCGCTCTGAGTGCATTTTCAAATTGAACAACTTCCTTGCATTGTGCTTTCAGTTTGCAGCTGGTGAATGACACTCTCCTACAGGAGATGTGGTAGTCTTGTCAAGAGTATGAAGTGGGGTCTAATGGCTTTGACTAAGGGACTGGATGGTGTACACCTGGATTCTGATGTCAGCTCCGCCTCAAACTTCTGGATGTTGGACAAGTCACTTAACTTATGTTTGCCTCTTTAGTTGGGAGATGGTGATATTTTCCTGTGTAAGGGGATTTACCCACTGTACCTAATTTTAGAAGTTATAAAGTGGTCTGCATCTGAGTTTCCTCAGTGTGTGTCATCTGAAGTGTGGAGACTTCGGCAGTTCAGCTGGAGAGATTTAGGCATTTGAGTAAAATGACAACATTTCCAAAAGGGAGCATTTAAAAAACATTTCTTCTGCAAATCTTAGTAAAGACTTCTTGAAAATAAAAGAGAGAGAGCTAAATTGCCTTCTGAAGAAGTAGTCTCCAAAGATATATTCAATCATTAAAGTGTGAAACAGGGAGTTTAGTCCTGCTTTAAGTGAGAAACTCAGTACAACCCTAACTATGGAGTCTCTACAGACATCTCTCTAGTGTGTGTGTGAGTGTGTGTGTGTGTGTGTGTTTAGTAATTTTTTATTTCAAAGCTAATTGAATAATCTTTATGGCATCTTTATAATTTCAGGCTAATTTCAATTTATGAGATGGTTATTTGGTTTCACTTTTGTTTGACCCAAAGTCATCTCTCTTCTTTATTTGTGGTTATTGTTTCTGTGCTTGCTTACTGTTATGCTGCCTATGTGGATGGTGTATGATGCTCTCTGCTTTGTTGCTTTCCGTGAATTACGTCTTCTGTTGAACAATGGATCTACTGTGGGAGAGAAGCAAAATTACTTTCTTACCTGCAATTTGGAGTTCTCTCAGTACTGCTCTGCAGGGGACCCTTTCTGTCATCAATCAATCCTCATGGCTCATCTCAAAGTGACGTAGGTCCTTGCACATCAAGTGCCTCTTGGTCCAACAGTGCTGGTGCTCTTTGCTACCCTTCCAGTGTTTCCTCTGTGGAGCACACTGCCTTCTGGATTTCAGATTCACAAAGTAGATCTGGACTCTTGCACTGGTTTATCATCCCAAGCTCCAGATTCCATTTCCTTTATTTTTTTCTCCAAGCAAGTTTTTTTTTTTCCATCAAAGACTGCAGGGAAATGAAGGTAATTTACCTAAAGGAAAACAATTCTTCCCTAGGTTCGGTACTTCATTCCTTTTTCTTTTACTGTGTTTTGGATTGTAGGGTTCTCTGAGCTCTGCAGCATCTGTCCATCTGGTTCTAGCTTTCTCTGACAACAGCATAAAATATTTTGAGTGTGGTGCTTCTTAAGATTTCATAATTTGCATTTTCTCCACCCAAACTGCATATGCATGATTGACTCAAAGCTCTAGGCATCAACCCCCCCACTGGTCAACTGGCAGATTGCAATGCATTTTCCTATTTAAAGAGGGTTAATTTAGGGTCCCATACAGAGAAATCGAGGTTAGTTACTTCTGACTATGTTTTGTTCTTGTGGCCCCAGACTAGCTCTTGTTACTGGTTTTCATAGAATCATAGGATATTAGAGTTGGAAGGGAACTCGGAAGGTCATCTAGTCCAACCCGCTGCTCAAAGCAAATTGGAGAGAGTCCAGCGGAGGGAAACAAAAATGATTAGGGGGCTGGAGCACAAGACTTATGAGGAGAAGCTGAGGGAACTAGGTTTGTTTAGTCTGCAGAAGAAAAGAATGATTTGACAGCAGCCTTTAACTGTCTGAAAGGGGGTTCCACGGAGGATGGAGCTAGGCTGTTCTCAATGGTAGTAGATGACAGAACTAGGAGCAATAATCTCAAATTGCAGTGGGTGGAGGTCTAGTTTGGATATTAGGAAAATGTTTTCATTAGGAGGGTGGTGAAGCATTGGAATAGGTTACCTAGGGAGGTGAATCTCCTTCCTTAGAGGTTTTTAAGGCCTAGCTTGACAAAGCTGTAGCTGGGGCGATTTAGTTGGGGTGGATCCTGCTTTGAGAAGGTGATTGGACTAGATGATCTCTTGAGGTTCCTTCCACCCCAATCTTCTATGATTCTAAAAGCTCAGCCTTGTTCCAATGTACAGATGCTCAAAATTACCATCACAATTGGTGCCTGAGAGGCCGAATATTAAGCTAAACTGTCACACACCTCTGATGTTTCTGTATTCAGATTAGAGTAAGGCATGTTGCTTGGGTGATGTGAAAAAAGATTGCTTTGGGACTGCCCCAATGATAGTTAAGTGAATAAAGAGAACACGAGGATTCATGGCTGTCACTCTTGTATCTTGCATGAGTGGGCAATATATAAAGTATAGGTGGGATTGCTTGGAGAATTTAATAAAAGAATTTATATGTAGATAAATGATGGAAGCAGTTTGTTTGTTATGTAGGGTGTGTGTGTATTGGGTGAATTTACACTATTTAATCTGGTATGATGCTGGGAGAAATTTTCCTACTTTCTTTACCATCTTAAAAAATTTGTATAAGAGTGTTTAAAGTTTTGCCAAGACTTAAGACTAGAGAAATCCCTTTTGTACCTTCTAAATGGATGATTGAGCTTTCAGCAGTTACTTTCTCACTGTGGAAATCTTTAAGCCATTATGCTTGTTTTCTTTAGCAAACATATTAAAAACAAAGAGAGTAGTTTTATCTTCCCGAAAGTGCTTGTTTCTGCCTGCTGTGCGCAAAAGCATTTTAATTGATCTTTCAGACAGTCTAGAAAAGAGGAGAATGAGAGGAAAAGATATTTAATGCAGCATACAATTTTTGCTTGTTCTGACTCAAAGTAAGAAACCACTTCATCACCATTTATGTATCTAACCACACAGTTTACTCGTGTTGTGTAGCTATATTTTGTTGGCTCCCAAAAGTCCATTTGAGAGAGACACACGTTGATCAATATTATCCAGGACATTGGCGTATCTGTCACAGTATAATCTAACTCAGAGTGACTCAAGGTGGTTTTGTTATAAATTCAGTGTTGGTTATTACAGCCCGGGTTGGGGTGATCATCATTATTTTTGTGGTAGTTTTTGGTTTTGTGTCGTTCTTATTTTAACTGAGGGAGAAAAGCAGATAGTTATAAATATGATAAAAAATCCCCTCATTCGCCAGACTTAAGCAGACTAGTACCCCCCAGTGACATGCCCCAGGGTACAATCTGCACGGTTGGACAGCTGTGTCCCCTTAACTCTCCAGTTGGGGTGCCTCACTGCTTCACTGTGAGAACAACCACTCCTGGTATGTGTGCACACAGCCCCTAGTATGCAAAATCAGCATAAACTTATTCTCATGGGTGACTTCAGTGCAGAAGTTGGTGACAGCCCGATCTCTGGAAAGACACCATTGGGAAAGGAGGAGCTGTGAAAGTTAACTGTAACAGCCTTCTCCTCCTCAGTAAATGTGTGGAACACAATTTGCTTATCACAAATACCGTCTTTAGACAGAGGGACAAATATAAGACCACTTGGAAACAACCACGTTCCAAACACTAGCATCTTCTTGTCTATGTCAGTGTCAGAGCCTGTGATCATACAGATGTTCATGTTAAACGAGCCAGGAGAGGTATGGATAACTGCTGGATAGACCATCATTTAGTCAGATCAATCATGAATATGTGGCTTGTACCCTGACACCGTAAACAACCAAAAGGAGTTTGGAAGAAATTTGACAACAAGGTACTTCAAAATCAAGCTAGTCAGGAGTGTCTTCAACAATGCCTCATTGAAGGGCTCTCTGCTCTACGTGGTAACATCAGTGACATCCAGACACATTGCAAGGACTTCAAGAGGCATTATTTACAAGGCGTGGTGAAGTGTTTCGGTATTCCACTCAATGCCATCAAGATTGGTTTGATGAGAACAAAGAGGAAATCTTAGCGTTTATTCATCAGAAGAGATGCGCATTTTGTGCTTGGCCAGATGAATTCTCTAACCAGCAAAGATGAGAGGTTTACCATCAGCTTAAAGCTGTAGTTCAAAGGAGGCGTGACATCAAGAATCAGTGATGGAGATCCAGAGTTTCACTGATCCTCCTAACATGAGGAGCTTTTTCAAGCAATGAAAGCCATCTGTGGGCCAAGTTCAAATGGCATAACCTTTTTGTGATCTTAGGACAGCTCCACTTGCCTAAGGACAGTGTTGGAAGGAGCATTTCGAGACACTATTGAACCACGAATCTATAGTCTCAGATGTCACAATCGAGTCCATTCCTCAGCATCCTGTACCAGAACCTCTTGCGAGCCCCCCATCTTCTGAGGACGTTGGGTGTGCCATCACTCAGACTAGAAACAACAAGACGCCAGGCCCAGATGGCATACCTAGTGGAGGTCTTCAAAGCTGGTGGAATAGTACTTACGCAAAAACTTTATCAAGTTTCGGTTAGAATTTGGGTTAGTGAGGAAATTCTACCTGACCTAAAGAATGCCAACATTGTGACCTTTTTTAAAGAAAGGGGATAAGTCAATGTGCGGGAATTACCGAGGTATGGCCCTCCTCTCCATTGCAGGGAAGATCCTTGCTCGCCTCCCTTTGAGCTGTCTCCTCCCTCTTGCCAAAGACATCCTTCTGGAATCCCAGAGTGGTTTGAGACTATCTCAGAGCATCACCGACATGATTTTTGTTGCATGTCAGATCCTAGAAAAGTGTAGAGAAGAACACCAGCCATTGTTTATGGCACTTGTTGACCTAACTAAGGCCTTTGATTTCATCAATCAGGAAGTATTATCGAAGTTTCCGGCTAGGTTTGGCTGTCCATTGAAGTTCATTCATTTTCTCAGGCTACTTCATGATGGAATGACTGCCATTGTCCTCTGTAATGGGTTAGAGATGGACCCAGGCACTAGCTGGTGTTAAGCATGGCTGTGTTATTGCCCCAACCCATTTCTCCATCTACCTTGCCGTAATCTAAATTCTTATGCATGACCGCCTTTCCTCTGGAATTAAGATTGACTATCACATGGATTGCCAGGTTTTCAATCTGCGGTATCTCCATTTTAAAACTAAAGTCACCAGGAATATTATTACTGACCTTCAGTATGCTGACGACTGTACTTGCAGACACTGAGACACTGCAGGCACCAAGGCTGACTTGCAATCCACCATAGATCTCTTCTCAGATGCCTATCATAGCCTAGGACTCTCCTTCAATATTGGGAAGACTAAGGTGCTCCACCAGCCTGCCCCAGCACAAGTTTCCCGCCTTCTTCCACTCACGACGATTGGTGGTGAACCCCTGAAAAACGCTGGGCATTTCCCTTACCCTAGTAGCCACCTCTACCAGACAGCCAATCTTGATGCAGAGATCGACCATAGGATCCAATGTGCTAGTGCATTCTTTGTAAAGTTGCTCTGTCGTATTTTTATTGACAGATGTGTGGATGGAAACCAAGATCCTGGTCTACAATGCAGTAGTTATCTACACTCTTCTTTATGGGTGTGAGACATGAGTGACATACTGAAGCCATCTTAAGCATCTTGAATGATACCAACAGTGTTGCCTTAGGAAGGTTCTCTGTATCAGATGGGAAGACCATCGCACCAATGCCAGCGTTTTCTCTGCAGCTAACTTCACCACTGTTGAGGTGAAGATTATGAAACGTCAACTTTGCTGGGCTGGTCATTGTGTGTGAATGGCTGATACTTGTCTTTTGAAGCAAGTCCTCTTTTCTCAACTTAGTCACGGTAAGAGGACCCATGGGGGACAGAGGAAATGCTACAAGGACACCTTGAAAGTATATTTTGATAAGGGAGGCATTGACCCCATGAATTGAAAAGAGCTAGTTGGCAATAGACTGCAACGGTGTCACCTCATACATCAAGTCTCAGCCTGTTTTGAAGAGAATCATCTTGGTCAAGAGGCTGAGAAACGGCATAGGAGGAAGGGAAGGGCACAGCATCCCGGCCAGCAGTTGTGCTCTCTCCAAGCAACCACCTGTTCCATGTGGAAAAATCTGTAGAGCATGAATTGGACTCCTTGTCCATCTTGAGTCTCATCGATGACTTTCCCCTGACTGACATCATCCTTGTATCGAGGGATAGCTGTACCAGTGAGCATGCAAAATCACGCCCAGCCAAATTATCTGAGTGCTTTTAGCCAGCCACTCCTGAATTACATTGAAGAATGACAACAGCAAATTCCTAGTCCCAGACTTGCCCACAGAGATGTGCATCTTGTACTGCCCAGCTTTTTCTTTCTGGACAATACAGGCTCATAGAAAGTCCATCATCTCATCAATAGAAAATGATATGCACAAACCTTATCTCAAATGGAGGCTCCAGACACTTCAGTCCAAACATTCGCTGGTTTAGATAAAACAATAAGTTTATTAACCACAAAAAGATAGATTTTAAGTGGTTACAAGTAGTGGGGCATAAAAGTCAGAATTGGTTGCGAAGAAATAAAAAGTAAAACGCAAACTAATACCTAACTTAACAAGCTAAATGAATTCAAAGCGAAGATTTTTCTCACCACATGCGTTTACTGGCTGAACTCCTTCAGTCAGGACCCCTCTCCCAGTTCAGTGTTTCTTCATGTGTCTGTCCTTGATGCCATGAGCAGAGAGAAAGGGGAGGAGTGTTTTGGGGCTTCTAATTTCTTATAGTTCTCTTTTCCCTTTGAATATAATTTCCAGCTGGGGTTCAGGCGACAAGAAGTCTGTCTGCCAAGATGTAAATTTCTCACTCACACCACTGACAAAGAACGGCCACTTAACCCGGTAATAGCCAACAACATAATTAAGTGGACTAACCTTTTGTCCCTGAAGAACTGATTTGGGCTGCTTTTCTAAACTTAGAGCAATGTCATACAGTAGAAACTTATATTTTTACCTCCAGTGTTGCTGCACACATTTTACAAGGACAATAATGTTCAGTAGATCATGAGTTTTCCAATGATACCTCACAAGGCATACCTTGTACAAAATGTATCAGAGTTTTGTAAAAGTGGTAAACATAAGGGGCAGTCTGTCACACCGTCTTAGAACTGTATTCTTTCTCCTTCAGTGTCCAATGCCAGGATGCATCAGAGGTAGTTGTAAAACATCCTCCACTCCCCCCAAAATGTGCAATACTGTATTCAATAGGGAAGATTTCTTTTAAAAAGAAAGAGAGTCCTGTAGCACCTTAAAGACTAACAAATTTCTGTGGGCATTTGTTAATCTTTAAGGTGCTACAAGATTCTTGTTGTTTTAGCTGTATACAGACTAACATGGCTGCCCCTCTGGAACTTTTCACTTTAAGAAAGAAGAAATCTGGACAGAGTTGGAAATGATTGTTGGGGTCTTCCCTAGGTGATGAGTTTGCCCCCATGCTTACATGAACCTTTGGCATTTCTTTTTAAGTTAATATCTTCTGAACCACTGTCAAATGAGGTCAAACATAAGGCCTGAATCCCTGGAAGGAGTATCCCATTTAGTTTTGTGCATGTATTGAACCACACTTGTCTGAAACTTGGCATGCCCTGAAAGATCTTTTAGAAGTTTTCTGCCCACAAAACCTATAAATAACTTTCTTATAGCATTATCATTGATAACTGTCTGAGATAGATAGGGTGTAAAGCAAACCGTAGTTAAGCAACTGCTTAACTGGTTATGTGTGTCACCTTTTTTAGGGTTCTTTTAATTTTGATTGCCACTTTTTATCTCACTTGTGCTAATTGGTTAACACCACTGGTGTTGCTAATACAGTGGAGGAAGAACAATCCAAAGCTAGGTCACAGCAGTTTGGTCAATTACTTACCTACATGGCAGTTCACCAGAGTTTCCTTCCTACTGGATCTCTAGCAGTCAACTCTTTCTAATCTATGCTCCCACAAACTATATTAACCCCAGGATCTGACTCCATCCCAACTATCTAAAATAAGCCCTTACATGTAAGACAAACTGTACAGACTGAGTGCAGTTCAAAAAGCTTGCACACTTTGTTTCATTTTGTCTGTACCTGCAACTTGAAAGCCATATGAAATCATGAGCTACAGTAGACACATGTACAGTGGTCTACAAACTTAGCTAACAACAGTAACTTGTTCAGTTTTAAAACCACTTTACAACAACCTCAGTTGGAAGCTGTTAGAAAACAAGGAAACAGACTGTAATGTGACAAAATCTTTAAAGCACAGAAGCATGTACTCTTCTTTACTAATTAAGCACCCCATTTCAGGAAGTGATTAACTGATTGATTAGGGTCCTCACGTAAGAGAGAGGCTACGTGTTACTCGTCAGCAGATCTCTGCTCAGCTGTAAGCTTTCAGCTCAGCTACTGTTCATAGCAGGAGTTGACACTGCGAACACAGCTAAAGCAAAGTATGGACGTGAGGATAGTCTTTTCCTGGCATGTCATCAGGCAAAAACCAGAATTGATAGAAAGCAGAGACAGTCAAAGGCGCCTTTCCGAGATAGGAACTTGAAGTCACCAGAGGGACTCCCAGGTGGTCAGCCCAGGACTTCAGTCCTCTCCCAGATGTCTCATAGACTTTAAGGTCAGAAGGGGCCATCGTGCTCATCTAGTCTGACCTCCTGCATATGGCAGGCCACAGAACCTCATCCACCCACTAACCTCGAGTTACTTGAAATCCTCAAATCATTGTTTAAAGACTTCAAGTTAGAGAATCCACCATTTACACTAATTTAAACCTGTAAGTGACCCATGCCCCATATTGCAGAGCAGAGCGAAAACCCCAGAGGGTCTCTGCCAATCTGAACTGGAGGGAAAATTCCTTCCTAGCCCCAAATATGGCACCAGTTAGACCCTGAACATTTGGGCAAGACCCACCAGCCAGACATCTAGGAAAGAATTCTCTCTAGTAACTCAGAGCCCTACCCCCCTCCTGTCCCATCTCTGGTCATTGGAAATATTAGCAGTCTCAGATCAGCTACATGCCACTGTTGGCAGTCTCATCACACCATTCCCTCCATAAACTTATCAAGCTGTCTTGAAGACAGCTAGGGTTTTTTGCCCCCACTGCTCCCCTTGGAAGGCTGTTCCAGAACTTCACTCCTCTGATGGTTAACAGCCTTTGCCTAATTTCAAACCTAAACTTGTTGAAGGCGAGTTTATATCCATTTGTTCTTGTGTCCACTTTGGTGCTTAACTTAAATAACTCCTCTCCCTCCTTGGTGTTTATCCCTCTGATGTATTTATAGACAGCAATTATATCTTTGCCTCGGCTTTCAGGAGAGTTGTTTTATCCTATCTCTGCTGGGTGCTACTACGTGGTGTTTCTTCTTGGAGGTGTTGCCATGGACTAAACAGGTGGTGACCTGTACTAGATCAAGAGATTCAAAATGTCCAACCAAAATGAATTGTCTGCTCTCATCCAGGCAGGGAATGGGACATCGCCTGTTGTGTTCTTGCAGCTGGGGCTGATATTTTCCAGTCTTTGTGCAACTCATCTTGTCACACCAGCTTGCACAAGAGAATTTAGGTCATATCTCTTGGTACAACCATCTTGGGATGTAGCAAACCAGCCAGTGTACAAGTTCTGGTTAGCAGCTTACCTCTGCGAGTTGCTTTCAGTGGGCCCCCACTGTGGTGTGTCCCTTGGCCAACTTGGCAGTTATACTTAAAAGTTGCAGTTTCTTCTTCCATATTTGCACAAAACTATATCACTTATAGTCACCTTCCCATGTATACATATCATTTCATTTAATCATTATATTCTATTTCATCAAATTCCCCATTTGCCTGCTGTGTCTGGCACATCGTATGATATCTTAATGTTTGATAGAATTTAATTTTGAACTCATTCACAGACAGGGAAAAAGGGGACACCTCTTTAGCTGCACCTCAGTATTTTTTCTTTCAGCCTTCTGTCCTATTTTTTCTAAAAAGCCTTGATTCTTAAATAGCAATAATTCATAATTTTGGGGCCATAGTTTCTACATCTGGCTCCTCCCTCTCTATTCTAAGGAATAACATGATGATAAAAATCAAGGAACTATCAGGAGGCCAGCTTGACATCACCGCTTGATTTGCTTATTGATGCATCCCAATCTCATTTAGTTGGAGGAAAGGACCTTGCATTTTACTCAGCTGTAAACCCAGGTGGCAAACTTTGGGTTCTACAGACTGAATAAATATTAATGACAGATCCTTGTATTACTGTTAAAAATAACATTTGCCAGGTAAAAAGTTCTTGAGGTGGAAACATCTAGTTTCCAAGGACATGTCCTGGAATAAAAAGAAATCTATTGCAAGAGAGGGATGTAGTTTTAGAGGACTAGGTAATAGAAATTCCTGTCCCCTAATCCTGATTCTGACCGTAGTGTCTCTTTTTGGCCTGGTGTTAAATCACTGAACACTTTCCTTCAGTTTCACCACAGTTAAAATGGAGATGACAATAGTCAACTGCCTCACAGAGATTAAAGAGGATTACTTAAGTGTTTATAAGGTGCTTTGAAGATTAAAAGCATTCTAACAAAATTACAACAGAACTATATCCCAATATTAGAAACTGCTTTTTCTCTGAATCAATCTCTCTCTCTCTCTCTCTCTCTCTCTCTCACACACACTCTCTCTCTCTCCCACACACAGAGAGAGAGAGAGACAGACAGTAGTTTAATGGAAGAAGAGGCAGTACAGGCAAGTAGGGCAACCAGCCATCCTATTCAGTAAGAGAGGTCTGTTGTTCGGTTCCATAATGCCCTTGGAAGCATTGGATCAGATGAAGTTTCCAATCATTTGTTAAACAAATGCTCACGTCCTGCTGTACGAACGCTGATATTACTTTAAAAAAGTATGCTCTTGTATTTTGTCATATTGTTGTCCTTTATTTCCTTGAATTGCATTTTGAGTCTTCATAATAGCAGAATGGAGATTTTCGATGAAATTTGAAGGGGAATAATGTTACATGAAAATCCTGGATCAGCTAGAGAGGGAACATCCACGAACTAAGTAGCGGTATCTTAATGGAGGCTTTTGAAAACAAGCGGATAGGTTAAAATGTGGACTGTATTGTATAGCAGCACTTAGAAATACCCTTACAAGACTCTGATGCTGTCAGAGAACATTTATTTTTCCCGTTACGAAGTTTGGCATGCTTATTTCTCCCCTTAAAGTTCCTGCTGTAAAGTTTCAATGGAGTTCATGTGCCAAGTACTTTTGTTTAGAATATTGATTTTAATCTGTGATTAATCCTGCTCCAGTTGGAAAGATGTGGGTTTATTTGTGGAGCATATTTGAGCACGTGTCTGACATGTTACCAAGCTTTTCAGGAGGAAGTGGGTGAGACCTCAGCCTAAAGTTTACACGTGTGTGTAGGCACCCTGTACTTTAGGGGCTTACAAACTTAATTACAGCTGGGAAGAGCCTGGGGACTACAACTCCCATGATGCCTTGGGGGAAAAGAGAGAGACTCTTCCCCTTCCAGCAGTGAGAGAAAGGCATGTGGGGGACTCCATTTGGTGCTGTGGTGGAGGCAGCCCAGGTTGGAAGCTGCTGGCTGGGTCTCGAAGCTGCTGCTGCTGTGACTGCCTGTTGACAAGGTCCCAAAGCTGCTATTGCCTCTGACGCTGCTGGGGTCCTACAGCTGCTGCCGGGAGCCTGCTGACTTGGGATTGAGCACAGAGCTGCAGAGGGCTTGTAAGGAATGCAGAGCAGAGAGACTGACGGAGATGGAGAAGAGGCCAAGAGACAGTCCCTTCGAGCAGGGCCAGGACTGCCAATCTCCAGTCTGACGCCGTGGCTGAACTAGTGCAGTGAACCCACAGAGCGCTCTCTCCTTCTACAGATCTTCAAGCGCGCCTAAGCAAGAAAGGGGTCAGGGCCCGAACTCGGGGGGAGTGCACACTCCAGAGGTGGGGTAAATAATGGCACTGTAAATGCCAGGTAGACAAGTTTAATACTGAATACTGCTTTTATTAATTGGTTTATTCAACCGCCCCTGTGGTTCATGTTTAATTTCAGTCTGTTATGCCATGTTTATTTTGTTAAGCAAAGGTTGTTTACTCTAATTTAAGTATATTGGATGTTTAGTTTGCATAATTGCAATTGTTAAATTAGATTTATGTCTCAGATTATTATAATTTTAGACTAGGTCTAGTCCTGGAAGCTCCCAGAGCCACTATTGAGCGTGTGCAGGGGCCAGCCAGGTGGAGGCACTGCCCATTTTAAATTCCTTTAGAAATAAAGGGACTGCAGCAGAAGGGTGGACAGAGGATTCCCAACTATCCTACATCAACACTGGGATACTCAGGATCTCCTTTATTGTCAGAAACCTTAGGCGCCCTGGCACACCAGTGAGTGTTGCCTGCTCTCAAGTAACCCAGTGAAGGAAGGGGGTTACATGTGTGTAATAGTGATGTTTAGTTTTCCGTTCCATCCATCCCTTTAATCTTTCCTTACAAGCTGGAACTCTCAGCATCTTCTCTTAAGAAGTTGCTCCTACCTTTACCTTTTTTTTCTTAAAGAGCGACGCATGTGTTTAGAAATCAGGGCCTCAATACAGCAAGTTACTTATTTATGTGTGTTGGAACATAGGGACATAGGATTAGGTGGAACATCCTTGGTCATTGAATCCAGTCCCCTGCTATCACAGGAAACCCTCAGGTTGCATTGACTTCTTTGGGAGTCAGTGAGGATGGAAGCACTGAGTCTCTTTCTGTTGGACAATAACATTCATCACAAGGTTCGCCTCAAAGCCTCTTTCTTTGTTATTTCACCAATAAATTAAAAATGTAACAACTGCAAGTCTCAATGGGAGTTCTGGGAGCTCTTGGCGTCAGATCCTTAGATAAAACTAGAAACCCAAGGAGCAGATTCTTCTACCATGCAGTCGAGTATATCAAATACAGATAAGCTCTTTATGGGGACATGTGCTAGGCTCCAAGGTTTTGTGTGGAGGAGCAGGGCTGATGACATAGGTTGGTCTCAGGAATCTGCATCAGGGTTGAAAAATGTGGTTTTCTTTTTTTCGTGTTATATTTCAGTATTTCATGTTGTCTTCCAAGGAGGACAGAGTGTTAACTCTGGAAAGGGATGAGTTGAGGGATTTGTCATTCAGTGAGTAGGAGTTCTTGGCGCCTTCCATCCTTCACCTTTTAGATACTATTGATTGTTTTAAAGGGCTTAGTTTCTGTGGTGAGAGAAAACTTTTGCAGTGGAGATGGGTGAAAGAGAAGACTGCTCCTCTGCTTTCTTTTTTCTGGCTCATGCTGGTGGCTTTTTTGGTTTGTGTAATACTTGGTACACTGAGGGGACCAGCTGAAAGAGAACAGGGCTGGAGATCCCTGATTTTATGAGGGCAGGAGCTTCCAGCAAGATATCTTCCGTGAGGGCCTCTCCTGCAACTCTTGGTCCAAAATAAGCCAGATCTGTTGAAGTTCCAGGTATGCCTCTCTCTATCCCAAGATTTTGGGGATGGTAGGAGCAGCTTGAGTGTGTTTGTGGATGGGATCAGTGACTGAGCAGAGCTGTCTCCTCTCCCTTTTGGCTTGGGAAAATTGCAGTATTGGCTCTTGTAATTAGTCGGTTTGTGTAAGTAAGTCAAGGCTCTAAGAACATTTGGGGATAAGAGCGTTTTTTAAAGAAAAGAAGTAAAATAAATTCTCAGCAATGCAGGCAAGGTCTGTTTTCTCCTGCAAACTCAGATAGTGGTCTACAGCCCACCTCCTGAAGGTGTTGACAGTTCACCAAAACCTCTCTTTTTGTTCATGTAGTGGAGTTACAGAGACCAGATATGGTCAAATAACTTTACCAGGGCAGCGTGATCATCTTTATTTTAGAGATACACAAGTTCCTCTCCACAGTTCTTGAGTGTGTGAATTTTGTTTTTGGCTTGGATGACCTGTCCGTGCCTGGGGTAGCGCACCTGAAAATGCCAATGTCAGGGCAGGCTGCAAAAGGAGAGGAGATTCTCCCAACAGTGGTGGTTAACGCTGAGGTTAGACTCTCCAGCCAGCCACAAATGGGGCTTCTGATTCCCCACATTGGTTATCAAGATGCTAAAATAAAAAATACACAGCCCCTTTATTGCATTTCAGTCTCTGGCTCCCAATCAGCCACTGGTTCAGTTAAAGAGAGATGTTGTTTAAACTCTATTCCCTTTACAAAAATGTTCTCCGGACCCCAAAGGGTCAGCCACATTGCCAGATTAATGTAAATTTGAATCTTACCCGAAATACCACATTCGCAGCCAATCCTTTACTAACTAGAGCTAAAGGTTTATTATAAAAGAAAAGAAACAAACAAGGTGAGACGTTTTATATGATTAAAGCAATCAGATACATACAAATGATTAGAAAGTCCATATATATCAGTTCCAGAGGGGTAACCGTGTTAGTCTGTATACAGCAAAAACAATGAGAGTCCTGTAGCACCTTAAAGACTAACACGTTTCTACAGGCATAAGCTTTCGTGGGCTGCAACCCACTTCTGATGAAAGCTTATGCCTGAAGAAATTTGTTAGTCTTTAAGGTGCTACAGGACTCTTGTTGTTTTTGCATATATATTAGGTTTTCAGTAGAATTGTGGAGTTTGCAGCTGGAGTGGTCCCTCTGGTGTACATCTAGTACCTGGATAGGTCTCAGTCCTTTGTTTCACAGCTTCAGTTGTAGAGAAGTTGATCCAGAGGTGGGAAGCAGGAGTGAAGCCAACATGGATATGGTGCAGCTTCCTTTTAGGTCCCTTTCCCATGTCGCTTGTGGAAAATCACAGAAACAAGATGGAGTCCAGGGTCACCTGCGCAGGTCCTGGTGACTCATAAGTAGACCCTAAGTTCTTTCCCTGGGTTCATTTCATCTTTGAGTTCCCTTAATGGGCCATTAAGGAGGCTTATTGCTGCTGCCATCCTGTCTGGGATGTCGCCCAGAAACACAGCACAACTTGCAGTGTAGATATGCCATACATAATTATAATGTACAGCAGCAAGATGATGCATACACATAAACACATAAACAATATTATGATATTCAGCAAACTGTAACCTAATGGTACCTGACATGGCATATCCTGTACAAATGCCTGTAATTTTGCAATACTGATATTAAATCATGTTCTGAAAGGTCCCCCCCAATCCAGACAGCATCACCGCTTCATTTAGTTCTGATATCCAGCCCTCTATAATCCCCACATTGGGGCTGAGCTTCTTCAGAGCTTTTTGCTCTCGCCTTGAACTTCAGTGTGAAATGCCCTGGTCCTGACGGGAGGCAGGACAGCAAAGAGAGTGCACTGTTCGGTCACTGACATAGAGCTGTCCGTCACCTGTCTACTAATGGTAGCCAAAAACACACAATCTCATCCTCCACCAGCAGTCCCACACACATTTGCCTTGCTGCTTGACAAAATAGATCCCTCTGCATTTCCTGGCACTGGAACTCTCAAGGCTTATGAGTAGTTGACCAAAGCTACCCTCAAACTTCAGGAGGAAAGAAATAAACGGTTCTCTTCAACTTCAGCCGGGCTTTGTAGGAAAGTTAACAAAACCTCGTGGCCAAAGGCATCAAGGGCAGCTGATGGACGTAGAGATTCATAAGGCCAAAAGGGACCATTGTGATCATCTGGTCTGACCTCCTGTATGACACGGGTCATAGGACTTCTCTAGTTTATTCTCGAGTTCAAATAGAAATGATCTCATATTGTTCCAATGGTTAATTACCCTCATTGTTAAAAATGCATGCCTTATTTCCAGTCTGAATTTGTCTACCTTCAGCTTCCAGCCATTGGGTTGTGTTATGCCTTTCTCTGCTAGGTTGAAGAGCCCACTGTCAAATATTTATTCCCCATGGAGGTATTGAGATACTAATCAAGTAACCCTTTAGCCTTCTCTTAGGATGGGGAGCTCCTGGGGCCTCAGTATAGGGCACGTTTTCTAATCCTTTAATCATTCTTGTGGCTCTTCTCTGAACCCTTTCCAATTTATCAACATCTTTCTTGAATTGTGCACACTAGAACTGAACATAATACTCCGGGATTGGTTCCCCCAGTACTAAATACAGCGGTAATTAATGTCCCCTCTGTTCCTACTCATGATTCCCCTGGTTATATATCCCAGGATTGCATTAGCTCTTTAGGCCATACTGTTGCACTGAAAGCTTATGTTCAGCTGATTATCACCCAGAACCCCAAAGTCTGACCTTTGGACAATGCTGGAAGGAGATCATCAACTACTGAGACTTGCACATTCTCTGTTCCAGACTGAAAGCTGGTTTGAGGGGACCCTAAAAAGCATGTGCTTAGCTCCTTTTTAAGCAAGTGACATTTTAAAAATATTTTTGGTATCTTTCCATAGTCTTCAGTTTATCAGTATCCTTATTACAAGGTGGTACTTCAAATAGAATGCAGTGCTCTAGCAATGTTCTCAGTGGTTCTGTGAGCAGTACAGACCGTATTCAGTTATGACTCTTTTCATGCAGGTACTCTTGAAAAGTCCCAGATGGTTATTCTTCCAGGTTGAAATGTGTTTGCAGCTAGAGCTGCTTAAAGAATGGGGGGAAGAGACTTGTGAATCTTTTGTTATTGAAAAATTCAATTTTTTTTGTGTGACCAGCTGTTTTCCCATAATAGGAAGAACGTAGAAAATGACCTCGGTGTGGGCACAATGCCTCACGCTGCTCAACCAATGCGCTCCAGTCTCAAGGCCACTTCTAGAGTAAGCGTTTTCATGCCCATTCTTTCCCTTGGCCTTTGATGAGGATTTCAGCAAAGGTTATGATTACAATGAGGGCATTTGTAATCTGGTCACTTGTCTGCTAGACCGGTGCTAACTGCATGCTTGAGATCACCAAACAGTGAACTGTGTTTAGTTTCTGCTGATCAGGGATGGACATGGATTGTTGACCTGGAGATGAACGATTACATATCATGTTACTCACAACGATATCTTCTTCCAACTTCTGAGGTTTGCACTTCAGATAAAGGGAAAGGCCCAAACTGTTAAAGACCATTACAGGCAAGATTGGTTTATGTGACTGTTGCTAACATCTTTTATGGGTTTGGATGCAGTAGAGGACGTGGCTGTATAAATCAGCTGTAGTCACTAATTATATATATAGATCTATTTTAAGTGTCACCATTTCCATGTCACTTGCAGTGACTGGAAGGAGGTCATCAGCCATTTGGACTAGTTGGAGGGCAGGAGAAAGCAGTCATTAATTAACTTCAGCTGATGACGAGTCCAACCACTTTCAACATCTACCATATTCTGGAATGGGAGATGAGCAGGGTATGTCCTTCCTTACACCTGCCAGTTGCTGAACAAATAAGGACATTCTACCACTCCATACCGCCCGACAATTCACTAATTTTCATAACATTTCAAGTTTCCTTTTTGCCTGCTTATCTTTTTCAGTTCTGGTGGAACAGCTAAGTGACCGTAAATTCTGGTGGATCAGTAAATATCACGAGCACAGTTCAGCCGTTCTTGAAAGATTCTTTCATAAACATTTATATGGACAATTAATCAAATGCAGCGCGCTGTGCTAACAGGTCTGCCGCTGAACCTGGTCTGTGTAACCGAATGCCCCAAATTATCCATTGGGTGGAGGTTGTGATCCAATTTCTTCTCTGCATTTGGGCGGGGGGAGAAAACCAGCTTCAGATCAGTCCAGAGGCAGCCATGCTATAAGGGCCTGAAAATTACTTTTTTGAACAACAGAAAGCCAGAAAATAAATCCTAAACTGCCTCCACTGTTGTGGAATGAGCTTACCTTGTACTGAAGACTCACCCCCTTGTTCTGGAATTGCCAGGCACATGGGGAAGGACACACCCTGCTTGCCTCCTGTTCCCAAATATGGTAACAGATGTTGAATGTGGTTGTACTCATACTCACACTCTGGAACAGGAGGTCAGCAGGATGTGCCCTTCCCCATATCCTGCCAGTTGTAGAAGGTGGTGAGCCTTCAGTACACGGTAAGCTGTTTGCTGATGGTAAAGATCTCTCCCTGCCTTCTTCAGCACCTCTTTA
This sequence comes from Mesoclemmys tuberculata, assembly GCA_007922155.1. NCBI lineage: Eukaryota > Metazoa > Chordata > Testudines > Chelidae > Mesoclemmys > Mesoclemmys tuberculata. The sequence continues at coordinate 13,260,294 of ML675632.1, read as the reverse complement.
GAGTGGGAAAGTCAAGAAATTCAATTCCTCTTTCATCGCTTTTTTTTAAGTCTATTTGGCTGAGTTATCTGAGAACATGATCAGATACTTACTTCCACGCCTCCCCAAATACACAGTCATCCACTAGTCTGGGTATTTACTCTTCCTCATTCCACCACAAAGGAAGCAGTTTAGGATTTATTTTCTGATTTTCTATTTTTCAAAAAATAATGTTGTCTCTTTTGTATGGCTGCCTCTGAACTGATTTGAAGCTGGTTTTCTTTTTTTTTTTAACCCCCTCTTCCTCCCCCCCCCAAATGCAGAGAGGAAATTAGATCACAACCTGCATCCAACAGATAATTTGGGGCATTCTGTTACACAGACCAGGTTCAGCGGCAGACCTTTAGCACATAGTGTTGCATTTGATTAATTGTCCATATAAATGTTTATGAAAGAATCTTTCAAGAGCAGCTGAACTGTGCTTATGACATTTCGCGATCTACAAGAATTTATGGTTGCTTTGCTATTTCACAGAACTGAAAAAGATAAGCAGGCAAAAAGGAAACTTGAAATGTTATGAAAATTAGTGAATTGTCAGGAGGTATGGAGAGGTAGAATTTCCTATCTGATCTAAACTACTTTTTTACTCCCTTCTTAAGTACATCAGTAGCTACACAAATTTTTGCCTGTAATAACCACTTATTCCATCCCACGTTCCCCTGGCAGAGTACATAACAGCTTTTTTTTTTTTTTTTAAGCACTGAAGTGAAAATGCAGGCAAAACTAACTTAAATGTGAAGCTTAACTTTGATGCATCCCTCAGTCTCATTACTCATTTAGTATATGTAGACTTGGAAGGATTCAATTCTTTTCAGTAAATGTTGGTAAAGGTCAATTTCCCCATACCCACACAAATTGACAAAATTTATTTCCATGTCCAATATTTGAAATTTACAGATAGGTAAAGTAAGAAAAAATCTGCTTGAGAACTTACTAGCATGTGATTTAAGGATATTTACTTTGTATATTTTGACAAGTGATGTAGACAATGTGTGTTTTAACAGTTAAAGTTTAACTCTTTGAATCTCAATGTCTACTGTCGCTAAATAATTTTTGTCTTGCCTTCCTCATAATTCTGGGCAGCTGTGAAAATTTAGATGGATAAAAGAATAGAAAAAAATGCTTAAAAGATAACATCAGTTTTATCTACAAAATTATGTAAAAAAATTGAATTCTGCTAAACCTAAATGTATGTACTTAACAAATATTATGGGCAGATGTCTCAAGCACAAAACAATGTCATCATAATAAAACGTAGAATTCTAGTTATATAAGGTGCTTAGGAGCAGACTGGCATCTTTGTTTCTCTGCATGGTCCAGTGAGGTTTGTAATTATAAGGATATAGGAATTGCCAGACTGGATCAGACCTGAGGTCCATTTAGTCCAGTATCCTGTCTCTGGCATAGACCAGTACCGGATGCTTCAGAAGAAGATGCAAGAATCCCACAGTGGATAGATGAGGGGTAATCTGCTGTCCACATTAGGTCCGATCCCGGTCTCTAATAGTTGCAAACTGGCCTGGGCCCTGAAACACAAGGTTTAAATATTCCTTCCAAAATTAATTTCAGCTCTGGATATTCTTCATATTCATAGAACTGTTCAGTCCCTTTTTGAATCCTGTTAGGTTCTTGGCTTCAACAATGTCCTGTGGGATTAAGTTCCACAGGTTAATAATATTGTGGTGTGAAAGGTATTTCCTTTTATCTGTTTATAATTTCTCCCCTTTTAACAAAATTGAATGTTCCCTTGTTCTTATGTGGTTAGATTTTTTTTCATGTCCCTTCTCAACCTAACCATCCTAACCTTTCCAATGTCTCTCCATCAGAGTTTTTTTCCAGGTCCTTGATCATTCTTACCACTTTTCTCTGGACCCCCTCTAGTTCTAAAATACCCTTTTGGAGATGAGGTGACATTTTGCAGACAGTATTCCAGCCAAGGCCAACCCATTGATTTATATAAAGGTATTAGAATATTCCCTGCATTATTCATAATCTCATTCCTTGTGCATCCTAACATCCTGTTAACTTTCTTGGCAGCACTAAAGTACTGGGCAAAGGTTTTCTGTGAGTTGCCTATGGTGACACACAGGTCTTTTTCTTGTTTACATTAGAACCCTGTAAGGTGGAAAAATGGTTTGTTTTTCCATCGAGGGTGCATTAGTTTGCATTTATTGACAGTGAATTTTTTTTGCCATCGTGTTGCCCATTCTAGCTTGTTTATGTCTCGGTAAAGTCCCTCATTGTCTTTTCAGGTCCTGACTAACCTAATGAACTTCATCTGCAAATTTTTGCTGTCTCACTACTCATCCCCATCCCCAGTTCATTAATGAACAACAATTAATATTAAACAGCACTCTATCTAGTACAGACCCGTGCTGTTGATCTTTTGCCATGATGACAATTGACCATTGAATTCTACTTTTTGCATTCTGTCTCAGAGTCGGCTTTGATCCATGATAATACTCTGTTTCTCGTCCCATAACTACTTAGTTTCTTTAGTGGGACCTTGTCTGAGGCCTTTTTAAAGTATAAATAAATTGTCAACTAGTTCTCCTTTATCCCTGCACATGTCAAAGGATTCTGAGACAAGCAAGTAGAAATGAAAAATAATTACCAGGGTCCCCTCCATAAATGAAAGGAAAAGAAAAACAAAATCTTGCTGTCGGCTAAAGGAGGCATGATGAACTAGTGGCTGAAGCCCATAATCCTTTGCAAGGGGCTAGCATTCTAATTCCAGCTTTGATTCTGACTTTGTCTTTGATCTTTATCAAATCATGCAACTTCTCCAGTCAGTTTCTTCACCTGTAAAATGCGGATAATGCTTACCTGCTTCACAAGGGTATTTGATCTTAATCACAAACTATTCAGAGATCCTCTGATGGACGATGCTATACGCTGACCAGTTGTTACCCACAAATGATATTAACGGTGACTGCTTCATAGCATTCTGGCTTTATCCCACCTTGCAATATAAACTTGTATAGACATAAAGGGTGAGATTTTTTCCAAAGCCACGTGGGGGATGTAGATGCACAACTCCCATTGAAATTTATGGCATCATATGGGAGATATTCAAAGGTGCAAATAAGGATTAGGCATCTTAACTTGCATCTGGGCCTTAGAAAACCTCTCCCTGTGTTTGAATCCTTTAGACAGCTTTGAAAATCACTGCTAACGGGTATTTGTAATATGTGATTTACTCTGTGACAGTCTCTTGTCCTGCATATGTTACTTCATCATGGTTTCACTTGTACACGTTTATTTCCTCTTCAGGTTGTGGTCAGAGGGAATTGCACAAGTCCTTACTCAGTGTAACTTGAGTCACATTTGCTCGCTTTACAACACAAAAACATGTTTTCCTACTGATTAGTCTGCAGAGCCTCCACCATTGTGGGCGAGTGACCTGAAGTCTGTTTTGCCTCATGTGTCACCCACAGACGCTGCTGACTTCCTGTTGTAAAGTCTTTGCTATTGGTAATGACTTAAAGCCATGGGCACAGAAGAGAGTTCTTGCAAAAAGTTTTCCGCTGTTGCTAGCTGTGGTCTGCATCCACTGATGTTGTCTTCAGGACATATCTCGTTAGCATGGTGCTTAAAATGCATGGGGCAGCTTGTCTGCAGGAAGGCATCATTGCTAAAAGTAATTGAGCTGACCCAGTGTTAATGATGGGGAGTGTTTGTAACATTGCCTTGGTGTAGGTGAGGCTTAAAATACGGTGGTGCCTGCTTTTAGCTTCTTTCTTATTTTAACAATGGTATTTGTAGAATAAGGTTATAGGCTTGCCAATTGATCTGATCAGAAGATAATGAGGTTCCTGTCAGGCTACACAGAGTTTTGCAAGGACCCTTGGGGCGTATGACAAAGACACTGAGAACCAAAATAGAGTCTTAAAGACTCTATTGAGATAAAATAGGATCATAATCAAATGGATAATAATCAATGAGAATTAGAAAGGCAATACTATTATTTTAGGGATACACGTGGTATTATAAAGCTTTTGGATTAATATACTCACACCGTTTCTTGATAACCTGGTGTTAAAAGACAGAGGTTCAGCCTCATCCCTGTATGCTGGTGTCCAGGTTCCTCAATTCTTGAGTGGGGGGTGGAAAGCTTCATAACTCCTTAAGAGCTATAGACGAGATCACTAGGACTAAGATAATACTAAATATAAGACATGAGACTAATAAGAAACAATAGCAGAACCCTCTTAGCATGGTGGGTTGCCACTTTTACAAGCGGAGCACTATGTGCCCTCAAAATTTAGCTTCCTCCCTCACAAAACATGAGGGTACTCATATTTCATAGGCTGGCATGTTTGTGCATGTTAGCGACATATTCATATCCTTTGCAGACAGTTTGCTCATCCTCACCTGTTATATCTGGCCTAACCCTGTTCTTGTGGTGTACTTGCTAAGTCTACTGACGGCATGAACTGAGGTAGCCCCTGTGACACCCTGCACCCCCACGTTCACCCTGATAGAGCTTGCACTGTTCAGTGGGCATCACTGAAAATTGTAAAACAGAGATTCCTAAGGTTGCATCTGGGATTGGGGGGCATAGCTGGGGTTATTCTGTTGTACAATCTAAAGAGTAGCTGGCTAGATGCACTCACTCAGTTAGGAGCAGCTTGCTTGCTGGTAGCTGTGCGTGAACACCCCAGGAGTGGGGGTTCTCACAACAGAGCAGAGTAAGATGGGCTCCAAGAGTGAAGGGTTGGGATGACAGCAATAGACCAGTAATAATTGCACTAGAGAAACAGCCCAACCCCCCATCTTATTGTCTCCTGACTTACCTAGAGTAAATGTTATAACCATATATTTTAGGTCATCATACTTTTAGGTCATCATCACTTATCTAAGCTAAAGATCCTGAACATATATATGCTAACATCATGCAGGATGTGGCCTGTAGGTATATTGCATTACAGCCAAAATACTTTTAATATAAATTTATAATAAAACAAGCACTTAAATTCATAAGGAAAAAATGATTTCATAAGAAAATATATATGCAAGCAAGCAGGCTAGTCCTATGGGTGACAGCTGTGAAAACGGCTGGAGGCTCAGGTCTTAGATGGAGTTTCTAGGTCTAGCATTTAGAAAAAAATAATCTGCTGAATTGCAACCGGAGTTTGGTATTTGAACAATCCTTTAGACTTCACTCATGCCTTTCATTCAGGGATCTCAAAGCACTTCGTTCATTCAGCTTCCCAGCATCCTTGTGACGTAGGGGAATATTGAGAGAGAATAATTTATAGAACCTCATGGCGCGATGTCATTTTGTTAGCATGTCACCACACTTTACGTATTCAATAAAATATAGTTCGTGAGTTAACAGAGAAGATTGTCATTGCATTGGATCCCGTGTGGTTGTGTGAAGTCCTGCTGCTGCGTGTGAGATAAATTATTTATTATAGCTGCATTCTTAATACCTGAGTATTGTGAATAATGTTGCATAGACTTTTAGATGGAAAATGTTATGAATTTGAGGGTTAGCGTATAGCAGAAGTCTTGATTTTTTTTTAATGGTCTTAGAACTTGTATCTAGATTTTATTTGCTTCCCTTATCCACAAACTGTAGGATGAAATGTGTGTTTCTAATGATAACAGAATAATGGTGCATGCTATTTGATGTAGGGAAAACCAGGTAGTTTGGTAGAGATTTTACACTGAAGATTCTTTGGGGTGTAAGGACTGTCTTTTAGTTATTTGTGTTTTAAGGGCTAGCACAGTCTTACTCTGACCTTGCTGAGGCCTTCAGTTCTTATACATAGGGCTAACAGAGGCTGGGTCCACACTGATGGCAGCAAATTCACCGCCATCAGATCGATTGCTCTGGATCGACTGAGCGGTCTGTGTAAATGCGCTCAGTCGATCCAGGAAGTGATGCAGGAAAACCGCTCCGGTAAGTGGAGTAGCGCTGCGTCGAAGGGAGCGCTGTTCCCTTAGATGCAGCGCGGTGTGGACAGTGCACGGAGGAGAGGCTGCACCGTCGACGGGAGATACGCAAGTGATTGACGTCACTTGCGTATCTCCCGTCGACTTCTGCCGAATCGCAAAGGTAAGTGTAGACTGGGCTAGAGAAGCAAAAAAGTAGGGAAAGGGGCATATTAATAGAATGGGGGTGTTTCTGGATTTTGATATGAAATTTAGAAGTAGGAGTAGGGTTGTGAAGGTTGATTAGAGGGCCATCCTTGATCTATGTTTAAACAAGATTGGGGAAAAACAGAACAGAAGACTACTGTGTTTAGAAATGAGCATGCTGTATCTGAATTTTTTTAGGAATGGAGAAGGAGGAAAACTCCTCTTTTCACATAATTAAAGTTCCAGAGGACATTCAGTGAAATTGAAATGTAATTTTATACTTAGAAAAGTGGATTTTTTTAAATTATTTTTTTAAAACAAAGCACAGAATTAACCTCAGAGAGCCACAGAGATCATGGAAGGCCAGAGTTCAAGTTTTTCTGCATGAGCAAGGTCTTCCGTAATTGTTCATTGAGATTGGTTGTATTGTTATCTGAATCAGATAATACTGTCTAATGGGATGCTGGTGTAGATTTATCCAAAGTTAACTAGAAACACCTTGATTCATCCACTATTTGCTTATCTTAATATCATGACAACTGATAACAGAAATACAAACTTTGTCTTTACTGCCGCCGGCAGTCAATGGGAGATACACAAGCTACGTAATGTAGCTTGAGTATCTCCCTTCGACTTACTTATATTTCTGTACTGCGGGATCTCCATGGCACTGCGTCAACGGAAGACACCCTCCAGTTGATGCAGTCTTACTCCTGCTGTGTATGTGTGTGTGTATTAAACGCATTGACTGGAGAGCACTTCCAGGATTGATTGAGCAGATTTCCACAGCCCGCTCAATCAATCCTGCTGTATCAATCACTGTGGCTCTGGCATTGTAGACATACCCGGAGATTTTCAGCTTGACCATGACCAGTTCATTAGCAGGGTAAGTTTAAAGTGGTAAACTCAACTGTTTGTTACTAATGCCAGCTGGTTTTTGGTGTTGATAGACTTGAATGGCAGCTGGCCAAGGTACTGAGTATAGTGGAAAGGACATCGCTGAGCTTATTAATGTAGAATGCAGTGGATAGAAAGATGTTGCAAAAATGTCTAGATGTCGGATTCAAGGGCCATGTGTGTATGTGTAGATAGGACACTTTGAGAACTCTCTAATTTTGTTCCTCTGACAGTAAAATCACTTGTTGCGCACACAATAGTTGCACCTGGCTTGAAGATGAAAATGAGGCACTTGCAAATAATGGCCAGCTGTGAACCTTTTGGTCTAGTGACTTTCCCAGAATCACATAGGAACTCTGTCCGAGGCCGGGACAGAATCATAGAAAATTAAGGTTGAGAAGGACCTCAGGAGGTATCTAGTCCAACCGCCTGCTCAAAGCAGGACCACCCTCAACTAAACCATCCCAGCCCGGGCTTTGTTAAGCCCCACCTTAAAAACCTCTAAGGATGGAGATTCCACCACCACCCTAGAATCTCTAGGGTGGCACTCAGCTGCCTTACTCATGAGGCCATCCTTCCTTTTCTTGCAGTCCCCTGCCTCATTCACTACACACCTTCCAGCTTCTGAAACAAATGAGGCAGCTGTATGCCTACAGATGACAGTCTTGTTCACCGTACAACCCTGATTCATTTCCAGAGCACCATCTGTTCTGTGCACTAAATAAGACAGGGGTCCTGTTGAAAAATAGTATTTGAGCATGTAATTAAAGACTGTATCATAATGTGTTAGCACAAAGGGGGACAGGTACCTAAATAAAATGAGTGAGGTTATTTTCTTCAGCATCACTGAGAAATCACAGCTCGCATTAGAGTCAAAATCAGGCCAAAGTCCTGGCTTTTTGACTTTAGGTGCCCAGTTTTCTGACAATATTGCTGTTAGTGCATTGGTTCTCAGACTGGGGGTCACAACATGGTTATGTGGAGGTTGAGAGCTGTGACCCCTGAGCCCAGCCAGGCATGGGGCAAAGAGGGAGTGGGAGGATGGGGTTGCACTCAGAGGCTTGCTTATGTGAAAGGGGTCACCAATACAAAAAGTTTGAGGACCATTGTAAATTAACAGTAGGTGATTTGCCTTGCAGAGGTTGGGAGACTAGGAAGGGTGCCTGTTAGAAGAGCTGGTTTGATTATCTAGTCGGGTGTTTCTTAACCTTTTTGATGCCAGGGACCGACTTCCTATACTGTCAGAGAGATCTCAGGGATCGGTGCCGGTCCATGGACCAGTTGTTGAGAAACACTGATCTAGTCCACTCTGGCCAGTGCAAATTATTCCTGATGTTAGATTTGTTAGTGCACTAACAAATGATTGTTACACTGTATGCATGATAACATGTATACATTGGCTATCATCTACTGCTGGCTTCCAAAATTCCTCTCCTTCCTGGTCTGATCAGCCAAACTCCTAGTGGTCGCAGTTTCTGGGTCTTTAAGAAGGTGCGGTGAGAAAGTTCCCTTTTTTCCTCTGGCCAGACAAGTAGAACAGCAGTGCTGGACACATGTTTTTCCCTCTTTTCCCTTGTTGAAGAAAAATAGCAACAGGGGAGTTTCCTGAAAGAGGGCAACACTAAAGAAAATTGATTTTACAGTTTCCTAGCCCTTATAAACCAGATTTAACCCTCTCCATTGTGGTTACTGTGCGGAACCTCACTGAGTAGGACATAACCCCAGACAAACTTTATTTGCGCAGGGGTTAATTATTGTAGTTCATAATTTATGAATCACTGTAAGTGAACATGGCACTGTATAAACAGAGATAGACAAGTATTCTGAAGAGCTGAGAAACAAAAAGTCCCTAGTGAATTTGACACTCCAGTTTATTGGTTCAGCTCTAATTGTTTTATGTACAGGATTTCCAGAAAATAGCACCTCCTGCTGTCAGCTTGGAGTTGAAAGACCGTCTGTTTTTGGAAAGGATACCATGAGTTATTGCTCTAACTGGGACACCTGCTGTAGTTAGATAGGGAATGAGTGAGTGGCAACATATTTTATGGTCTGTTTCTCTCCTACAGTAGTGTGTTTTTCAGGAATGTTGTCACTAAAAGTATTGTAAAACCTTTGTAAATTTTTTTTCTGCTTGGGAGGGAGGAGATTCCCTGAAGGGTGATCTGGAATTTGTCCTCTTCTCAATGTTGCAGCTTTCCAGTCCATTCTCCTCTGGTTTAAGAAACTTGGAAAGTGTCAGTTAAAGGCATATAGACTGGGTCCATGTCACCTCGGGAAAGGATGCAGAGATAAAGTTTTTTGACACCTTAAATGATGGCTTCTTGGATCAGCTATTTCTGGAACCCACAAGAAGAAAGGCAATTCTTGATTTAGTCCTAAGTGGAGTACAGTGAATCTGATCCTAGAGGGGAATGTAGCTGAACCACTTGGTAATAGTGACCGTAACATAATAAAATTTTAGATCCATGTGGGGGTGGGGAAAACACGGAAGCTTCCCACCACAGTAGTGTTTAATTTCAGAAAGAGGAAGTACACAAAATTGAGGAAGTTAGTTAAATAGAAATTAAAAGGTACAGTGCCAAAAGTGAAATTCCTGCAAACTGTATGGAAACTTTTTAAAGACATCATAACAGAGACAAATAAATTCAGAAACATAGTAAGAGGACCAAAAAAGTGCCACAGTGGCTAAACAACAAAGTAAAAGAAGCAATTAGAGGCAAAAAGGCGTTCTTTTAAAAAGTGGAAGTTAAATCCTATTGAGGAAAATAGAAAGGAGCATAAACTCTGTCAAGTGAAGTGTAAAAATATAATTAGGAAGGCCAAAAAGGATTTTGAAGAACAGCTAGACAAAGACCCAAAAAGTAATTGCACATTTTTTTTAAGTACATCAGAAGCAGAAAACCCGCCAAATGACCAGTGAGACCACTGGATGATTGAAATGCAAAAGGAGCACTCGAGGATGAGATGATATTCATCCAAAAGTTCTGAAGGGACTCCAATATGAAATTGCAGAACTACTAACTGTGGTATGTAACTTATCATTTAAATAACCTTCTGTACCAAGTGACTGGAGGATTGCTAAAGGCTCCAGAGGTGATCCGGGCAATTATAGGCCATTAAGCCTAACTTCAGTACCAGGTAAATTGATTGAGACTATAGTAAAGAACAGAATTATCAGAAACCTAGATTAATATGATTTGTTGGGGAAGAGTCAACATGGTTTTTGTAAAGGGAAATCATGTCTCATTAATCTCCTAGAATTGTTTGAGGGGGGTCAACAAGCATGTGGACAAGTGTGATCCCGTAGATATAGTGTACTTAGATTTTGAGAAAGCCTTTGTCAAGGTCCCTCACCAAAGGCTCTTAAGCAAAGTAAGTGGTCATGAAAGAAGAGGGAAGGTCCTCTCCTGGATCAGTAACTGGTTGAAAGAAGGAAACAAAAGCTAGGAATAAATGGTCAGTTTTCAGAATGGAGAGGTAAATAATGGTGTCCCCCAGAGTTCTGTTACTGGGACCAGTACTGTTCAGCATATACATAAATGATCTGGAAAAAGGGGGTAAACAGTGAGATGGCAAAATGTGCACATGGTACAAAACTACTCAAGATAGTTAAGTCTAAAGCAGACTGCAAAGAGCTACAAAGGGATCTCACAAAACTGGGTGACCGAGCAACAAAATGGCAGATGAAATTCAGTGTTGATAAATGCTAAGTAATGCACACTGCAAAATATAACCCCAACACTACATATAAAATTATGGGATCTAAATTAGCTGTTACCATTCAAGACAGAGATCTTGGTGTCATTGTGGAGAGTTCTTTGAAAACATCCACTCAGTGTGCAGCGGCCGTGAAAAAAGCTAACAGAATGTTGGGAATCATTGGGAAAGGGATCAATAATAAGACAGAAAATATCATATTGCCTCTTTTTAAATCCATGATATACCCACATCTTGAATACGGCATGCAAATTGGGTCACCCCAACTGAACAAAGATATATTGGATTTGGAAAAGGTAAGAATAGGGCAACTAAAATGATTAGGGGTATGGAAAAGCTTGCATATGAAGAGAGATTAAGAAGATTGGGACTTTTCATCTTGGAAAATAGGCGACTGAGGGGAGATATGATAGAGGTCTATACAATCATGACTGGTGTGGAGAAAGTAAATGAAAAAGTGTTATTTACTCCTTCTCATAAGTCAAAAACTAGGGGTCACCAAATGAAATTAATAAGCAGCTGGTTTAAAATGAACAAAAGGAAATGTTTCTTCACAAAATGCATGGTCAACTTGTGGAACACCTTGCCAGAGGGTGTTATGGAGGACAAAACTATAACTGAGTTAAAAAAAGAACTAAATAAGTTCATGGAGAATAGGTCCTTCAGTGGCCATTAGCCAGGATAGGCAGGGATTTCTGTTTGCCAGAGGCTGGGAATGGCTGACGGGATGGATTACTTGATGATTGATTACCTGTTCTGTTCATTCCCTCTGAAGCTCCTGGGGCATTGGTCACTATTGGGAGACAGGATACTGAGCTCGATGGACCATTGATCTGACTTAGTATGGCTTTTTTATGTCACATATCTCTGGTAATAGATGTGGAACTTTCCACCTTTACCCGCCTGTGGATAGTAACTGGAAGTTAACATCTGATGCCTCTTTGTTCCATTATTTTATTATTAATATACATATACTGAAAAAATATAATCATTTGAATTATACAGATTTTATCCCTCTTAATATTAACCTAATAAATTCACATTTCCAAACAAATGTAATAACTCTTATGCATAACTCTAAGGGGATTTTTGTATCCCTGTCCTACTCAATCCGTCTCATTTAAGCTGCAAGGAGTAAAAAGTCTTTAATATGAATACCAATTTCTAGGTTTAGATAACAGTCCACAGTGCAGTGTCCAAATGGAAATAGTTATGCCTTCTTCCCCATCTTGGTGCTACTTCATGGTTATACCCATGTATTAGAGCTTCTGGAAGTTTTTCCCTTTGTATTGCTTTCCCTCTATTACTCATGTAAATAATCACCAGCTGCTGTATCTGTCCCTTTGTATAGGATTGCCTGCTCTGTTCACGTCTGCTTATTTTCTTCCCTAGTATTTATTATCTTTTAAAGGATCCATTTCTGTTTGTTTTTCCTGCTCCTCTTCATTTTCAAGGCCCTTCACGGTCAATCTCCACCTTACCTATCATCTCTCATTTGCCATTGAGCTGTCGATGCTTGGGTCCCAGCAGCCTGTCATGTGAACCTCCACTGCCTGCTTGTTACATTTTCAAGCAAGTACCTTTATATTTTCTCCCAGGCTGCCCCATGTGCTTCAAAGGACCACCCTGTAAACATCCACAAAACTAACTCATTATCCTCCTTCAAATCCCTTCTTAAAACTTTCCTTTGCCATGATGCCCACAAAAAGCTTGACAATGGTCAGGCTGCTGGTGTGCTGAGGACATCACGCTGATCAATATTGTCTCCTTGTTTCCTTGTACTGCCCTGCTGGTTTCTCTCTCTATCTATCTGTTGTCTTTTGTCTTATACTTGGATTGTAAGTCTTGGGGGGGCAGGGACTGTTGCTTGGTATAAGGCTTTCCATGATTTAATTTGAGATTCAGGTTAGACTTAAGAGATGATAATTACCAGGGTCTGTGGTTCTTTGCATTTGTTTTTCTCCTGTCTTGTCATAGGGGTACAGCTCTTCCCAGGACTTTTCAAAAATAGTCAAAGGCAAGTGGCTTGCTTCTTTCCGAAATCACTGCTGTGTTTGTGTGGTACGGAGAAGGCCACTTAAAAACAATATATAGTACTGCTGCTGGCAACCGACCTCAAATCCGATCACCCATGTTGCGATGTTATTGGATTGGCGGGCTGACCCTCTGGTTACATCCACTGTGTAAGAGAATTAGGCCCCCAGGATCCCGTTTTTCTTACTGTTTTATATTGCATGATCTCTTTTTTGTCACTTTTGCACACTAACTTGTTTGCACTGTTGTTTCCTATCAAAGAAATGACTGTGTTTTAGAAAAGTGAAGTGCGCCGTTCTAAGTGGGAGAGAAAATTACTGACATGTGAAGCATGAAATGTGAACGTGCAGGAGTTTGAAAAACAACCCCTGCCTCACAGCCCCGCTGCACCATTTCCAAACTAAACACAAGCAGGGGGCCAAATCTTCCCTGGCATAACGCCATCTGGGGGGCCAAGTTCTTCCCTGGTGTAACTCCATTGGGAATACTGGGAAGCCATGGAGTTACACCAAGGATGGGTGTAGCTTGTTCTTTGTATTACAATAGCTGCTAGAGGACCCAGCTGAGACCAGTCTAACTGAACAAGGCAGAGGAGGGAGAAGGGAAGTATTTTAATCTCTGCTTTACAGATGGGGAACTGAGACACAGCATGGTTAAATGACTTGTCCAAGATCTCACAGGGAACCTGGGGCAGAGGTGAGAAATGAACCACAACTTCTGTGTCCCAGGGAGTACCTTAGTCATAAGACTGTCTTTTCTCTCCCGCAGGAAATTTTATCTGACTCCATGGGATTGGGGAGGGAGATTGACCACATTCCACCTTTTCAAGTGTGTAAAGGAATCCTTTGCTTATCTTTGGCGCATTTGGGCCCTTGTTCACTTGTTTCTTGAACCTGCTTATGCAGATCCTGAAGGCATTTGGGTTGTGATCCAAATCCCCAGTACCTGGCTGTTAGACTCGTACTTTGCAACCCTGGGCAACAGTTGCCCTGCAGCAGGTTAACCGAGGAACTTGATTCTCTGGATTGCAAGTTCTTTAACCCAACCAGAAATGGAATGAGGGGAGGAGAGCTGTGGTACTACGGCGGTACTATTCCAGTCTCTGACCACAAAACAAGCTGTGCCCACATGAGGCATTTCTGGCAGTGGATCATGCAGATATTCAGAGCGTGATTGTATCTGCTTGTTCCTTGAGCTAACTCTCTTCAGTGGGACTTTAACATGTCTGTAGCCTTTGCTAACCTTGACTGTCCTCTCCTTTCTTAAACGCGGAAATAAATTATTTAAATATTAACATTAACTGCCAGCCCTCAACAATTGTGTTCAGATCTCCCTGAGACTAAAGGGGCACTTCATCCCTCTCAGAGGTGTCTGTTGGATGCTCTCCATAGACTCTGGTGGACATCTCTGCATTGGGTAGACTCTGGTAGACATCTCTGCTTGCTTCACTTGCTTGGGGTTTTTGTGACAACTATAATAGCTAGAGAACCTTTTTTTGAATATATATTATATGAAAGCAGAGATGTTGGAGAACACAGGAGATGCTGGTAAGTCATCCCACTGAGGACCAGCTCAACTCAAGTCCTGAACCATATTTTTCTGTTCCCAATGTTATCTCCCTGCCCTGGCTGTGAAAGATGGCACTGGCTCATCAATGAATTTAGAGCTCCTGGCTTGATGTCCCTGGAGACTGATATCCCCTTCTGTGCTGGAGGAGTGCCGATACATCATGGGCATTGTCAGAGCCACACAGTGTCCTGATAATATGTGCCTCCCTCTTGACCTGCATGGAGCTGGCAGGAGCTCCATGCCTGTTTGATTGCCTTCTATGAAGAGGTGACTGGCTCTGTGGATGTGGGGAAAGCGGTGGATGTAATATTTCTTGACTTTAGCAAAGTTTTTGATACAGTCTCCCACAGTGTTCTTATCAGCAAGTTAAAGTATGGGTTGGATGAATGGACTATACAGCTGGCTAGGTAATTGGGCTCAACGGGTAGTGATCAATGGCTCCATGTCTAGCTGGCAACTGGTCACAAGCGGAGTGCCCCAGGGGTCAGTCCTGGAGCTGGTTTTGTTCAACATCTTCATTAATGATCTGTGGGATGGGGTGGATTGCACTCTCAGCAAGTTTGCAGATGACACTAAGCTAGGGGGAGTGGGAGATACCCTGGAAGGGAGGGATAGGATACAGAGTGACCTAGACAAACAGGGGGATTGGGCCAAAAGAAATCTGATGAGGTTCAAGAAGGACAAATGCAGCATCCTGCCCTTGGAAGAGAAGAATCCCATGCACAGTTACAGACTGGGGACCGACGGGCTAGACAGCAGGCCTGCAGAAAAGGACCTGGGGGTTACAGTGGATAAGAAGCTGGATATGAGTCATCACCGTGCCCTGGTTGCCAAGAAGGCTAATAGCATATTGGACTGCATTAGTAGGAGCATTGCAGATCATGGGAAATTATTCCCCTCTATTTGGCACTGGTGAGGCCGCATTTGGGGTAGTGTGACCAGTTTTGGGCCCCTCACTACAAAAAGGATGTGGACAAGTTGGAGAGAGTCCAGAGGAGGGCAACAAAAATGATTAGGGGGCTGGAGCACAAGACTTATGAGGAGAGGCTGAGGGAACTAGGCTTGTTTAGTCTGCAGAAGAAAAAAATGAGGGGGGGATTTGATAGCAGCCTTCATCTACCTGAAAGGGGGTTCCAGGGAGGACGGAGCTAGGCTGTTCTCGATGGTAGTAGATGACAGAACTAGGAGCAATGGTCTCAAGTTGCAGTGGGGTGGTCTAGGTTGGCTATTAGGAAAACATTTTTCACTAGGAGGGTGGTGAAGCACTAGAATGGGTTACCTAAGGAGGTGGTAGAATCTCCATCTTTAGAGGTTTTTAAGCTGCGGCTTGACAAAGCTGTCTGGGATGATTTAGCTGAAGTTAGTTCTGTTTTGAGCAGGAGGTTGGACTAGATGCCTCCTGAGGTCCCTTCTAACTCTAATATTCTATGATTCTATTTGCTGAGATTGACAACAAAGACACTTCTCTACTAGATGCCACGAGAGGTGGGTCACCAACTGGTTTCGTTTAGGTCATCAGAGACTCCAGATAACAGCGACTCTCAGCCCCTACAGCATACGTTGGAATCACACTAGAACATATAGGTGAAAAACCTGCCAGCTGCTCTCTTTTCCCATTAGGGATGTGTGGTTAGGAAGGGGACTGCATGCTGTAGTGCAGGGCGGGGGACCGGGCAGCCTTAGCATGAACTCTTTGGCCTAGGACAAGTTGCATATCCTCTGTGTCTCACTTGCCCCATCTGTTAGCAGGGAATAACGATACTGTCTTGTTTTGGAGAGGGGCTGGGGTTGAAGAAATGTGTGTGTGATGCTTAGACGAGCGATTCCTCTGTAGGAGTCAAGTGTTGTTCTGTTATTTCCTGAGCTGCCTGCTTTTTCCAAGTTCATAAAACACGCAGAGAGGGCCTTAAACTACTGCCTGTGGGGAGGAGTTGGAAAGCTCAGTGGCAACAGAATATTGTTTGTCTTGCTCATTTATCTCCCAGAGGGAAATTTTTCCTCTTGTCGGCACAGAACCAACCTGCGAGGTTGTTTCCCTCCTCACCATGATCTACTTTGGCCATGAAGGGGGCACAGGCTAACTGAAAACCCAAACAAGTCAGAACCTACTTGCCAGCTTGGCTCTGTGACCTTTTCTGACCCGAAAGCTTTTAAGAGCCAGTTATGAAATAACAGCTAGATCCCTCCATCCCTCGGAGTCACATGCCCCCCCCCCGTGGAGCTGTGCAGCATGCTCCCAGTTAGAGGCTGCTCTGACTTCGCTCGCTGTGTGTGGGGGAAGAGAGAGATGGCATGACTCGCGCTTTTGATGATAATGGTTTATGTGATCTCACTTCATTATATTTGATTGGAGCCCAGAAAGCCCCATCTGTATTCATGCGCCAGTGAGTCTGTCACCAAAGCACTGCAAGGGGTGGGGTGGGGGGAAAGAAGCAACATTCATCCTTACTATCAAACCCCGTGTTCCTTCCCAATCTCTTCTGCAGAGGAGAGATGCTTGGCAGAGTTAAACACTGTGGGCTGCATGTACAGCTGTGAGTGCGAGGGGGGAGAAAGGTTCTGAAGCCATGGGAGAATTATTCACCTCTGTAGTAAGGGAATGAGGTGTTGGGGAGAGTCCCTGGGCTGGACTGGAAATTTGGGGATGTTCCACGTGATCTGGGATGCTGTGGAATAAAAGCCTTTTCCTTTGGAGCAGCCTGGGCGAAACAGGTGTTTGTAAAGCTGCACATATCTCTCCCTCCCACTTTTTCCTTTTTAGAGAAGCAGGGAAAGGTGACTCATTCCACCAGCCTACAAGGAAACTTTAATGAAGAAATGCATTTAAAAATCCCCTCCCATTTGGGAAGGATGGTGCTTCTCTCATCTTTAGTTATCAGTGCCTAGCGGTCAGGCTGTTACTTTTTATTACTTTATTTTTTATTCAGCCAATGAGTAAAGATATTTTACTGTCCTCTTCTTGAATCCTCTGCTGCCTGTGTTGGGATCAGAGCTGTGTGTTAAAATCATGTTTTTTGTGTGTGTGTAATTTGGTTTATATTGTCACATGGTACTCTGAAAAGCACTGAACGGCCTCCTGGCCCATCTCTGTGAATCTGGAGGTGACCCTCTTGGAATTACAAGGTAGTCATGAATAGATGAGCTGTTCACCATACGTACCATATATGCTTCGCCAAAGCGATCAGAGCAAATGTAATGGTCCCATACTGGAATGGAGATGGTGGCAGGCTGGCTTTCTCAGAGGGCTGGGTTTGGGGTCAAGGCTTTTCACTCCTAGATGGCACATTCCAGTCTAAGCAGTTAATAGTGACTAAAAAGTTACCATGCAATGTGTGCTGGCTTGTGTGAAATGAACTGCGGAGTCCCCGTCACAAAAATCTCTTCTCTATCTGGGACTTGAAAATTTGACCCAATCCCTGCCAGTCTAACACTGAAGCCTACTATCCAAGGTGAAACATTTTTTTTGTCACCCTCTTATTTCCTCCTTCCCTCCCCACATCTCCACAAATATTCAGGGTCTCTCTAATTCAAAGGGATAAAAGTTACGTTCTGTATAAATCTGTACTGAAAAGGAGGAGAAACATTTTCCTTCGCCTCCTGGCTACTCCAGTGCAGGTGTGCGTCTCCACTACTCCACTACTCCACCTGTCCTTCATCTTTCTGGCTGCTGCAAAGAGGGTGTCCCTTTCCCAGTCTCTGTTTTTTAGACCCTTAGTGACTTGCTCCGGAGCCTGCCTGTCTGATCAGCAGGCATAGTTAAAGTGACCTGATTCCGGTCCATTTCACTGCTCTCCGCAGGGTCCTGAACAACTGCATTCATTCACTGTTGTAGCATGGGACAGCTCTGCCTGCAGGTTTAGGGCACTAACACTGGCTCTGGATGCATCCAGTTCACATGAAAAGTTGTCATTGTAATTATAGGAGTTAGAAATCTCTAACTACAGTACTGCTTCGCCCCTCCCACCCACCCTTTTGGCTTGTTCAGGTAGAAGGTTGCATCCTGCAGAAGTGGATGGCTTAGAGCCTTACACTCGTAACGGAAAGTATCTCAGTCACCCCTCGCTCAATCATACGGCGCTGTCTTCCGATAGGATACTTCCTTTAAGGGAAGGCAATACAGAAAACACGCTTATTTCACACAACAAAACCTTTGTCCACAAATGCTTTCGGAGTGCACAGTTAGGGCAGAGAACGCAAGACAGCGAATAAGTTAAGGGAAACAATATTGAACATACATGAAGAATATTGTTTTTAATCGGCTTTCAGGAGGAGTTTGGTTAGTGCTATAAAAAGGCTGTCCTTCGTGGTAACAGTGTGCTTAAGTGATGCTGTGCTTTTGTACTGGATTCCTTGGAACAATCATATTTCTACAACCTTGTGAATGATAACAATTATTTTTAACCTCAGAGATACAATATATATCTATGTATATATTTTTCCAGTGAAGACACTAGTCCCTCCTCTATTCCTTCTGTGCCTTCTATTCTTCTGCTTGTGGAATCTTTCCTTTGGAGATGTGAAGTTGTAATGCTGCACTTGTAAAACCCAATAAACTCTTTAGCTCTCAAGGCATTCTGTACAGATCAGGAGGAAATGTTTCAGCCTTTGAGGCACTGTATGTTAGAGTTCAGAGAGCATGAATAAGAAACTGCATGTGAGTGTTCAGGTAGTGGGTAAATTCTGTCATACTTTGGGAAAAGTGGATTGAAGGGTGTTCTGGCAGTTCTCAGAATTTCATTTGGTTTCATTATATTTTTCACTAATTTATAAAGGTTTAATGGACATTGGTTGCGATGTCATAATAGAATTTGATGCCATGAAATGCTGCATTTCTTTACCTTTAAGTTTTTTTTCACCTTTATTTAAATAGAGAAAGGGAAACGTTTCCAGAGGGGGGTGAGGAAGTGAGAGAAACGTGTGGGTGTTGCTCTGAGTTTGAGCCCATCCATTTTTATCTTGTTATATATCATTTTTACCTAATGCTTTTCTATTATTTGAGCTGTGCATCGCTTTTAGATTTGATGCAGAGAAGAAGTTGCTATAACAACACGATGAGTCACATAATTCCAGCGACAATCTGCGGGGGTTTATTTTTCGATCATGAAGACTTATATGGTTCTGGTGGGGATTTCTACCTGTTTTCAATTAGTATGCAGGACTGGTTTGCCCATACAATTCTCTTGGGGTTACCGCTGCTTATAATAATACCTCTTGTCATATAGTGCTTTTCATCCTTCAGTGCTTCACAAAGGAGATCAGTATAATTACGTTTTACAGATCGAGAAACCGAGGCACAAAGAGAAGTGCCTTGCTCCAGGTCATTTACCAGACCAGTGGCAGAGCTGGGAATAGAACCCAGGCCTCCTGAGTTCTGATCTATTAACCTGTCTACTAGGCCAGTGGTGTGCAAACTTTTGCAGTTGTGACCCCCACCCTCTTACTATTTGCAGAATTTGTCATACCCCCCTCCCTCTGGTTACTTGTAAACTGAAACGGGGGTTTTTTGCATCACTTGTAATCTGAAGCTGTTTTTCATGTCGGGAGGTGGAGGGGAAACACAGAGATGAGGCTGTTCGTTCATTCAGTTTAGTGTTAGCATGTCTGATGCACTTGAGAGGTCCCGGGCTGTCATCTGTTGTTGTAGCTTTATGACTTTTAATATCAATTATTAATCATTAAATGAGTTTTAAAATTAATGAGAATCAAAATTAATTTTAAAGGCATAGTGGGCCGAAGTTTCTTTGGGACCTTCTCCAGAGAACCTCTTGTGCCCTGCTCAGGGGTGGGGACGGACACTTCCCCCGACTTTGCATACCATTGTACTAGGCCATGCTGCTGCTTCAGTTTCTTGTAGGAGGTGGGGCCAAGTTGCCACAGTTTTTTTACTTCCTAATCACTGCCATTTAAAAAACCAAATCAAACCAGCCTTTGATTCTCTGGTAGAAAGATACTTTCAAAGTGCATGCTATATCCCCTACATATGGAATGATGTCGTGGCGCAGTTAGATTGTAGGTACAAGAGAACTTTATTAAATGTATAAGTATTTTAAAGGTGTCTTGAGTAACCAGGAGTTCATGACTTCGCTGTTTATTTTTAAACAAAATAATGTACACAATTAAAGGTGGTGGTTTTTTCCTTTTTTTTTTTTTTTAAATATGCCAGATAACATAAGTAAGGGCTCTTGCGTGTTCAGTATAGAATGTAGAGACAGAAGCAGAATTTCTGGTTGTAGGCTTAAACTTAAAATGTTATCCCTAAGACTTCTTTTCCCTCAGGAGTTTTATTTTTTTTTAAATTTTATTTTAAATTAAGCATTGGAAATAATTGTTTTTAGCAGTTTAAGATTTCAGATTTTAAGTTTTGGGTTTGTTTTTTGTCTTTTGAGTGATGTCCTAAACTCTGTTTCTGAGAATTTAAATAACCCAGCTAGAGATGGAGGGAGCTGCCCAATGCATTTTTATGGCTTTTAGCTTTTCCTGTGTTGAGCACAAGAACCTTGTTTTGCATTGAATCTGGATACTGAGAGGAGAACTTGAATTAAAATGTTTGCTATTTAAAAAACAAACCAAATAACCAAGACTAAATATGCCTTATGAAATGTGCATAATTTGCATAAAACAAAGATTTTTGAGAAAAATAAACACCGGAAATCCTAGGCAGACAATAATTTATATACGCTGACACATCTGTGATCACCCGGGACTTCATAGCTGTCACTATACTGCATGGCACAGCCGTTCAGAGTGCCATGGTAACGGTATGCAGAGAGCTCGGGTCCTTCTTGCCCCTATTGCTTCCTGTAACAGCCCAGCTGATCCAGTCCTGCTTTGGGCTAGCCTCTGCCTGAGTTTCCCCTTCTTGAGCTCCCCAGTAATTGTGACGTAGGCTTTCGTGTGTCAAGTAACACCCCTTCTTGGGGTCTAGGTTTACTAACGAAGTTCAGAGGGAAACACGAGGACGCTCACTCAGCCTTTCTAGCTGGCCCAAAACCTTTGGTTATGGGTTCTTAGTCATTGCTCTGCCGAGGCTGTCTGTTATCATACTTTCTGCCCGCAGTCCAACAGTCCTAGCTGGCTCCTGTCTGTGCAGAGCAATTCATGCAGCTCTCCTCCTTTGAGTCTCACCCTGCTCTCTGTCAAGCAGCAACACCCAAGGACTCCTACCTGAAGTCTACCTTTAATTCTTTCCAGGTTTCTCTTATCTATACCCCGGAGGCTTCATTGAGCCACATTATCTGCTTATCATGTGACACTACTCATTTTCTCCACCTGGCATGGTAAGCCAAATGTGTTACAGGTGGGGCTGAACCCATCGCCCCTTAAAAAGCTAATCACTCTGAAATGACTCTTATCTCTGCATACAGTCTATATTGCCAGCCCCTACTCCCTCTACCATAATACTCCGATGTGAATATTTAACACTGATCTACTGAAGTGAGCCCTTTAAAATCTGATGTTTATTTTCTGCTGGAGGATTTAGGACACCCGAAGGCAGTGGTTCCTAACCTGTGGCTCGGGGGCTAAAAGTGGCCTGTGGGGTCTTTCAGAGTGGTCTGCCGCTCCCCTCCCACTGGCTGCAGAAAGGAGCCTCCACCTAAGGACCCAGGTGGAGCTCACGTCTGATGGCAGAGGGGAGGGAGAGCTGTTGGAGGATGCCGCTGTCCCTTCAGAGTTGTAAAAATGGTATCTGTGGCCCTTGGGCTAAAAAGGTTGGGAACCGCTGGCCTAAGGGAACTCTATCGTCAGGCCTTCCCTGTGTCCTGGGAAAAGGTGCTTTCCTGTAGAGCTTGTAGTAGGAGGGGCAAGTGTACTGCTCCATGGAGATAAATGGCAATGATAATTGAATGATCTCTGGATTAAAGTGGGACATGGGTGAGCTTGCTTCCTTCCCTTCCTCCCCTTACTAAGTCAAGAGCAGAGTTGTGTTGCTGGGACCCTTCTCAGAGCATTAGGCCTATGAGAATCTCACACAGGGAGTGCGGCAGGGGATGTTGGTCAGTGGCTCAATCTCAGGCCTTCCGCAGAATTAAATGAAAGGCATGAAACCCAGGTTCCAGTATCTGTGCTGCTTTGGTTCATGGCCTCTTCCTGGGCATTGAGGCTCTGTAGGCAATGGGGCCCACCCAGCTAGGCATTCTGGAATCCAAACGGTCCATTTGGGTCATCGAATCATGAAAATGTAGGGTTGGAAGGGACCTCAAGAGGTCATCTCGTCCAGCCCCCTGTACTGAGGCAGGTTTCACTACAGCTAGACCCTCTCTCATGGAGTTTGTGCAGCCTGTTCCTAAAATCCTCTGGTGATGTAGATTCCACAACCTCCATAGGTATCACGTTCCAGAGTTTAACTAGCCTTGTAGTTAGAAAGCTTTTTTCCCTAATATCTAATGTGAACCTCCCAGGGTGCAAGTTAAGCCAATTACCTCTTGCCCTACCTTCAGTGGACATGGAGATCTATTGAGCACAGCCTACTTTATAACAGCCATTAACATATTTGAAGACTGTTATGAGTCGGGTGACCCTATGTCCTGGTTTTATAGGGACAGTCCTGATATTTGGGTCTTTTTCTTATATAGGCACCTATTGCCCCCCCTCTCCCTCTCCCAATTTTACACACTTGCTATCTGGTCCCCCTAGCTATCAGGTCCCCCATCAGCCTTACGAACACACAATGTTTGTGTCCTTTTTGTCGTCTAGCTGGAAATTTTCTCCCCAAGGGGTGGTGTTGCAGGCCCATCCCCCTCCAGTTTAGAGTGATGTTCCTCCTTACATTCAACTGCCTTAATCTCTGAAGCATCCAGTGGGAAATGGACAGACTCAGTAGTGTACCATTGACCAGATTGAGCATTAAATTAAAGCCTCTTTATCATGTCTGACAAATGAAATACAGTTGGCAGTGTAAAAAGGTCCCAGCTGTCTGTCCTCCCAGATATATTAAATTACGATTGCATCCTGAAGGGAGAGCCTAAGAGGGGTCAGTGGAGCTTTTGGTTGCATTTGAAATTTGTAAATGACAAAAGAGGCGAGAGAGGCAGCAGCCAACAAGTAGCAATTAAGGCACTAACAGAAATACACCACGCTCTCGTATTATTCGGAGCCTAGTGCTCAGTGCGTAAAGTTTCTGAGCATACGTACACACGCTGCTCTTGGTTGTGTTAATGTTGGGGAATAGCCTGAGTCGAGAAAGCAGCCCCGGGAGCAGTAGGTACTCCAGTAGGTGACACATGGCTCTATTAGCCCATCAGACAGCAAATGCTTCTGGCAGGGACGGATATGAGCATGTAGCTGTTCTTCTCTTCTTTTTGATTTCTGTGGTCCTATGGTGGTCAGAGCACTCTGTTGCTGTCTCAGGCCCGGTCTACTCTTACCTTTGCGATTCGGCGGCAGTTGACGGGAGATGCGCGGGTGACGTGAATCACTTGTGTGTCTCCCATCGACTTTGCAACGTCTCCTCCGCGCGCTGTCCACACTGCGCTGCATCGAAGGGAACCACGCCACTTGCCAGGGTGGTTTTCCTGCGTCGCTTGCTGGATTGACTGAGCGGGTCTACACAGACCACTCAGTCAATCCAGAGTGGTCGATCTGATGGTGGCAAATTTGCTGCCGTCAGTGTGGACCCAGCCTCAGTAAAACTTGTCGCTCTCTCCTGTGGGAGAGAACATAGCCGCTCATGTATCTATTTGTTTTCATATCTTAGGTATGTGGCTTCTCCCACCTTTTCTCTCCGTCATCCACTGTTGCACTTGCTCTGTCCTTCTAGGGCTACTGTGTCTTGGTTGATACTGTACCTAGGTTATATGTTGAAGAGAAACAATTGATTACAGACAGATTCTCAGGGTCTGCATAAAAGCACGGGCTGACAATCAATTTGAAAAAGCGAGAGGTCATGTATCAACCTGTGCCAGGGAAACCCTGCACGAAACCGAAAGCAGCCATCAGCACCACAGCTGAGTGCAGTTACAGACTTCTGCTGTCTTGTCAGCATTTTGTTACTATAGACAAGGAGCTGACAAGTAATATCAACAAAGCCAGTTCATCGTTTGCAGGCTATCAGGCAGAGTTGGCAGCAACATGATATGATGCTTCAAACTAGATTAAAAGTCTATAAAGCCATTGTGCTGCCCAACTAGTTGTATGGGTGTGGAACCGGAACCTGCTAGAGCCATCACATTAAGCTTCGAGATACGTTCTGTTTATTACATCTGCATGCCATACTCCACATCGAGGAGCAGGATAAAATTACCAATAATGAGGTTCTGAAACATAGTCTCTGCTCATGGACTGAGGTCATGCTCATCATGTCACAGTTGCACTGGGCTGGTCATGTCTTGTGGATGGCCAACACCAGAATGCCAAAGTTGTTGCTGTATTGGGAACTGAAGGTGGGCAACTGCATACAAAGTGGTGAGAGGAAATGTGTGAAGGACACACTGAGGCATAACTTGAAACAGTGCAACATTGATATTGCTTCTCCCTACTGGGTCTCACACTTTTGCCTCTCGTAGTGGGCCAGGGCATTGCCGGTTACCCCGTCTCCCCAGGGAGGGGGTAGGGACCTGGGACACCTGATCCTCCGGATCCCAGCCCAGGGGCCCTCTGAGTATCAGCTATGTGCTGCTGGCACTGTACTTGCAGCTGCAGTCTTTTTCCCTGGCCTACTTTTCATCCTTCTGTCCTTGAAGCTTCTTGAGCCCAGTACCTCCCTCAGGACTCTACCTATCTTCCACACACCCCTTACTCTGTTCTGCTCCTCTTCACAACTCCAAACACCCCTGTACTCCGTTCTGCTCTTCTTCACAACTCCACACACCCCTGTACTCCGTTCTGCTCCTCTTCACAATTCCACATGCCCCTCTGCTCAGTAGCACCACACACCTACTCCTCCAGCTCATGCACTGTTTCTCAGGAGTAGAGGGTTTTTATCAGGCATCTGGTTGGGGAGTTAATTGGTGTCAGCTGACCCTAATTACCCTCTAATTATTCTCTGTAGAAGAACCAGAATCAAGCCCGGATCATTCTAGAATTTACATACCGCCCTTCCAGAACTTTCCTACCGCCCTCTACCCTTGTTATACCACAGCAGCTCGGAGTCATCAGCAACTGATTGATCCTGCTGCTGGGCAATAGTAGATGATGGGGTTACCCAGTTGGAGATTAACCACTGGATGGATCTTGAGGCACAGAGTCTGAGTTGTAAACAGCGGCAGACTCAGCAGGCACAGATTGTAATCTCTTCCTTGGCCTCGAGCTACCTATGCACTTGGTGCAGAAAGGACTGCCACTCGTGCATCAGTGTTTTTAGCCACAGCTGTATTCACAAGACGTGTAATACAATCATCCGTGTCATCTTCGGTCATGAAGGACAACAGTGTGTGTGCCTTATTGTGTATTTATGCATCACTAGTAAAAATGCTGTAAAAAAAGTATCAGTACTTGAAAAATAGATTCCAATAAGATATGCCTCTTATTGATGACACGGTACCAGACTCTTGAGGCTGGCAGTACAACATGTTCTATAATCATTGGACGTAGGGCAGGAACATTTAGGTGTCCATCTGCCGTCGTCTCTCCCTAGGGGAAGTTTTGATCCTTTGACCAAGCAGACAATCTAACCTGACTCCAAGTGATCTCATCCATGTCATGGACTACAGATTTCTCCTAGCATGACCTGCTTGACTCTGTGCTCAAACAAAAGCGAGTAGGAATGACGTGGTTGAAATGCTTCTTCTGATCATGTCTTTGCAGATGCTGTGGTGGAAGTGAAGATGCCCTTCTTTCCTTCTCTTATAGCCTTGGCATTGCACAGTCTGTTAACCTTGGCCTGTAACTTCTATTGTGGGCTCTCCTATTATCTCCCTGCCCGCTGTGTCTGTCTGTCATCAGTAACAAGCTGACCTGAGAGTGTCTAGGCACTGTTTTATTGATGCTTGAGGATGAAATGTCCTACCAAGCCATTAATGGAGTTCTTTTGGCAGTACAGTAAATTCTCCCCTTTAATGTTCCAGGATGGACTGATGAAATGGGTGTCTAGCTATGATGGTGAAAAGGGTGCCTTGATCTCAAACTGGAAGAGGTAATTGTGGCTATTTTTTGTAACCACCACTCACACCTCTGGTCCCAATCCAAAAATATAGATCCTGAGTGTGGGAAGCTGAGTGAATTGAGCCAGAAAGTATCTGGGATAATTCCATGCTTTTTATAGAGGCCACAATACTGTGAGCTAACATGCAAGAATTCTTAACCATGTGGGCAATGATCTCCCCTAGAGCAATCTGTTTTGGAGACCTAAACAGCACTGTGGAGGTGAATTTGGTCAGAATAGCAGGGCCAATGAGGTGCCAGAGAAGGCCTGTATACCAGCCAACAGCTGGGGCATGAAAGTGAAATGAGGGTCGGGGCGTGAGGGTAGGTGGTGTAAATGGATCTTCAACAAGTGATTCACAGCTGGAGATTGTGCATGTTGAGGTGCAGTGCCAGGAGCCAACATGTGCCCTGACTCTCCCACATAGCTGGAGTTGCAGAGGACGAAAGGGCAGGCGTAGTCTGGCCAATTGCATGTAGCGATGGTGTTCTGTTCTCTGAGGTAAGTGTTACAACCTGGCCCAGCGCCCCACTGGGTGGCCACTACTGCATTGGGAGTGGACCCAATCTCTGGCCCTATGTGTTTCCAAGCCAAATCCAGGGCTTGTCGTTTTCCAAGTTGGACAGAGCGTCTCCTTCCTTATCTCTCCTGCAAGTCCTCCGTACCTGGGGTGGTGGCTGGCTGCCTGCACAGAGCAGGACCTTGCCCTTCAAAGGGGGTTCTGTTGCTAGGCCACATGCTCAGGTGGTGCAGCTCTGATTCTACTACACCTGCTTGTCCCTTCCTCTGTGTAGGGAGACCATTGCTCCATGGGAATTGGCCCGTCGTTAAGTCATTCATAGTCAATGGCCCCCGATTGCTGGTTTTGATGGTGGTCCTTCAACAAGATGTCAAACATGTTGGCTGGGCAGTGCAGCTATCTAGAATGCAGTACAATACGCTCGCCTGGGGCGTGTCCAGACTTGTTCGTCATGTGCTAATATTTCCATACATAGTACAACATACAGCTCACGGTCTGAATCGGAAATATCTCCCTGTGTTACAATAAGCTCTTGGCCACTCAGAGCAGCTTGTGCTAGGCAAGGTCCAGGACTGGAATAGCATGCGAGCTGGCACAGTGTTGTGATTGTCGAAGCTACAGGATGCACAGCTCTCATCCACGCATCTCAGTGCTGAATGCAACTTCCTTTAAGGCCATCACAGTGACAGAGGATGCGGTGGTGTGATGCAAGGAACTCCCTGCACTGAGCGGCTTTGCCAGTGAGATGCCTCAGGGCGTGTGCATTAATATTAGTTCTGCATGGCGGTTCACTGCGCCATGGGACCGACCCTTGTAAGAAAACTCTTGCTTGCAAGTCACAGACACGCTCATTGTTACAATGTCATAGGCTCTTCATCATTTCATTTACGTTGCTTCATCCAAATAATTGTAGTAGGGTCATAAATGAATAAACAGGCAAAGCAAGCAATGTGTAGAAATGGAATACAGCAGATGCAAACATAAATCTGTCAATAACAATGCAGAACAGGGAGCGGATATCCTTTCTCTTCTCCCTAAAAATATCCCCCATGAAAGAAATTTCAGTAGATTCCATTCCTTCATGATGCAAAGCTTCTTAGCCTTTGAGTTTTAAATTATTGGAATGGAAAGGCTACAGTTGTCCACTTCTCCCATCCAGCCATCTTCCAACTGGTCCCATCTGTTCCTCCATCCTACTGAGGGAACTGAGTCTGTCACATGCCAGTCTGTTGTAAGATATTTTCACGACTAGAGCCTGGCATGACAGTATGGGCAAAAGCACAGAATTCCCAATAAAGTTGCTGAATAATGTAAGGTGATGGGCCCAGCTGGAGTGGAAAAATGTGCAGATAGGCGCCATTCTCTTCTATAACCTACATATAAATGGCTTTGACAACTTACAATTTAATCTAACTTGCTTTTCATAGTTCCCGTTTCTCACATGAAGTCACTTCCCCCATTTTGGTAGTCCCCCAGGTGATCAGTGAATGATATGATTTAGAGGAAGGATTGTTCCTTCCAATTCATGGTTAATATTTTGTCTACAAAGAAAAGATGGTTTGGACGTTACCTTGAGGCTTAGGAGACCTGAGTGAAATTTTCTGCTGCACCACAGACCTCCTCTGTGTTCTTGGGCTCTTTTTATCTTGGTTCCTCATCTAAAATGGGGATAATAGCACTTTCCTACCTAACAGGGTGTTGTGAGGGTAGATACATTTAAAGATTGTGAGGCGCTCAGATGCTATGGTAATGGGGGGACAGAATCCAATTTGATAGGGTTTCCCTTGTGGAAAATACAGTGCAGTGTAATAGTCCTGCTGCTGCTATCTTACAGCCAGCGATGTATTTTGTATTTGGAAAAACAAAGAAATGAAAAGAAAATCATGCTCCATTTCAGTGAACGATTTGTTAGGTGTATAAAATATTCAGCAGCGTAAAGGAGGCTAATAATAGTTTTGTGCTTGTACAAGGGGACCAGAAATGCAAACTGACTGTAAAAAGAAAGTGAAACTAGCCAGCCTTGGCTAGGTTTAACGAGTTCCGGTAATACTCTACAAAACCCTGTGAGGAAGGAAGGAAGGTCCAGTAGTGAGGGTGCTAGCCCAGGGCTTGTGAGACCAGGTGTCACCCAGAAACTTCCTTGTACTAACAGGCAGAGGGCCCGGGGAACACCGAGATTTATAGTTCATCAGTGTGTGGCCAGTGAGGTCTCTGCCATCGGAATCCTAGTGAAATGTATGTTCAGATAATGTTTAAGGAATTATATATCCATAATAACCATTTGGATTTAAGGTTTGTAAATTAAAGCAGGTCACTGGAGGGTGATAAACAGGCTCTTGTCAGATAGAAGGGAAGAGAAACTTTTCTCTGTGTGGTCACGTGTATATTGTCCAAGTCACAAGGGAGGCCTGTTTGCATTACTAAGCCTAATGCCAATGAAGAGACTGAAATCATATGGGAGAAAAACTGCAGGGAAAACCCAAAGAGCAGCAAGTGATAGACTGTTTAAAAGTAGAAACCATGGATTTTGAGGGTATAATGGCGGGTAGTGAGGTACACCCTGGTTTCTTCCCCGCTGAGACAAACTCTCTGTATGCTCTGTCTTATGAAAGGAGACTCACAGCCAACCTGCTACAAAGACTTTGAGTGAGTTAAATTTTGCTGGACAGGAAAGTAGCTTGTTAATTAATTCTAGGCCATAGAATGCATGTTATGATTCTGTTTTACAAATAACCATTTCATACTCTTACTCGCTACTCTGTGAATCTCTACTTTGTTAAATAAACTTTTATTTCTTTTCACCATAAACAGATCTAAGTGCTGTATTCTAATAGAACAGTGATCTATGGTGTAATTGATAAGCTGGAGGCAGAGTTCCTTGGGGAGCAGCTGATCTATAAATCTTGTGAGCGTCCAATGGACCAGGGATCTGGACAATCCTGGGAGATGCTCACTGTGACCCGTCTGTGCTTAGAGTAACCGCCTGAAAATGCCAAGGTCAAGGCAGACTGCAAAAGGAGAGCAGATTCTCCCAGTGCTCGTGGGTAACACTGCAGTTAGACTTCCCAACCAACCACAAACAATGCTTCTGATTCCACACTGGTTATCAAGAAGCTAAAACAAAAATATACACAGCCACCTTAACTGCGTTTCATTCTCTGGCTCCCAATCGGCCACTTAGGTCTAGTAAAGAGAGAAGTTATTTAAAACTCTATTCCCTTTACGAAAATGTTCTCCTGACCCCAATGGAACAGCCACATTGCCAGATCAATATGAGTTTGGATCTTACCCAAAATACCACGCTACCAGCCAATCCTTTAGTATCTAAAACTAAAGGTTTATTATTAAAGGAAAAAAACAAACAAGGTGAGAGATGTTAAATGATTAAAGCCATCAGATACATACAAATGATTAGAAAGTCCGTATGTAGCAGGTTTTCAGTAGAACTGTGGAGTTTGTAGGTTTGTATAGTTGCTCTGGTGCGCATCCATTACCTGGATGGGTCTCGGACCTTTGTTTCACAGCTTCAGTTGTAGATCCAGAGGTAGGAGGCAGGAAGAGAGGCTGAAGACATTATGGATGTGGTGCATTTGCCTTTTATGTCCCTTTGCCATGTTGCTTTTGGAAATTTACAGAAACATGATGGAGTCCAGGTCACCTCGGCAAGTCCTGGTGACTCATAAGGTAAATCCCCTGGGTTCTTTCACTGGATTCATTGTACATTTGAGTTCCCTTAATGGGCCATTAAACAGGTTATTGCTGTTGCCATTCTGTCTGGGGTGTCGCCCAGAAACACAGCACAAGTTGAAATATAGATACATCCAACATATCCAAACTTTCAATACAAATATGACCCATAGACACAAACAATATCATGATGCTTAGCAAATTATAACCTTCCTAATGGTACCAAACGTGGCCTATCTCATATGGATTATTGTAATTGTGAAATACTGATGTTAAATAATATAATAATTGTTCCCCCAATCCAGACGGTGCCATAATCCGGGGTTGGAGTGTGCCTATCGCTAACCTGCAGAGAATCAGCAGAATCTGTGTAGGCTGAGAGGGGAAAGCGTGTGTTGCACATGGCTGGGGGGAGGCAGGAAGCTGACACGCAGCAGGCACAGACAAGCCTTCCTCACAGTAAGAGCAGGTGGTATCCAGGTGCCACATAACCCTTTTTTCAAGTCCCTGCTTGGTCACAGGCTTCCTGGGAGACCATGGGCAAGACACAGCCTCCCTATGTCCCGGTTCCCCATCTGTACAATGGGAATAATAACAGTGCTCTACCCCGGAGGGGTGTTGTGAGAGTACATAGGTTAAGGACTGTGAGGAGCTCAGATTATCCTGTAACGGAGGCGAGATGAGTATCTAAGGTAGGCAGTGGAAATTAAAATAGATTTTTCAAATTCTTCCTGCTTTAGCAATCAAGGGGATTGCATTAACACAGGTAAAAGTCGTATTTATATTTGGTTTATCTGGGCAGTCTCTCTTTGTGCGCTAGAAGCTCTTTATGTGTGAAGAGGGTTGCTCTACTTCTGCGAGGCCTGGCTCATGTGGCAAGTCAGGAAAATTCTAGTAGAATGCACAAGGTAATCTGTTCCAGACGGCAGCCTTCTTGGATTTGGTCTGACTAATCCAGGAGGAAGCCGCGTCCCCCTTGTGTGATGGCTTTCTTAATATGGTGTTTCTGTGCGACTGAATGGCATTTTAATTTAATAAGGGAAGGGATAACGGAAAGTTGCCCACTCCCCATGGGTGAAGCGCATAACTCAGCAGAATTGCTCATAAAACTGCATCGTCATTGCAAGCCTTTGGGGGCTGTTGCACCGTTTACCTCAGTCTGGCCTGATCAGCTACTTCTGTGTTTCTGAATGGGCAGTGGCAATTCCTCTACCAACTGACACGATATCCTGTCTTCTCCAGTGGCCGGATGCTTCATGTGAAGCCCAAATCCGTAATACCCCTCTGCTAATTAGGTGTGTACACCTTGGGTTCTAGACACGGATGATTTCTTCCGGGCCCTCAGCTGGTGATCCAGGTGGACCCTGAAGCCTGAGAATTGACCCTCTTTATCATTATCATTCTAGCATGTGTAACTGCAGATAGGTGCAGATTCTCAGCGAGTGTAAATTCACCATAGCTCTGTTGTCTTCAGGAGAGCTATTCTGATGTAATTTAGCGGAGGATTCAGTGTGCTTTTCTTATAGTGTTTTGTCCTTTTTGTGACTCTTAATAAGATGCCTCCGTCACAGTCTGCCCCAACAAGTTCCACGTGCCTGATTTTTCAGAGCTGGTGAGCATCCACAGCCCTTATTATTGGGAGCTGGGATGGTGAGCGCTCAGCACTTCTGAAAATCAGACCTGTCCCCTTTTTAAAATGTGTTTACTCCTATCCTCGTAGCTTCCCAGGTTGATCTCTCCTTTCAAGGACTCTGTATGACTCGCTCTACTTGGGAATTACCTTGGGAATTACCAACATCCTGTATTTTTATTAATTAAGCAGCACTCATGATTTCTACCCACCCACCCAGCCTCCCATGCCCTTTCCTGTCTGACCGTGTTACTAGGCGGAGCTCTTAAGGCGTTTATCATATAGTATACTAGCTCTTATCCCATTCATATCACTGTAATATCTGAGCATCTTCCAGTTGTGCATTAGGCAGTGTGGCTCGCACCTATTATGTGTTGTTCGTTCTCTCTCGCATTTTCACTAAGGGAAGAATCGTGTGTGCGGGGGATTGTTTTGTTTTTGCTTGGTTGGGTTTTCATTTGAAATGCAGCTGCTCCTGTACGTGTTCGAGAAGGCAGGTTGGGGAAGTGTGCCTTGGAGCAGAAGGTAGCAAGATTTCTCATGGTCCTTATTTCCCATGGGAGTTTGTTCCAGACTCTTGAAGCAGTCCCTGAGAAAGTTGTCTCTCCTGCACAGATGAGCTTTACTCTTCTATTAGAAAGGTCCATTGTGTGGGGAGTGAAGTGTTTGGGTGTGGTCTTCCTCCTGGAGCTTCAGGCGATATTTTAGATATGCGGGGCCTTGTCCATTGATGACCTTGAAGATAAAGGATTGAGACCTTGACTTGACTCTATTCAATGGGAAGCCAGTACAGAGAACACAGGACAGGTGTAGTGTGGTCCTGGTATCCACGGTTGCTGAGTAGATATGCTGCAGTGTTCTGTATTAGTTGGAGTTTCCTGTGGGCTGATAACTCCATGCCTAGTAGTACAGATGGGAGGCGACAAAGGTCCATATAACTGAGACCAGGCCATCATCTGCCAGGTTGAGGTGGGGTTTTCTATCCAACTGGAGATGGTAGAAAGCTTGATTTGCCGATGCTTCTATGAGAATGCTTCGCATCAGCGAAAGAATCTCTTATCCCTTCTGTGTTTTTCCCTTGATCTTTAAAATGAGGATGACCCTCCCTTTACTTCTCAGAAGTGCGGATCGATGTGTGTCAAGTGTGGTCTAAGCGATAAGTTGTTCGGTTTCGTGCCCATTCATGAACGGCAGCCCAAAGTACATGAGCTGTTACTGGAAACTGGAAGTCAAAGGCATTGAGCAGCTGGGAAAGTGTCTTATCTCTGAAAGCAGGGAATGTGGCCCATTCCTCTCCCCCCCCAGCATCACTCAGCAATCTCTGTCTTTCATTCCAGATTGTACAGGAATCTTGTCTGCCAGGGAGAACAGAATAAAAAGCAACTCTACAGGTCCTTGTTTCCAGTATAAGGTAAGGGGGAAGGGTCTTGTTTACGACAGGAGAGGTTGGTGTGAGCGTGTGTGGGGTGGAAATCTTGGCAAATGATTGCACGCTCATGAACATCTTGCATATTTGGTCATAGAGGATGGGTTGTTCCTAGTTCTTCATCACACGTATTTAGAGACATTGCACTTTCTCTTGGTCTCGGGTTTGCAAAGTGGGGCTGCAGTCCATCAAAATATTAGGTTTCAAACCAAAGTCTGTCCAGGCAGACATTCTGTTCCCTGTTAGGGTCCCCACAGGCTCCAAGAACTCCAGGTAGTGTTATGTTAAAGGGGTTAAGCTGTGTCTAGACTAACTGGCATTTCAAATCATGTCAGTTAAAATTGATTAAAAACCACTAGTTTACCAAGTCTGACCAGAGTCCCAGCCATACAGTCTCCCTCCCACATCTGCTTCCTTGCTTTCCATGCCATCTGATGCTTCACAGCTCACTCCACAGGTCGCTAGTTAGCAGGAGTTGCTCAAATGCCACACCCCTGCCTGCTGATCCTTCTGGGGCCTCTGCCTACAGGGCATGGATCTCACGGGTCCTTTCTTAGTCTCTCAGGATGGAGAAGAACCTTGTTCAGAATGCATCTTAGTCTCGTCCCAGAGGGTGTACTTTACAGGATGTGTTTCCAGATGCATCTGCAAATGCTTTTTATGTAGCATGCGGGTCACTAGCTGGTTGGTCCCTTTTGCCCCAGAGTTAGCTGCGTTTCATTGGTAATGTATGTCCGCAGGCCAAGGTTTTGAAAGTTGGTTGCTTGGAGCTGGACACCTAAAGTCAGAGGGAGTTACAGGTGAACAGCACCTCTGAAAGTCAGGTCACTCAAATATAGACTTTGTGGGTTAATAGTTAGGTGTCCGTTTGTGAAAAGTTTTGCTATTGGGCCGAAGTGTGCTGTGAAATGGAAACTTAAATGTAAAGTGCTCTATGGGATGCCATGGTGTATGGTCTGTGGCATTGCAGATCGGTTGTTGCATCTGCCAATTCCATGCCACCCAACCTGGGTGTATTTGGGCAGCCCCTGTGTGTTCAAACCACTATCCTGGAAATGGAAGAGTGTGTGAGTGCTAAAGTTACCTCTCTGGGGACTTGCCATCTGCTTCACCAGCAGATTTCACAACTGAATAACTCCATTCTTGGCCGAGTGAGCACAAGCAAAGAGCCATTCAGTGTGTACATAACTTTTCCTATAATCGTTGTTTTGTTCTCCCTTGCTTCCAGAATTCCTACACTTCAAGTTGTAGGAGGCAGCCATTGATTTACTTATCTGCCTTTTTCGTTAAGTAACTGTGTGTCTCAGCTATAGATCCCATAACTCCAGCGTTGACAGGAAGGAGTGTAGGATTTTTGAATGGCTGTTTTTGCAAACTGAATCTAGGCTTCACTTGAATGTAAATTAGCATGTATGACCTACCAGTCTCACTGTGCTGCTGCTCTTGGTTTGACTCCTATGTCTTTCTTTGTTCCTTGGGAAGTGTCTGCAGGTTTGGGTTATTTAGGACTCTTACTCAGTTTGTGGATTCAACTCTTTTTTTCTGCAATTTCAGAGCAGGATCATGGGAGTTGTGGACAGAGTCTTGCTTTGATACCAGGAAAGCGGCACTGTTCTATATGAACACTAATAGGTCTGGAGACTTGAATTCCCTGGTCTCCCCAGGTTGGTGGTGTCATGTACGGGAATCTTGCAGTGTTTTTTTTCCCTCTGTGGAAAGAGAATTTCATTCTCCAGGGCTGTTCTAGCACCCTTTTGCCTTAAAAAAAAAAGGGGGGGGGAAGCGGGGGAGAGAGGGAGAAAGATCTTTACTCTCTATCATTCTAAGGCCTCAGATCACAGCCTACCCCTGCAAGAGAAACTCTCAATTTACAAATCACTTTCCCTTTTGTTATGCACCTATCCGCACCTGAAAACCAAAGGTCCCTGTGCGGGGCTCTCCCACTGGATCGATAATTCTCTAGTCCAGACTTGTTTTGGAATCAAATTTCCTTTGCAGACGGAGGGCTGGAAAACTAGGTCATGCTGGAACGCGGCCTTGAGGAGTTGTTAACTATTCCCTTTGCGCTCGCCGTACACAAGCACATTGTGTTTAACGTTGCGGACTTTTGCCAGGGAAGGGAATTAACCACTGGAGCGGTTGATCTAGGGATCCCCTGAAGTCTCCGTAACTTGGAGCCTTTAAATCAACATGCTGCAGCTTGACCCGAAGTTACGGGCTTGATGCAGGAAGCACTGGATGAAATCCCCTAGTCTGCATTATGCAGGAGGTCGGGCTAGGTGCTAGTAACGGTTCTTTCTGCTTTAAATTCTCTGAATCTTGTCAACTGGGATTGGGCTGCGCTTTACCTACAATCAGCTGACGTGATGGTAAATGTGACAGCCTGTCTGCACAGGCTGTAGTTGTGTGTAGCCTCGTGCCCTGGGAGGGTTTATTTACACACCCTAGTCTGTGCCCATTTCCATGCTCTTCGAGTGCATTCTGGTATTTGCTGCTCACACTGCACCTGTGTGATGCATTCATTGTGGCAGAAGCCATGCGCAGGGCTCAGCCATCCGCTGAGGAAGGAAATGAGGAGCGCTCACAGGAACTTGTGGGATGTTTTTCGGGAGTGGGAGGGGTGTTGCTCAAAGCCATGGCTTTGCCTTTGCTCATAGTCTTGCAGGGTGCATAGCCTGGACGTAGCGTGGACCTCCGGAGCAGCACGCCCCTTTGGCACGGGTATGGTTTGAGGCTGCATCTTGAGAACACCCACTGGGATGTTTACCTGCTGAAAACACCCTTCAGAGAAAAACTAAAGACTCAAAATATAGACAACTGTCTTGTGGGGCCGGCATTGTGAGCATATCTAAATCTGAGCTGATGGGTCCCTTTGAATCCTATCCAATTTAGTTAGGTTTAGCTTGCCATACCATTGACGTTCCCCAACCTGCGACTGATATCGAGTGACTTCAGGTAAAGCCAGATGAGTGTCACGCTGCTTTGTGGTGGGATTTGTAGC
Organism: Mesoclemmys tuberculata; assembly: GCA_007922155.1. Lineage (NCBI taxonomy): Eukaryota > Metazoa > Chordata > Testudines > Chelidae > Mesoclemmys > Mesoclemmys tuberculata. The sequence goes on along the minus strand of ML675632.1, from coordinate 13,223,608 downwards.
TTTCTTCCACAGCTGCATTGTGTTATGGTTGCCCTCCTGATAGACTTCAGGGCTTGTTTTCTTCTTCACTTTGATATATTGCTGACGGAATGGATCTCTTCTAGGTTGTGTACTGGCTGCTCTTATCGCTGTCAGACTGAAACATGCTGGTTTAGAGTTCATGTTTACTGCAGCATGCTCAAAATATTGCCCTCTCCCAGAGCATGCTAAAATAGATGTAGAAAAGTTAGGGAGAACGGCTGTGCTCTGCATCCGACCTCATCGCAATGTGTTTCATGCCAGATGTTGTCCTGGGGGGATTTTTCTTTCAATAATCTCTCTTTTTATCAGGATCCTCTGATCTTTGTGTGTGTTAGTGATTGAAACCACTAACGTTCACTGCTAGTGAGGTAGCTATGAGAATTTCTCTCTTATAGATAGAACGACTAAGGAATGGAGAAGTTGCTTGTCCAAAATCATACAGCAGCTTTGTGGCCACACCCAAACTTCCTGACATGCAGCTTTCACCACCAGACCTATTCCTCTGTCACCACTGCTACATCCCCAGACCTGGCCAGTATATCCCCGCTCTTTGTGGGACTAGTTCCCTAGACAGTATTTCAAAAAACCAGTGGGTTCTTTGGGTGCAAGTTGGCGCTTGCCAATGCTGCGTTCTTTACAATATTGCTTGAGATTTTTTTTAAATTAAAAGTTTGATGCCACCAAATGGCTGAATTGTGTGTTTCTAGTTTCCCTCTGCTGTGCCTACTTCCTGCAATGTGCTCCCTTGCATGCATAATTGCAGTTAAATAAAATAATCACCATCCCCCCAAGGAATAATTATGGGACCATTCCTACCAAGCGAACCCTGTGTGTAAAGCTGATCCAATGGACTTGAATTTCCAGTTTGCTAGGACCTCTCTTGAGTGTCCTAATCCTCGCTGGTGTTTAAGGAGATGCTGCCAGGCCCATGAGCTGTCTAAATTGTATCTCTTTTAAAATATTTTCGCTCTTCGTTCTTTGAAATAACCATCTGGAAGCTGGAAAATGCCACGTAGTTCTTCACCAGCTTGGATGTCTCGCTTTCCCATTTGGGTAATGTTATTTTAGCCTTCCCGCTGTTTCTGGCAGAGCTCAAAATTAATGTGGCTTAAAAACATCCTTGTTTGAGTTTTAAGTTTTGGTGCCTGAGCTCAGGGAAGTAGTGCAACGAAAAGAAGCAGCAGAGAATGCATGAGAGCACAGATGTATCCGTCTCAGTTTGCTGAGGTGGGACTGTCTCTTCGGTCTTGGTAAAACGTAATCCCCACAGGAGCTCAGATACATGGGCCAGAATGCACTTCGGCTGCTGCTGGAGGTGTCTGGTATTTTCACTGTGTTTCGTTCTGATTTAGGACATGGGAGGCCGTACTGATGCTGGAGCGGATGAGGGTTAAGCCACTTGCTTCCAATATAGACTGGTGAATTCAGTGCTAGTGCAAAGGGTCACACTGACAGCCTTGGAGACTGTAGCCCTCTATCTGTGGGGTATGTATGACATGGGCAGTGCTGGTGCAAACATAGTCCCACCTCCGAGTGTGTCACTGGGGGGAGAGTCAGAGGGTCAAATAGGGTGGTGGAGGAGAGTACCTGGGGGTGTGTACCTGGGTTCTGCCACTGACCTGGTGGGTGACCTCGAGCCTCAGTTTCCCCATCTATAAAAAGGGGGAAAAAACGCTGACCTGCTTTGTAAAGCGCTGGGAGATTGACTGATGAAAAGTGCCATATTAGTGGTTTTCGACCTTTTTTCATTTGCGACCCCCTAAAAAATTTCAAATGAAGGTGGAGACGCCTTTGGAAGTCTTCGACGTAGTCTGTGGACCCCATGTTGGAAACCACTGTGCTATATCATTATTATTTTCCCATCTTCATGCATGTGACTGTGGCTGTAAAGCCATGGTCCTGATTCTTATGCTCTAAAGCAGGGATTTTCAACCTCCTTTAGAAACTGTACCCCTACGGTCTCAAGGTTTCACCTAAAGGGCCAGAGAACTTCCGCAAAATTACTAGAGCAGATCTTTTAGAATAAACATTCAGTCATGATTTTCAAATTGCCAGTGATGGAGAATCCACCATAACCTTTAGTAATTCGTTCCAGTGGTTAATTATCCTGTCTGTTAAAATTTTACACCTTCTTTCCAGTCTGAATTTGTCGAGCTTCAACTTCCGGTCATTGGGTCATGTTCTAGGTTCTCTGTTGGACTGAAGAGCCCGTTTATTGAATATTTGTTCTACATGTAGGTACTAATGGTCTGTAAGCAAGTGTCATGGTTAGCACAGGTCTGGTCCTCTCACCCGTCTTTGGAACTCTTCCCGGGAGGGGCCCTTTCAGTCTGTCAGCCCTCCTGGAGGGTTGCGATCTCTTTCTAGGGTAAGCCTCTTGGGGTAAGCCACTTCACCGCCTCCTGGGACTGCACCTCAGCCTTCAGCACGCCTGCCTCGCTGATCTCCCTGCATTGAGCCCACTGGAATTGGAGCAGTGGGGGGAGACTTGCACGCCGAAAGGTAACAATGCGACGCTGATCTCTTTACCCTGGAGTGACTCTGACAGCATTGTAAAACAGAAGGCTTTAGTGGATGTCTGGAACACAACATAGAAAATGCTTGGGACACCTCGAGAATAGAAGTTACAAAGGTATAGCAGAGCCCATCTGGGTCTGTCCCAGTGGCCCAGACTCCTTTCTGTGCTCAGTCCAGAAGCGAGAGTCCTACAGCCCACAAGGAGCCACCTGCCCGGCCCCGGCCCTTTCTTACTGTTCTGTTCCTCTTCCGGGCAAACAGCGTAAATCACCTGCTATCCTCCTGACTCACTCTGGCCTCCAGCTGGTCCAACTGGCTGGCTTCTGCAGACAAGCAGGGTCATCAGATGCTAAGTAACAAATTGCCGGCCTATTGTCTGGACCTAGGCCCCACCTGGATCCCTGGATTCTTCTGCAAAGAAAACACCTTTTCCCCTTCCTCTAGTTAATTGTGCAGTACGTAGGGGAAACCGAGGCACACAGAACATGCATACAGAATATTCTGAAAAAAATCCCACTTTGTCACCTCTTAACTTTCCCTTTGTTAAAATAAGTAGATTGAGCTGCTTGAATCTATCAGTAGGTGTGTTTTCTTATCCTAGGTATGTTTTCTTTATCTGTCAGCATGAGGTCCAATTCAGAAATCGCCTATGCTGGATACAACACTTTTTGAATTAGGAAGTTATCTATAATATTTAGAAATCCCAGGGATGCTTAGCGCTGACAGCATGAGACGTCCAGCATATGTCACTCAGTTGAAATCCCCCATGGTCATGCAACTTTTCCCCCTACACGTTATAGATAGAGGGGTAAGGATCTGGTCATGCTGTTCGCTGGTGTGATTTGTTGCTTTGTAGCAAACACCAACTAGAACCCCATCTGGTCCTTTGTCTTCTGGGACATTGATCCATAAGCATTCAAGATTATTTTCTTATGCTTCATTAGAGACTCGGAAACAGGTAATAACATTTTTGACACAGAGTGCAACTCCCCCTCCCTTTTAGCCCACTCAGTCCTTCCTAAATAGGTTATAACCATTGATCGTAACATTCAGTTTATGCGAATCATCTCTCCACATTTCAGTAATACCAACTAGAATGAATTTATGCTCATAAATGATTAATTCCAGTTCCTCTTGTTTATTACCTGGGATCCTAGCATTGATGTATAGGTAATTAAAGAATTATTTCTCTTGAAAAAGGAGAGGCCTGTAGCACTTTAAAGACTAACACATTTCTGCAGGCATAAGCTTTTGTGGGCTGCAACCCACTTCGAAAGCTTATGCCTGCAGAAATTTGTTAGTCTTTAAAATGCTACAGGAATCTCGTTTTTTGCTGTATGCAGACTAACGCCAACCCTCTGGAACTTCACTTTTCTTTGTCTTTTGGTTGGTTGATCAGTTTTCTCAACATTTTGATTTTGTGCATAAATAAATGCTTATATGTTCCCTCTTTTTACCCTCCTTTAGGCTGGTGGCATGGGGCGTCGTGACCCTTCCTTGGGCACAGGCTCCAAGGAAGGCCATAGAGCCTTGTTACACACCTCCACTTTTGTTATTAGTTGAACACCCTTCTTATTGCTCCAGGCCGACTGTCCCCAAGGAGATTGCCTCCCCTCGGTAGAAGGGGAGCCACCCCAAACTATACAGCCCTCTCTCCCCCAAGAAGGCAGACCAGGGTTTCACACAACCCACACCCTTTGCCCTATACCACTTACCTAGCCAGTGTTTCATTTCCAGAAACTTCTCTTTTCTTTCGCTCATGGGACAGGAAGGATCTCAGAGAAAATCACTTGGACATTCTTCTTCTTAGCATGCCTCTGGGTTCCCTGAAGTCTCCTATTAGCTTTGAGAGACATTTCTCATGTGTTATATATTTCTGTCTGCGGGGTAAAGTGTGGCACTGAGGGAGGGGAAAATTTATAATGGCAAGAAAATACAGGACGATTGAAAGCTGCTATTAGTAAGGGCAAATCTTGGATGTCCTTTTTTCTAAAACATCTAGTCAAATTCAACCAAATGTTGTGGACCTAATGCTGGAGTCACTGGGTGAAATGCTGTGGGGGAGGTTGGACCAGCTCGTAATGATATCTTTTGTGTCCTAAAAAACATCTGAATCTGTAAAAACATGTCCCCTCCCCAGCTTTATCTTGCTGTGCTGTGATCTATTACTACAGGGTGGACTTGCCTGGTAGGCACATGAACCTTTCCTCCATGTCCCCACGCCTCCTCTTCCTAGGCTGAATACTTGGGATTGAGGGGGAGGATTTAGTCCTGTGTAAGATGCTTTTGAATGTGTTTATATTTTGGAGTGTTGGAACTGGACTTAAATATTCAGGATTTAAAAAATAAATAAAATAAAATAAAAATCCAAGCTTTTCTATTGCCTGCTAAGGAGTCCTCTGTTGGGCCTTAAAGGGCACAGTTGATGTATGGTGACTTAACTCATAATTTCTTCCACTGTGGGAGTTACTGTGTGAAATTCTCTGGCTGTTGGTTCACAGGAGGAGGTCAGACTAGATGATCTTAATGCTCTCTTCAAATCTATAACTCTTCTTGTGAGTTGCACATGACCCTGTCATGTGGGGGGAGAGATGTTTTTAGCCCAGCTGTCTGGAGCAGACAGTTCTCAGCATAGATGAAAATGTTTTGATTTATCTGCATGCCTAGTCTTATTTTTTGCTCCTCCTTCATCTTTGGCTATCCTGTGTTTTGGAGGCTTCCCTTAGATAAAGGCCAGCCAGCGTTCCTGTCAGTTGGTGCGCCAAACTCTTGTGAAGATTTCTTTAAGACAGGCAGATCCCTCAGATATCCCCATTAACGCAGCGTGGAAAGGAGAGGATTTGGGTTTGCTTTTACGTTTAAGGATGTGAAAGCCTGAATTGATTTGTAGCTGAATGGGGAGCAGCCCTTCAATGTGATTGCCTGCAAAGCTAAGATCGCTGCAGAACTGGAATGAGAATCTTCCTTTTCTCTTTGAGTTTACTATAAAGGAGAGAAATTGGGGTGAGATAGTGACGTAGTCAGGGCGTTGAGTTGCGGATCACATGGCTGTATATCTTAGTGCTATTCTACCATAGAATTCAATGGTGGTTGCAGACTATAGCACAGGAAGCATATTTGAGGGTCCCACACAAATGGTAACCAGAATCTGTAGGATATTTTTAATTAGCATCTTACAAGACAGGAAAGCTGTGGTATGGAGAGAGATTCTAATTACATCTTAAAGGAAAGGAAATTCAACCTTTCCTTTAGTAATTAGTCATTTTTTAAAAAAAATTGTAAAATTTCAATGCAATTTGAAAAGTTTTGATGGAATTTTCCTAATTTCCCTTTCCCCTTTTTAATCACCTCTATTCGGTAGTGAGAAAATAGCTTTAAAAATATCAGGTGATTTGAATATAATGAAAAGGCCTAGTGGTTAAATGGAAGCTGTTAGTGAGAGACACCATTTGTAGCTTGAGGTAGTGAATTAATGGATGATGGTTACTTGTCAGAGTGTTGCAAATTCATCTCCATGACAGGTTCTATTTGTACTCGCTCATAACTGCCCCAAATCCTGCTTCGGGACTAAAACTATCCAGGGTGGAGGTAAGTTCTTTAGAAAGCTTGGGCAAAATCCGTGAACTGTTTGAATTAGGAAAATATTTACATTTGCTCACTTGCTTGTATACAAACCTTTTCATAGTCCACTTCCCAAATGAGCCTAGCTTTAAAATTATTATTTTTTGTATTGTGGTTGCAATCAGATGGGGTCTGGGTACCTTTGTATTAGGCTTTGTACAAACACAGAATAAAAGACAGTTCTTGCCCTTCAAACTTCACATGTGACTATTTCTCAAAGAGGAGTTGTTGCTTGTACGTTATAACCTGGGACAGGGGGAGGGTAGAAACAATTGCAAAATAATTTTAAAAGCCTGTAAGGCTTTTTAGTTAAGTTTTTGCCTTTGGCATTAAAGAATCTTTTTCTTTCCACCATTTAGAATGAACCTGTTGACAAGCTCCAGGCGTTTTTACAATAAAAACAACATAGCGCATCAGCCAAAGATAAGTTATCTATGGCGAACAAAAAAACCTCCCTTGCCAAACAAGAACCTGCAGCTGCGGGCTTTGTTTATGCAGAGAATTGAATTTAAAAATCTTCTGAGACGTGCCAAAAAGCTATGCAACCCCAGAGTGCCAGCTAGGGAAGGGGGAATGTTTTTATTCTTTTTCTGCTCTGAAACTAAAAGAGAGAGTGTTTGACTGTGTATGTATAAAAACAGTAATGCAGCATTGGGGCTGAAAATTTGCATATCACCCAAAATAGTTGAGAAAAACTTAATTTGAAGTTCCAGAAGCCAGGCTTATCCGGTTACGTGAACATCAGTAAGAATGTAGACTGCTTCTTAGACCTTTAAATGCCTGATCCTGCTACGTGCTGTCTGACCTCAGCTCCCACTGAAGTCAGCACTGCTTGAGGACCTGCAGCACCGCACAGGATCTGGCGTTGCCAGTGGATCTCCGGTGGTTGCCTGAGTTGTTGGGAATCTAACTTGACATAACAGATCTGGTTTTCTATAGCTCCCTTTGGCTGCTGGAAGAGCTCTGAGAGTTCAGCACCTCTGCAAATCAGACACTAGCTATCTCAAGTTGGGCACTGAAAAAGAGTAGCCCTCGTTATCTAACTTAATATGAATTATGTGCAGCGTAACTGTGCGTAGACACCTTTTCCTTTCCTGAGTCGGTGCTCAAGCTTGCTTCCTTATGAATGCACTTGTTGCATTTAATAGATATTCGGTTGTTGAAAGCTCCAGGCCTGCAGTCTGATTCCTGTTGGGTCCCCATGGAGTTGTCTGGAATTCCACCCAGTCACGTGTGGAGCGGCTTGCAGGATTGAGGTCCCAGGTATTGTAATTGATCACTGCTGCTTCTGTGAAGGAAGGAGGCATTTTTGAGCCTCAACTACATGGTAGCGCTTTTACTTCTTAAAAACGTATTCTGCTGGTAAAGGTCATCAAAAGCTGACAGGTGAATCCCCTCCTAACTTCCCCCCAAAAGGCAGTGTGTGGAAGGAAAGGAGCTGTGGAAAAGGACTTTCCCTGATTTACCCCGAGAACCTCCATCCACTCATCTAGTAGTGACCTTCTTTCTATCCCATCATGGTGTCCCACAATGGTTGGTCAAGGAAACAGTGCTTGTTTCCTGGAACAGCATTTCTTATCTCCTTGCTTCACGGGCTCTGCATCTCTTTTCAAACATCATCTGAAAGTGTCTCTCTTTTCCTCTGCCCTTGATTCCATAAATAAATAGCAGAAGGAAATTAACTCTGAGAAACCTTTTGATAGTTTGTATGTCAGATGCTGTATAAACTAGTTATATTGGATTGCATTACTCTCCGCTTGAGTGCAGCCATTGATTGCTCATTGGCTCTCAGCCCATTAGTGCCTTTTGGTGTTTCTCCTTCCTTTAGCCGGTGCTTTTTCCTTTCTTCCTAGTTAATGAAATCTAAGGAGTGCTGCACTCAAACACCATCTTCAGCCAGTTCTCTTCTCCCTGATCCTCCCTCTGTCTCTGGAGTAGCTTTTGTCTCTTATTCTTGCCACTTACTGGTAGGCGTGTCGGATAATTCACAGAGTGACGCTGTTGTCCCAATGGTTGGCAAAGGTCATTGCTCGCTGAAAGCTTGGGTTATAGACGCGTTTATGTGTATTTCAGTAGCTCTTAGGATACGTCTACATGACCTGCGGCAGCAAGCCTCCCAGCCCGGAGAGACAGGCTTAGGTTACAAGGCTCGCTCTACCACGCTAAACACAGCTGTGTAGATGTGGCTCAGGCCGAAACTCATGCTCTGAAGCCTAAGAGGTGGGGAGTGAGGCTCCAAGCATGAGCTCCTGTCCCACCCGTGACTTCAAAGCGCTGTCTACACAGCTGTTTTTGGTGCAGTAGCATCAGACTGAATCTGTTGACTTGGGCAGGGAGGCTCATTGCAGGCCGTGTAGACATACCCTTGGAGGCCCCAATGGAGAGCCCCACTCCACTAGCTACTGCACAATGCTGCTGACGAAGGGTGGGGGAAAAGGAGGAAGGATTGTCATCCCTAATATACAGAGGGAGAACTGAGGCGCAGAGAGATTGTGACTTGCCTAGTGTCATTTAGGACCATCCTTTCTGTCACAACCTTCTTTAAGATCTGGCTGCTTTCTGCACTGCAGTCATTTTGTTTTTGTTTCTCTTCTGCCCTGGGTATTTTGCATGATTCTTACAGCTGGGGTTCCCATTACTGTGGCTGTTGTTGGAATCTAAGGCTACCTTTCACATGAGTTGGAAGTGTTTTGCCCATTTGTACCTCTCAGATGCCCATCGTAACTAGTCCGAACATGCCTCGGATCACAAATGGAGTCCTGGGGTTTCCAACACCCTGTCCAAATTGTAGGGAGTTTAGAGAAGAGCAGCAAAAAATATCGAGGGCAGAGATGGGGTGATGCCCAAGAAGATTGATAGAACGGAACATGTAGGGCTTGGCCAAAGGATGACGAAGGGTGGAAATCGTGGTGGGGGGATGAATATTCAAAGGATGCAAAGCCCTAGCTTGGAGAGGAATCCATTAGGCTGAAATAGGAGAAAGTTATAGCAAGGAGAAATGAGATAAAACTGACCAGAAGAAATCTTGAGGCTGAATATCAGAAAAGCGTACTTAAGAGAAATGGCTGTTAGACTGTAGAAGCTTCCTGAAAAAAATGATGGAAGCACCGTTGCTTTGACGGTTTATAACTAGCTTGGATAAAATATTGGAAAAAAATAATCAGGACAGCGTGGTCCTGACAGGAGTAGATAGATTAACTAATCTTATTGTTCCCTTCTCCCCCATCTCTTAATTTCTTTGATTAGAGGTTCAAATGTAGTTCTGTGCCATATGCCCCATTGTCATTGTGTGTGTGATGCTGTTGGAGAAAGGTGTTCAGCTGCTACAGTGTAGATTTTCCCATCAATAACAAAGGCAAAATGCCAGCCCTAAAGAGTTTACAAACTGAATTAGGCAGGTAATAACATGGGATGAAAGAAGAAGGGAAAACAACCCAAAACAAAGAGAAAGGAAGGACTGCCTGTAGGTTACAGCGTTATTTATAAATAAATCAGATCATTGAGTTCATCTAATTATAACAGAACGATTGTGAAAAAGTTAGATTATGATCAGAGGAATAGGGTCATGAAACCGAGGGGATAAACAATACTCTCTCTCAAAAATTGAGCACACCTTGGTAATTGCTTTTCAGAGTTGAACTGCTCTTTAACAGTTATAGGACCGAAGATGGATAAAGCGTCTATTTTTTCATAATCAATCTGGAAGCCCAAATGGCTTTCCAAATCTGTCACGCTGTTGAATCAAATTGGGCAATCTTATAATAGGGTTTGTTAAGTGTCTAATGGTTTCACCTGAGCATTACTCTATGATGTGTTCTCTGCCACAATCCGTGCTCTCTGCTTGGATCATTATTTTTATTATGAACTGAAGATGAATTCTTTCTTTCCTTGTACCTACTCTTGCTTTCATCAAAGATTTCAAATAAATAAATACACACAACACAGCTTTATTTGTTTATCTGGAGCTGGGAGTAATAAGTGATGCCGCTGGCCAGTAGACAGTTGCATGGGGAAAAACTAATGGTGGAGTGGAAGCACGTATATTATTTTGCCCGGTTGTAGCCAGCAGAGTGCCTTATTTCCTTGAGCACAACACATTTGTTGAACTTATCCCACCCGTGAAAACCCCACCACATGTGGGAGAGAGGAGCTTTGTATCTGTTTTCCTCTGATGATCATTAATGCGACTTGTAACTTTGTTCCTATTTCTAGCTGTAGAAATACTTTGCTTTGGATTTATAAAATAAACATGAAAACACTATATTAACAAGTTTGTTCTGTTTGCTGTAAGTCTAAAAAACCCAGATTCATTTGTTTTCCAAACCTCTAGTGACAAAACAAGTCTTAAAGCTATGAGGAGGAGGGAAGAATAGGGCTTTTAGATCACTCCATAGGTCTTCTGGTTGGTCCTATTGACTTAACCTGACTATAGATATGAGCCAAGTCTGCTTGTTTCTCACCCCCTGGTGTCTCACTTCATCTCATCCAGTACAACTGCAGTATGTAGATAGTTGAGTGAGGAAAGCATTATTTGCACTCCCACCACTCAGTAATGAGTTATTCATAGTTAGGAATGGATGAAATGCCAAGTAATGGAGGAGGAATGGAGATGATGAGAGAGAGGCGATAAAAGAGGCTTCCAAGATCACACACTTAACAATAAAATTTCACAGATCAAATATAGGTCAGGACTATTCTAGACCCTATAACAACTAGTGGCTTTTGTAAGTTTCCAAAGCAATATCCCTCTTCAAACAGATGAGACATCAGCCGGCATCCTAGGTGCCTCACAGTTACGGTCCTGCAGAGATGGCTCTAGTGGCATTAAAAAAAATGACCTCTTCACGGTCATGGACATAGATAACTCCAAGTTGTACCGCTGGGCTCCTCTGCAGCCTTTGACACAGCAGACCGCAGTGTACCACTGGCAATCTTACATAACACAGCAGGAGTAGTGGCACTCATTTCTTTCCGGCAGAATTCTTGAGTGGTGATGGGTGTGGAATAAAATCAAGACAGGAGGCCTTAGGCTGGAACCAAATCAC
>ML675632.1:13198056-13212394 GCA_007922155.1 Mesoclemmys tuberculata | reverse complement strand
TCGATCTTCACCTGAATTGGAGTGGCTGCGTGATTCCTTCCACCACATGGGTAACGACCCCTCCTTTCCAAAAGTCCTTTCCTGCAAGGGTCCTTGCTATCCCCACTTCTCTTCAATATAACCTGAGACCACTGGGAGAGAGAGTGAGACGCCTTGCACTCAGCTGCCAGCAGGAGGCCAGCGGCATTCACTAGGTACCTCCTTAACCGATACAACCATCACCACGACCGTACCATCCGGATGCCTATAGGATATCAGCTCTTGGATGACCAGCTGCTGTCACAAGCTGAACCCAAGCATGACTGAAGTGATGCTGGTTGAAAAGGGGAAACACATTGACGAGTTGGCCAGCGTATTGTCTCCACCTTCCATCAAAGGCTCACAGCCACCGCTTGTCAAAGTGGTACGAAGCTGGGGGGGTCCTGCTTTACTCCTCGCTAAGCTTGGATGATGAGGTAGCATCTGTTTCCAAGGATTCCTTTTTACCTCTAGCTTGCAAGAAGACTCCCAGATGAAGACCTAACCTCAGTGATCTTGTCATTTGTTGCCGCCAGGCTGAATTACTGCAACTGACTGTATCTGAAGTTGAATGTGCAAATGATTCACCAGCTTCAGCTGGTACAGAATGTGGCTTCCTGCCTTCTCCTTGGCCCAGGGTGCCGTGGGCATGTCAGGCCCATGCTCAAGTTCCTTCACTGGTTCCTAGTCAGTTTCCGATGTCAGTTTAAAGCCGTGGTCCTAATCTTCAAAGCAATTAATGGATCAAGCCCAACTACATCAGAGATCAAATTTCAAGCTATGAATTACAATGACAACTGTGCTCCTCTGGGGCAATGCAGATCCCCAAGACCAGCATGAAGTATGTGAGAGTGGAGGAGAGTGTTCTCCATCACGGGGATCCGGCTATGGAACAATGTTCTAGAGGAGATCAGGAAAACCCAGAGTTTGGTCAGCTATAGGAATCATTGCCAGGCCTTCCTCTTTAAGAAAGTCTTTCCACCATAAATGATGGACACAACATGAACACCCCCTGCCATGCCTCCCAGCCCCCTACCCCAAGCAGAGTTTTGACCTCAAAAAGGGAGGTGTTCCAGAGACTCATGAAGTTGCTAGGGATTTTGCAGTTGGTTTTATATGGAAGGTGCTTAAAGGCCATGGTGCTAGATGGCAGTGTAGACCCCTAAATAGATAGCTAGGGTAGATATTGGACTATGTCAGGTCCAGGGGGTAGGAATGAGGCACCAAACCTCCTCCCCCTGCAGTTGCCCTGCAAAACTCTGTGTTTTGGCTGATGTGATTGCAGAGCCATTGGCCATTATCTTTGAAATCTCGTGGTGATTGAGGGAGGCCCCAGATGATTGGAAAAAGGGAAATATAGTGTGCATCTTCAAAAAAGTGAAGGAGGAGGATCCAGGGAACTACAGACCGGTGAGCCTCACCTCAGTCCCTGGAAAAATCATGGTGCAGGTCCTCAAGGAATTCATTTTGTGGCACTTGGAAGGGAGGAAGATGATCAGGAACAATCAGCAAGGATTCACCAAGGCCAAGTCATGTCTGACGAAGCTGATTGCCTTATAAGATGAGATGACTGGCTCTGTGGATGTGGGGAAAGTGGTGGACGTGATATACCTTGACTTTAGCAAAACTTTTGATATGGTCTCTGACAGTATTCTTATCAGCAAGTTAAAGAAGTATGAGTTGGATGAATAGAATATAAGATGGATAGAAAGCTGGCTAGATCATTGGGCTCAACAGGTAGTGATCAATGGTTCCTTGTCTAGCTGGCAGCTGGTAACAAGTGGAGTACCTCAGGGGTTGGTTCTGGGGCCGGTTTTGTACAGCATCTTCATTAACGATCTGGAGGATGGAGTGGATTGCACCCTCAGCAAGTTTGCAGATGACACTAAGCTGGGGTGAGTAGTAGATATGCTGGAAGGCAGGGATAGAAGACCGTGTGACCTAGACAAATTGGAGGATTGGGCGAAAGAAATCTGAGGAGGTTCAACAAGGACAAGTGCAGAGTCCTGCCCTTAGGATGGAAGAATCCCATGCACGGCTACAGACTGGGGACCGACTATCTAGGCAGCAGTACTGCAGAAAAGGACCTTGGCGTTACAGTGGACAAGAATTGGATATGAGTCAGCAGTGTGCCCTTACTGTCAAGAAGGCTAACGGCGTATTGGGTTGCATTATTGGGGGCATTGCCATCAGATCGAAGAAAGTGATTATTCCCCTCTATTCGGCATTGGTGAGGCCTCATTTGGAGTATACTGTCCAGATTTGGGCCTCCCACAATGGAAAGGATGTGAACAAATTGGAGAGAGTCCAGCAGAGGACAACAAAAACGGGGGCTGGAGCACATGATTTATGAGGAGAGGCTGAGGGAACGGGGCTTGTTTAGTCTGCAGAAGAGAAGAATGAGGGGGGGATTTGATAGCAGCCTTCAACTACCTGAAAGGGGGTTCCAGGTAGAATGGAGCTAGGCTGCTTTTAGTGGTGGTAGATGACGAAACTAGTAGCAATGGTCTCAAGTTGCAGTGGGGGAGGTCTAGGTTGAATTTTAGTAGAAACTTTCACTAGGAGGATGATGAAGCATTGGAATGGGTTACCTATGGAGGTGGTGAAATCTCCATCTTTAGATGTTTTTAAGGCTTGGCTTAACAAAGCCCTGGCTGGGATGATTTAGTTGGGCTTGGTCCTGCTTTGAGCAGGGGGTTGGACTAGATGACCTCCTTTCCAACCGCAAGCTTCTATGATTCTAAAACTCAGCCAGGGATTTGAGAGTCAAGTTAGTTTTTTTCTGCATCATGCTTCACCACAAAGGCCATGTCTTCACCACAGTTAGCTGTTGCTGCTAACACAAGTCCCATCCACGCACAAAACCCTTTAACTAGAATATGTAGTGATATGTGAACTGAAGCTTCTGGATTCATCGGGTTATAGGCTGTATTTTGAATTAGCACAACTCCTGAGCGCTAACACAACCGCTCCATGTAACTACAATGATGTCTTGCAGTGTTCTCAGTTGAACGTGGCTTAACTCAAATTAATTCGACTGTAAATGAAGTGTTAGCTCTACAGTGATGACATAGCCCAAGGATTTTGGTAAGACAGCGTGTGCTGCCAGATACACTGGTGTAATCCTATTGTCTTCAATCACCATTTACACTTTTGCAAACCGGTTTGTTTTCAGCTGTAGTAGTGGGTAGAATTGCCAGTTGGCTATATATAAGAGTGCAGCTGCTGATACTGGAGTCAGAATAGAATCCAGTTCACTCTTCCATTGCTGTCTACAAATGAGCGTCCTATAATGGAGTGTTATAACTGCCTCTCCATTGTGGTGCAGTCAGAAATACTTTCATTACCTCTGAGCAGAAAACCTTCCGAATCCGGCCTTCTGCAACTTGCTTTCTGCTGTGGAAGATCTGTTCCTGTTCATCAGGGTTTTTGGTTTGCCCCCATGGCCATAAAGCTATTGTTTTTTAATGCAGGGTTCCTTTCCAAATGTTTTCCTGCAAAGTATGTCCCTGCCCTGCAAGTCAATGTAATGATTTCATTGGCTATTTTCTATGTATAGTCTGGAGATGCATATTATGAAAACAAATAGCCTTAATCAGTTTTTAAACATCGCAGTTCATTACCAAGTTCATCCTTGCTGTGAGAGAAGTGGTAGTGGGTACTGCTTACTTAATCCACTACTTAGCGGGTAGTGGATTAGGGTAGCTGTTCTGCATAGACACACTGGATGAAATTTGAGCTTTAATTAACCCTTAACTGCTGGACAGTAACACACCTCCCCTGCCTCTGTGTTGCATTGACTTGATTGCATTCAGTGGATTGTTAAGACCTACCTGCAATTTGTAGCAGCTGCAGCACTGTCTGGTCATATCTGGGACCCATTCTTCCTTCTCCAGCTGTATAGGAATCTCAGTCCGAGCGGGGGCTGGGGAACGGAAATGAAGCAGACTGGTGATACTTCGAATGTTGATTCTGCAGCTTAAAGTGCAGAGCAGAGAGAGAAGATTCTGTGCGCTGACGGAGTTACTGGGCACTAGTTAAACAGCGGAAGATGCGTGCTGCAGTTCTCCACCTGGATATAAATTCATTGCTTGCTTGAGTCAGAAATGTCTGCCTCCTACACTTCTCGCCAGACACTGATGAGGTGCGTGATGTTGCATCTTTTCCCTTCCCCTCACGTATCACGACTTGCCCACTGCCAGACTGTAAACAAATATTATAGAAATCGCATAAAAGAAAAACTTTTCTAAAACAATGTTATTAACCATTCAAAATCCAGTCATATCTGGGACCCATTCTTCCTTCTCCAGCTGTAGAGGAGCCCCAGTCTGAGTGGGGGCTGGGGAGCAGAGATGGAGGAGACTGATTCTTTGAACGTCGGTTCTGCAGCATAAAGTGCAGAGCACAGAAGCTAGGAAATACCACTGAGTTGGTGAATTGCCTGATGATGGGATATCTTAAAATGCACTGCTGCAGTTAGGGTGTATTTTAAGTTCTTTCAAGGGTGCCTGGAACATAGGGAAAAGTTGCCCTTTTTACTATTTGTATAAAACTATACAAACGTGAGCCAGAGGTAGCATAGGAAGACAGAGTTTGGGGAGGGGAGGCATGTTTTGGATCCACAAGCAAATTCCCAGGAACAGCCCTCTGATAAGAAGCTCTGTTCTTGATGTCAGCCACGATTACTATGGTAGGATTTCTGTCTGTTTCTAGATCCTCCTGGAGGCTCCAGGCTTCTTATCAGCCTCTGGCTAGTACTTGTCATTTCCTAGAGCCATAAATGGAGGCTTGGTAAGGACCTCGAGAGGTCATCTAGTCCATCCCCCTGCGTTCAGGCAGGACCAAGTAAAACTAGGCCATCCCTAACAGGTGTTTGTCTAACCTGTTCTTAAAAATCTCCAATAATGGGGATTTTAGTACCTCCTTATCTGACCTGATCCTGTAAGTAACTATTCTTATAGTTAGAAAGTTTTCCGTCATGTCAAACCTAACTCTCCCTTGCTGCGAAATGTTGCTTATTCCTTGTCCTGCCTTCAGTGGCAAAGGGGACCAGTTGCTCACTATACTTTATAACACTTTATTTACTTTATAGTGCCCCCTTAACACATTTGAAGACTGTTCATAGATTCCAAGGCGAGAAAGGACCATTGTGGTAGTCTAGACTGGCCTTGTGTATAACTTGGGCCACAGAACTTTTGCAAAATAATGCCTGGAGCATATCAAACATCCAAGCACCCAAGCTCGATTTAAAAATTGCCAGTGGTGGAGCATCTACCATGCCCATTGGTAAATTATTCCAGTGGTTAATTACCCTCACTGTTAAAAATGTACACATTATTTCCGGACTGAATTTCTCTGTCTTCATCTTCCAGCCACTCGATCATGTTATGCCTTTTTCTACTAGATTGAGGAGTCCATTATTAAATATTTCCTTCCCATGTAGGTGCTTATGGACTGTAAGTACTTCTTCACACAATGCACTTCCAATCTGTGGAACTCATTGCAAGGGGATGTTGTGAAAGTCAAAACTATATGTAGGTTCAAAAAAGGTTCATGGAGGATAGGTCCATCAATGGCTATTAGCCAAGATAATCAAGGATACAACCTTACACTCGGATTGTTCCTAAGCCTCTGACTCTCAGATGCTGGAACTGAAGAACACGGTTTGATGATTGCCCTGTTCTGTTCATTCCCTTTGAAGAATCTGGCATTGGCCACTGTTGGAAGACAGGATACTGGGTTAAATGGACCATTGGACTGACCCAGGCTATGTACACACTACAGCTTACATCAGCACATGTTATGTTGCCCCTGAGTGATGTAAGTTACGCTGACCTAAGCGCCGGTGTGGACAGCACTACATCAGTGGGAGAGCTTTTCCCCATGGCATAGCTACCACTATTCACTGGGCCTGGAGTAATTAAGTAGCTAGGAGAATTCTCTCTGCATCCATGCATCTGCACCAACCCCAGTATTGCCGTTTTTATATAACAAGTCACCCCTTAGCCTTCTCCCTGTGAAACTAAGAAGATTGAGCTCCTAGAGTCTATCACCATGTTTTCTAAGCTTTTAATTATTCTCATGATTGTTTTCTGAACATCAACATCAACATCCTTATTGAAATGTCAATACCAGGACTGGACACGATGGTCCAGAAGTGGACACTGGTGCCCAAAAAGAGGTCATATAACCTCTCTCCTGCTACTTGAGATTCCCCTGTTATGTGTCCAAGAATCACATTAGCCCTTTTGGCCAGGGCATCTCACTGGGAGCTCATGTGCAGCTGATCACCCAGTACGACTTTCTCAGAGTCACTGCTTCCCAGGATAAAGTCCCTTGTCCAGTATGCATGGTATACATTCTTGTTTCCTAGATGTATACATTTACATTTTGCTGTATTAAAGCACATACTGTTTGCTTGCTCCCAGCTTACCAAGAAGTCTAGGTCACTCTTTGTCATTCCTCTTGTCTTCTGTTTTGTACATATCTTTCTTAAAGTGTGACATCCAGAATTGGACATGGTACTTTAGCTGCAGCCTTATCAGCGCCTAGTAGAGCGGAATGGTTACTTCTCTGTCTTATCTGCCACACTCCTTTTAATACATCCCAGAAAGGTATTAATTCTTTTCTTAATTGCATCATATTATTGGCTCTCATCTAATTTGTGATCCACTGTAACCCCCAGATCCTTTTCAGGAGTATTGCCACCCAGCCTGTTGTTCTCTATTTTGTAGTTGTGTGCTTGATTTTTCCTTCCTAAGTCCAGTACTTTCCACTTGTCTTTATTGAATTTCATCTTGTTGGTTTCAGGCCAGTTTTCTAATTCATCAAGGTTGTTTTGACTTCTATACTCCAAAGTGCTTACAACCCCTCCCAACTTGGTGTCATCAGGAAATTGTATGAGCATTCTTGCCACTCCATTACCCAAATCACTAATGAAAATATTGAATAGGACTGATCCCTGGAGGATCCCACTAGATCAGTGGTTCTCAACCTTTCTAATGCCGTGACCCAGCAATACAGTTCCTCATATTGCGGTGACCCCAAACCAAAAAATAATTTTGGTGGCTACTTCAAAACTGTAATTTTGCTACAGTTATGATTCGGAATGTAAATACCTGATATGCATTATGTATTCTCATTGTATAATGATTACACACAAAGCACCTTACACTTACACAGTATTGTGTGTATGGTGTGTGTACTGTTTTTACATTATTAACCTTTTTTACACCAGCAGGCTGTCTCGCAGGCTCTCCGCCTCTTGGCTCTCCGCCTCCTAGGCTTCTGTCCTCCGGCGCTTGCTGCGTCCGCCCACTGATGACGTCAGCAAGCGCCGGACACACGTAATGCGCTGCTATGGACTGTGGAGCGTTCCCCCCGCTTCCCCCGCCCCTTAGGCCCCGGACGGATGATGCAATCACGTCTGCGCATGCGCGCAGGCATTCAGTTTGGAACGCGCATCCATAACGGTGTGCGTTCCAGCTGAATAGCGCTGCTACAGATGGTAGCGCGACTTCTCAGTGGCTAAAGCCATCGGAAATATGTATTTTCCGATGGCTTTAGACGACCCCTGTGTTTTGGTCGTTCGACCCCCGCCGGGGTCGCGACCCACAGGTTGAGAACCGCTGCACTAGATACATCCTCTCAGTTTGGCAGCAAACCATCGATAATCATCCTTGGGAACCTTCCCTTTTTTTTAACCTCCGCTCCTCTCTTCTGAAAGTCCATCGCTGGCACCCACTTTGGCCTTGTCCCCACAGGAGACTGGGGTTTCAAAACACTTGACAATGGTTAGGCAGCGGGTGTGCTGTGAATGCTGATTATACGTGTACTGTGTCTCTCTGTTAGCTTGTGCTGCTCTGTCTCTGTGCATGTGCGCACGCGTGCGCAGTGCAGTGTAATGGTGACCTAATCACTGACTGGGGACTCTAGATGCTACTACATATAATAAGAAACTATATTCTGTGCAAAGAGAATATGTATTAGATGGCTCTTAAATCAAATTTCTGCTCTAAAGAGTGTACCTTGGGGCTGTTCACATCTGCTCACTGTGTGCCTATAAAATCCTATCTACGAAGCTGAGGAAAACCCGTTTTTATTGCACCCCGTGTACTGTAATTCCAGGGAGTTAACTGGCTTCTCTTCTGCCGTGTGCATAGTATCATTAGCTGAATTCCAGCTGTGGCTTCCTTTGCTCTTGGCTGTGATGTCTGGGCGTGGGAAGAACAGCCTGATTTTTCAGATCCTGGGCTGAGCCAGCAATGAGCCCACAAGCTCCTGAAGAAGAGGTATTAAAGGGGAAGCACAGGTACTGTATGTTCCTGGGTTGGCCAAGAATTCAGAATAACACAGGAAGCTGATAACGCTTACCCTTGGCCGTGTGTGTGTGTGTGTGAGAGAGAAAATATTTTGAAAATAATATCTAATAGAAAACCACATAGTATCATTTCAACTGGAGTCTCTGGTTTTGGTTATAAGTTTTATGGTGGAAGATACCTGCGAAAATGTCAGATTTGCTGTGTGGAGAGACTGAATATGCGTAAGAAGTACGTCCCACTATGTTGGGTGAGAAAGGAAGCAAGGCTTACGTTTGCTGAATTTCAGAAATGTGCATGCACTTGTGAATAGCTGCCTCCCAATGACCCGCTCTTGAATATTTGTCAGGACTTATTTTTGGTAATCTATGTGTGAACTTCAAAAATACATTATTTGGCTTATATACCTTAGCTCTGGAAAGGAGCGTTTATATTCCAGATTGATGGCTCTAGAATCTGAAATCCTCTCTCTATCTACAGTACAGGTGCAACATGGTAAATATTTTGTGGAAAAATAGGGATAGTTGGCATTTACCCAGTGGGAAATAATACTGTTGTAGTAAAATGTTAGTACATTAATCAAGGAAATCCTGCTATTGAGTTTTTGCAAAAGCTATAGCATTTACTACTAATATGCTGTAACAAAGCTGTATTAAAATAGAATTTTAAAGTCATAGTAACTGACTACGGTATTTTTGTAGAAACTCTGCTATTTACCAGCATTCAAACACACAATAGCATGTAAAGCTGCAGTGTGGTGTTTACTATAGTCCATTGTACTATCCCGTTTACTGTCATGTACTGAAGCATGTGCTACAGTGCACACTGTATTTAGTGTGACTTACCCTGTAATAGTTTGTACTGAAATCTACAGTTAAAAACAAAGACTGTGATAGAAACTCCACTGAAGTCAAGGGAAAGACATTGAGGTCATTGGGTTTTAGTTTGGACTCATAAAGCCATGCAACTGTCATGCAACTCCTGTGAACAGTACCATTTCAACTGTAAGATAGGGTTGTTAAATACTTTATTTGCTGTGGTTTTACTTCAGTTTCTACAATAAAATGTCCCCTTGTAATCATACTGTGTGGTGTCGTATCTGTTTGAATTAGGGCTATAAGATACTGTGCTGGATAAAAGTGTGTCTTTTAATTGAATAGTAATAATGGCAACTTTTCCCAGTGGGTATTTTTCTGCTGTAGGATGCTGGTCTCTGTGGGGCCAATCTGGTCTTCCTTACTTTAGGGAAATTCCAGGTGACTTTAGTATGTAAATGAGTAGCCTGTTAATTCATCCCCCTTCTTTTTAGACTAGTGATCAAGCTGCTCTAGGTAACTGTTCTGACTGTCACCTTGTCATTTGTTCTTATTTAAATATAATCATGAAGAAACCCCATATTCCTTACTGTTTCCAAAATATGCTTTACAAATAAAAGGCAAGAGCCAGGCCCCAAATGTTCTCCAGTCTGGTTTCAGATGTGACACAAGTGAGGGAAACAAGTTCTTGAGTGAGTAGAGTGGGGTGAGGAAGCAGACCCCAGTTCATCAAATCACTTAAGAACATGCTTAGGTCTCATTGTGTCCCTAAGAGCTACCGTGCTGGGTTGCCCTACCTTGATGTTAGAAAGGCACATAGTTATAGTCTCAATTTGCCACAAGCCTCACGGCAACATGTCGTTTGCATATATGCATTTACATCATTTTAAAATGAAAAATGTAGCTGTGCTATTTGCTTGTATGTGTATCTTCCTTGATTGTAGGAGGGGCTTACTTATTGTTGAATTTCAGCAGCCCCAAAATATCCCCCAAAACCTTGAAGTTGATCAGTTGGCTTCCACTCTGCATTTAGAGAGAGAACAACAACTTATGTTCCTCAAGTGAGTCAGTGCAGAGCCAGGTCTAGGCAAATTCCTGGCTCCCAGCCCTGTGCTCAGACCTCTGGAGTTTGCTGTTTCTCTGAACCGTCTGACAAGAGGTTTCTTTGCTGGTGGGATGGATGCTGTTTCAGCACCAGCACTCACGTGTATTTTTCTTCTGTCTGTGGTTAGTCAGAAGCAATCTCAATTTTTGAAGCCTTCCAAGGCAAAAATATAAGAGGATGTTGTTTCTTGGTTGAGCAGTGTGTTTTTACCCTTCTTTTCTTGTTCTTTTCTTGTCTGTTATGTTTTTTTCACTCAGTGGATCACAGGCACTTAATGGGAAATACTAGGGGCAAAAAAAAGATTTCCTTCGTTCATCAAATCCCCTTCCTTTTAATGTTATTCCCCACATAAAAAGGCAACACATAATCAATCTTCCAGTGACCCCAGCTTTTCTGCTCAGCAACCCTTTGCTTGAGTGTCATCATTTTTAAAGTGCAGGTATAACTCTTGGGCTTTAAGTGTTCTTTTGAATGTGGTTGTTTAATAATACCGCTGCCGGATAACACGTTTCAACTGGTTCTTGGTGTATTTAACAAACGTGAATAACTAAGTCTCTGTATCCGCTTTTTGCAAGAGTCAGATCATGTGGACTGAGAGACAAGAGTTAAGTGACTTGACCAAGAGCACACAAATTGCTGCAGATTTTTGCAATTTTGCAAGTTCCCTTTGCTTTTGAATCTGACTCTTTCTTCTTTCACTTTTTTCCTGCCTTTTCATATTTTCTGTTGTCTTCATGATGGGCTGAGAAATGGAGTGCTTGGCTGTAAATGCAGTGAACCAGAACATAAATCTTTCCACTAATATTCCTTTGTATTCTGTAACTCCATTGCATGTTCTTTCATATTTTCTCTTCTAATTTTAAAGAACTCTTTTATTTGAAGACTTTCTGATTCAGAAAATATTAATGTGAGCGAGTGTCTAATCTCAGCTGAATGAACTTCAGTCTCTTAATTCTTTTTTATAGACAAGACCTTGCAAAAATCTTATTTTCTAAATATACATAAAACTTCAATATTAGCTCCATGAGTCTTGGGATGTAGTAATTTTTAAAGACTGGCATGTATTTTTCTTTGTGTTTTGGGGAAAGACGTCAGGGGGAACTGAAAGATGAGGTAGGGGCCAGGAATTATGAGATCAGAAGAAATATAAATGGTATAAATTGTTCACAACACAACAGAAAAAGTGACTTTTATCTGTCTATTTATATGGCCTTTGAAAATGTTAATGATTCATCCTTAGAATTCCCCTGGGAGAAAAGTGAGCTTTATTATCCCTGTTTTACAGATGGGGGATGGAGACTGTGAGATTAACGTCCTGATTGATTCAACAGTGCATTGGGACACCTGCTTGTGCCTCATTATAGTGAGTGGTATTTAGCACAAGCTTGCAGACTTCGCTGAATCAGGGCCTGAGTGATTTGGCCCAGGTCACACAGAACATGTCTGATTAAGCCAGGAACTGAATCTTGGTTTCCTGAGCTCCTCTGTTTTAACCACAAAACCTTTCTTCCGTCTTATTTTCCTTTCAACTATTTAAAGGTTTGTCTTTAGAGTGTATTCTGCTCATTATATAGCCCTGAGAGCGTGCTCAGTGCTGCACCAAATGTAGAGGATGAAAACACTCCCTCCCCAACCGACCTTGCATTTGGATGCTGGTAGGCATGAGCCAAAATCCAGTTGTCTGATCAGAATCCCTTTGAATTTCGGTGAGTGCTGTTCAGTGCTGAACTTCTGCATTCAAACTCACCTTCCGGGTTGGCTTCTGACTTTCCTCCAAAACCGGAAGGGTTCTGTGTTTCAGTTCGCCTACGATTGAGATTGCAGCCACTCAGAATCATAGAAGATGAGGGTTGGAAGGGACCTCAGGAGGTATCTAGTCCAACCCCCTGCCCAAAGCTGGACCAACCCCAACTAAATCATCCCAGCCAGGACTTTGTCAAGCCGCAGCTTAAAAACCTCTAAAGATGGGGATTCCACCACCTCCCTAGGTAACCCATTCCAGTGCTTCACCACCCTCCTAGTGACAAAGTTTTTCCTAATATCCAACCTAGGCCTCCCCCACTGCAACTTGATGACAGAACAAGAAGTAACAGTCTCTACTACCACTGAGAGCAGCCTAGCTCCATCCTCCCCGGAACCCGCTTTCAGGTAGTTGAAGGCTGCTATCAAATCCCCCTCATTCTTCTCTTGTGCAGATTAAACCAGCCTAGTTCCCTCAGCCTCTCCTCATAAGTCATGTGCTCCAGCCCCCTCATCATTTGTGTTGCCCTCCTCTGAATGTCTTGAAGCTCGTGAATCCGGCTGATTTTTTGTGAGGCTGACAGCATTCAAGCCCAAAATCTCTCTGTCTCACAAGGTTTTGGCACAGTTGCTGTTGAACACAAGTTCCTGGTGCGGATTCAAACACCCAGCACCCTGCACATATCTGAATGCAATGGTCTAATTGCAGGACATAGAAAGAAGTGCGTTTCAACACAGGAAAATTTACTGTGTTGGATTAACAGTGAAAAGCTTCTCCGATGATAGAGGTTTACAGATGGGATTGGAATGGAGGATGATCCTTTTAGATTTCCTTTATTATTAATTGCTATCTATCTTCCAATGACCATGCCCCATTGTTTCTGCACCGCGACTAGGGCACCATCCCCCCACCCCCAAATAACTATGGCAGTAGCAATGAAATTAACACTGTTCATTGCGGTATTGCACCTGTGTAGTTACTGTTCATTGCAATCTGTCTCCGTTTAGGTTCCAGTCACATTAGGCAATAACCCAGTTGGACAAAACCTAAGCAGCTCCATGTCTGTTCTCTCCTGACCTTGGATGTGTGGTTCATAACCAGACACTCTTCCCACCCCCTGCCCTCTCCCCTGGGACATTGGTAAAAGGCTGTATGAACACACAGGTTGATCAGATGTCTGACAAGTCTTTAGTGGCCTTTTCAGTGCGGTCCTTCTGATGCGAGATGGACATTGGTGCCTAGGTTCCATTTCGGAATGTACAAAGAGAAACAGAAGCTCTTTCAGTTCCCCCTCGCTGTATACACGGGCTGCGTATTGAGGCTGGTGGAATTCTCTCTCAACAAAATAGCCTTTCATCTTTTTCAAACCGTAATCTATATGTAATCAGACTGGTTGGTTTATTACTTTTCTGTAGCTGTCAAATTTCTCTGACGATTAGAATGGGGAAAATATGCTCTCACAATGAGATCGGTAAGGCTGGGGAATATTCTCCCCAGAGAGGTCATGGTGAGACCATAGCTTGAGTTATTGAAACTGAACTTGCCTAAGCACTGGGAATGGTGTGGGCAGGAAAATTCCCGTGCTGGTATTTGGGTGGGATGGATTAGCTGACATCAGAGGTCATGAGCCTCCGTTTCAGATGCTTACAATCCTGCTTGGTAGCTGAGAGAGGAATTTCCCATTATCAAGAAGTCTGCTGCCTTCTGATGTGTTATTGAGACATATTTCCTCTAAAATCACAATGGCCATCATCCTGTAAGCCCTTAAGGTCACACTTCATATTAAGTATCTATCTGTCATTTTGTAAAGGTTCGTTAACAGTGTAATCTTTCTGTCTTGGCTACTCAGAGGGGCCTTATCACAGATCCTCAAAGTCTTTAATGTATTTATTCTCACAGTACTGCTGTGAGGTGTTTTCCTCATTTTCCAAATGGGAAACTGAGGTACAGAGAGCCTTTCTAGGGACCCACAAGACACATAGCAGAGCCTGGAATTGGATTTGGGGGACTCTAGCCACTGGACCATTCTTCTTCTCTTCCTGGTATAGTATGTTACTGACATGAGCAGCAGCTGTTACAGATGGCTATAGGCACATCGGTAGAAGGTATGGTAGACTGTTATATGCCAGGATTAGAAGCAATGTCTTGATCTGCTGCAGACTAATAGATTAATCATTTATGAATGAAACCTTACAACATGTGACCCCATTATGCATTGGTTAACTTAAAAAATGGTCTGATAGTCCAGTTGAAATCCAGTTCCGCATCTGAGTAAATGATTCCTGTACTGGGGCCAAAAATCACAGGTTTTTGTCGCAAAAGGAAGCTCATAGACTCATAG
>ML675632.1:13097503-13197656 GCA_007922155.1 Mesoclemmys tuberculata | reverse complement strand
ATTAAACTATCCCATCATAACATCCCCTCCATATACTTATCAAGCTCTTTGCCTGTTGGGTGAGGAGGCAACTATCATTTGGTGGATGTTGCTGTTTATTATTTGTATTGTGGTAACATGTGAAGGCCAGAACTTATGAATATTATTCAAATTTGTAGGGTTTTTTTTTTCATTGGAAAATAGACATTTTTTTAAGCAAATATTGACTTTAAAAAAATAAGAAATTTATGTTCCCATCTTTCTCACCATGTTTATCTATATATTTCCTTTACTGAAAATTGGGATGTTGGTAAATGAAAAATTCCAATAATGTTTTTGATTTTTAAAAATTTGTTGTTGTGAAAATGGGTGCACGTTGGCCCTGCAAAATAGAAAAAAAAAATCTTAATTTTTCAGATAACTCTGCTGGAGGCCCCAGGGGACTTGGGCTCCAACTGTGTATCTGCATGCACATGTGTAAAAATGTTTACTCTCCCAAATAGTAGGCATCTAAATCATCTCTTTTTCTAAGGAAGAAAAAGCCAATCATACTATATGATGTCTGTGTCCAAGGCATCTTGTCTGTATGCCACAGTGTCGTCTCTGCTTCCAAACACAGTTCATGTTGACTTCAGAGGGTTCCTCCAATCCAGCAAATTCCTGGTTAGTACAATATTCCTGCACAGGCATGCATTCTAGCTAGGTCAGCCTTCCTCTTAAGTTTTTGAGGTAGATGCCTTGAGCTCTGTGTGGGAATCCTGTGGAGACACCTTAAAATCTGAGGTTAGTTTTGCACTTTGTCATGCTGGAAGATCCTGTGATGCCATTTGTAAGAATGTGGTTGCCTCGGTGTCCTAGCTTGAAAGTTTCCCTCATTCTTCAAGTAGTGTCCCTGGGGGTGCTCCACTGTATGTGTGTGTGTGTGGGCCCCTGAGCTGCTGATCGGAGAATTTCAATAGCATTCCGTCCCCCACCTGCCCTAGTCTCCAAGTTCCTCTCAGTAGTAGCAGCCTTTTTACTCTCTCAAGGCATGATGATTTATCCTTAACTGGATGACTGCCTTCTCAGGACACGGTCCTACACAGAGGCTCAACGGGCCACTTAGGTCACATGTGATGTATTTCTGAATCCGGATCTCCAGCTCAACAAATAAAAATCGACCTTAATATGGGTACAGGGACTAAAAGTCATAGCAGCCGACCTCAACTCCATTCAGCAGAAGTGCTCTTCCCACATCACACATTCCTTAGTCTCTCTTCGTTGACAGAGACTGTGCAATCCAGTCCCCAAACTTCAGCCAGACATTGCCTCCAGTTTCTGGGACACATGGCCGCTGGCACATCAGTTATTGCTCATACCAGGCTGTGCGTGTGATGCCTCCAAGCATGGGTCAGTTCGGTTTACAAGACAGAGACAACAGAAACAAATGTATATCGATACCCACTAGCATCAAACTATCCCTGAACTGGTGGAGAACCCGATAAACATCAGTACAAGAATTCTGTTTACTCAGCCCTCCCCATCTCTACTCCTGACTACCAGTGCATCCCTCAGAGGATGGAGCACATATCTCAATGGTCACACAATACAGGGCAAATGGTCTGTTGCAGAGACACACCTCCATATCAATTTGCTTGAGCTATGAGCGGTTAGAAACGTGCGCTCACTTCCTACTGCTAATCAAGGACACATGTGCAAAGGTCATGATGGACAGCATGGCCTGCATGTATTACATAAACTGATAGGGAGGCCCCAGGTCTCATTCCTGGTCTATAGAGGCACCAAAGTCATGGAACTGGTGCATATCCCACAATGTCTTGATATCAGCAGCCTTCCTACTGGGAATCCAACACAAAGGCCGACAGTCTCAGCCACAAATTCCCACACAACCATGAATGGGAAATAGAGTTGGTTGATTGTACACGATATAGTCTGACAATGGGGGATGCCAGTAATAGACTTGTTTGCTACTTACCGGAAATGTACACAGTACTGCTCCAGCGTGGGATCAGATGACACTCCATGGGAGACCCTCTCCTTCTTCCTTGGGACAAGGCCTCCTTTATGCCTTTCTCTCATTCCCTCTATTACTGTAGGTCCTGCTGAAGGAAAAAAACAAACATCATTCTGATGGCACCCACCTGGCCCAGGCACACATGGTACCCTTACAGGCTGCCACAGCTGGCATTATGTCTACTGATGACTCTAGTGGTCACTGCTCATCTCTTGTCACAGAATGAGGGACACACCCTTGATCCCAATCTGAGACTCCAGGCACGGCTCCTTCATGGTTCCAGCCCATAGAAGCATCTTGGTCTGAGGAAGTACAGGAGGTGCTGTGATATAGGAGAAAGAACACGATTCATTTTACCTACCTCCAGAAATGGAAGAGGTTCTTGATCTGAGGTCAACCGAAGGGCATCACAACTAATACAGCCACCCTGCCGGTGGTCCTAGGCTACCTGTTAACCTTAGCGAAATTGGGCCTCTCTATTAGCTTGTTAAAGGTACATCTAGCAGCAATTGCAATCTTTCACCAACGGGTAGAAGGCTACTCATTCTTGTCCCACCCAACTGCGGACAGGTTTCTTAAAGGCATGGCAAACCTCTTCTCACAACCTATTTCCCTTCCTCCCCTCAATGGGACCTTCATCTAGTGTTAGAAGGACTGGCCTCCATTTGAACCCAGGGCCACTCGTTCATTAATTCACCTTTCAATGAATATGGCATTCCTCATCACCATCACTTTGGCCAGAAGGATAGGGGAGATAGCAGCTTTGATGGTGCATCCCCTTTTACTGGGTTCTTCCTTGACAAGTTCACACTCAGACCACATCTGAAGCTCACTCCTAAAGTGACTTCTGCATGTCACATGAATCATTGTATTCACCTTCCAACTTTTTATCCCAAAACTCATGGACACAACTGGGAAGCCATCCTCGATACACTTGACGTGAGAAGAGCCTTGGCCTTTCATTTGGATCGGACAAAGACCTTTAGAAAAATCTCTGAGGCTCTTCCTCTGTGGTGCGGAGAGGTCAAAAGTGCAGCGATCTTGGCTCAGAGGCTCTCCAAGTGGGTTTCTGACTGTATTAAACTCTGCTACCAATTGTGTAGGATAACACCTCCATCTTCAATATGCACTCATTTCACAAGGTCAGTCTCCTCATCAGTCGCCTTTTCCAAGGGTATCCCTCTATCTGAGACCTGCAGAGCAGCTATCTGGGAATGTGTGCTCACCTTTGCAGAATATTATGCTGTTCTGCAGGATTTCGCTACAGACACCTAATTTGGTGCCCCGGTATTGTCATCCATATCAGCCTCGACTCCAAAGTCCCAGCCTCCAGTGGTGGGTACTGCTTGGGAGTTGCCTACAGTGGAGCACCCTACTCAAAGAAGAAGTTACTCCCCTTGTGTAGTAAGGATGGTTCTTTGAGATGTGAGCCTCCGGCGTGTCCCACCCTCCTCCCCTTTATTTCGGAGTTCCACACACACCTACAATGGAACACCCATAGGGACACACATCTCGAAGAATGATCATTACTGCGCAAAGCGAGTAACTTCTTCTTCCCGAAATGTTGTGTCGTGCTCTGTGCATCAGTTGACTGACTGCTGCCTTTACCCCCTGGGTGGCTGCATTTCAGTGGCAACCTTATTCCGATACATGTATCACAATAATGATTTGTGCTTTTGTGGTGTGTCTCATCATAGAATCTCAAACTGCTTTGTTGCAAGCTAGGTCGGTATTACTCCCATGTATTTTACAGATGGGGAAACTGAGGTACAGAGTGTAAGAGATTTTCCAAGTCATTCAGAGGCTCTCTGTGTTAGTTATAAGACCATCTATCCCTACATCCTGTGTAAACCACTTTGAGATCTTTTGGTCTCAAAGACCCCCTGTAATGTAAAGAGGCGTAACTTTCAATGTCATTATTTGTTCTTTCCAGGCTTGACAGAAGTCAAGTTTTTAATAATTTCAACCGATATCAATGTTTATTTAAAGAGTTTTTTAATCAATTTACATTTTCGCAGTTGCCGGAGTTTTTGGGGGTAAGGGTCAAGAAATAAGGGGATCGGACAGTAATTATGCAATGGCAGCGTTTACTGAGATTTAAAAATGGTCATCATCGCATATCAAACCATACAAAATAAATATCCTTAACTCGAGCACCACTACGTTCTCAAGCAGCATTTTTCTTTCTTTTCCTGTCTGTACATTCTGCTCATCATCAATGGAAACATCATATTAATCGGTTTGTGTGTGCGCATGGTGAAATCAACATTTGCTAACACGAAGTAAAAAAAATAAAATAAAACTCCAATCCTTCCACTGGTTGAAGTGGTAAGCGCAAGATGAAAAATTACCCCAAATACAATAATTAAAGTTAACTCCCCTCTCGGCATTTTCATTTTATTTTATTCTTTTGAAAAATACTCATTTAGAGTTGCCCAGAAGAGTTCCATATGTCTCTGTTTGTTAGGACCAGTGGAGCTATGTTAAAAGAACAGCTGCATTAGTCCCATTATAGCTCACAAGCACTGCTGTCTAATTCATTGCCTTTAAAAAAAAAGGCTCGTAAAATTTTTTTGAACAGTTAACACCAGAGCTGTCTGCTCCAATTACATTCATGTCTAAAGCGCCCTCATCTTTTCTGAACAGGCTGCCATTACATTCAGCATCTCCCGCCACTGCCTCCCCCAAATCTCCCCCCCCCCACCTCATTTCCTCTCCTGTCTTACTTGCATGTTGCTGGCTTCTTAAGAGAAGTAAGGCAGCAGTTTTATTTCTCTGAAGATCACAAGTGAAATATAAGAAAATAACCCCACTTACAGTGTTTATCATTCCTGGAGGAAAAGCTTTCTTGGATAATTTCTTCTCTAATCCGAATTTCCATGATGTTTTGGAGAGCAATGTGTGCTCTTCATGTCTGA
Source organism: Mesoclemmys tuberculata (assembly GCA_007922155.1). Lineage (NCBI taxonomy): Eukaryota > Metazoa > Chordata > Testudines > Chelidae > Mesoclemmys > Mesoclemmys tuberculata. Next base: position 13,192,745 of record ML675632.1, on the reverse strand, counting down.
AGGCAGTGGTTGTGTACAGAGGCTTAGGGTTTATTAAAATGTTGGATCTGTGTCATGAGGCACAGTGTGATCTTCTTGGGGGAGCTGATGGAATATCCCATTGCTGCGGACACTTACATCTACACTGAATGAAGCATTGCAGGAAACACATAGGGACTAATCATGAACTATCCAAGGGGAAAGAACTAGATGACTTAATATTTTTTTGTGTCTTTGATTTGGGATGATTTTTCCCCTCACTCCCTTCTTGTAATGACTGAACAAATTTGATGAATGCTCGTTTGGTCTCTTGTGTCATGGTCCAAAGGGGTAGGTTTGGATTTGCTGTAGTTATGACCATTGTATTGTTGGCAAAATATCCGTTGAAGAGCTGGGCTGGAGGAAAGCTGACAGGTGCGGAGGAGCATGTGGTTTGCAGAGAGACATCCATTAGGGGAGGATCTATTAATGAAGATTCTCTATATCCTAGTAAGGAGGAGAGGACGGAAGAGGATAAAATATGGGTAGGATCGGATGAGAAACCGTCAAATGAAAAAGAGTTCCATTCAATTAGCTGTTACCATTCAAGAAAGAGATCTTGGAGTCATTGTGGATAATTCTCTGAAAACATGCACTCAATGTGCAGCGGCAGTCAAAAAAGCTAACAGAATGTTGGGAATCATCAGGAAAAGTGATAGTTAATAAGACAGAAAATATCGTATTGCCTATTTATATATCTATGGTGTGCCCACATCTTGATTACTGCTTGTAAATCTGGTCTGCCCATCTTGAAAAAGATATATTTGAATTGGAAAAGGTAGAGAATAGGGCAATTAAAATTATTAGGGGTATGGAAAAGCTTCCTTATGAAAAGAGATGAATAAGACTAGGACTTTTCATCTGGGAAAATTGACGACTAAGGAGGGATATGATAGAAGTCTATAAAATCATGACTGGTGTGGAGAAAGGAAATAAGAAAGTGTTAATTACTCCTCTTTATAACGCAAAAACTAGGGGTCACCAAAAGAAATTAATGGGCAGCAGGTTTAAAACCAACAAAAGGAAGTATTTCTTCACGTTACGCACAGTCAACCTGTGGAACTCGTTGCCAGAGGATATTGTGAAGGCCAAGACTATAACAGGGTTCAAAAAAGAAGGATAGGCCTATCAGTGGCTTTTAGCCAGGATAAGTACGGGTTGCTGTTTGCCAGAGGCTGGGAATGGCTGACGGGATGGATCACTTGATGATTACCTGTTCTATTCATTCACTCTGCAGCATCTGTCATTGGCCACTGTTGGAAGACAGGACACAGGACTTAGATGAACCATTGGTCTGACCCAGTATAGCTGTTCTTATGTTCTTAAGTAGTAGTATTATTTGTATTACTGTCATGCAGTTATAGATGCCCTGTGCTGCCTAAAATAATTTGTATTTATTGTCGGTTAATCTCCTTTGGCTCCCAGATTTGCTGCAAATATTAGATGTCCATGGAAAATTCCTGACTTCTTAGCTTTAAGAGTTTCTCTTACCAGGTGGTGTTTGTGCTTCTTCCCAGTTGGCTTCCTGGGAGGAAATAAACACTGCAAGATCTTATTTTTCAGAGCAGTGGCTCACTATGAGGTGTTAGTACGCCCACCAGTTTATGGACGAGGAAAGAAGACAGCCATTGTTGCAATATGAGCGATTACTCAGAAGATGGCGTGCGTAATGATTAGAACAGGGGAAAGGGAGGCAGGACTCCTGGCTTCCAGGCTGGACTACTGACTATCCTGGGCAAGGCACTTAGCTTCTTTGTGCCTCAGTTTCCCCCATCTCATATGGGGAAGATAGCTGCCACACAGGGATATTATGAGGATTAGTTAATATTTAGAGCTTTCTGAGACTGCGAAGCACAATGGAAAAGCAGTGTCTGTTACTGCTCTCACCAACTGCCTGCGCAGCAGCAGGAGTGCAAGTGCAGGAAGCATTTCTTCTTACAAGAGCTGTCACGGGGTTTCTCTTGTTCTCAGTGCATTTTTTAATCTGCTCCATCCCTCTGTCTGCCTTTGGCTTTGTGTCCACTGTTAGAGCATGAACATGTTCCGGCAAGGCAAGAAAATGTACCTTTTATTGGAACTGTTTCGGGATCAGTGTCTGCTGGGTGAGCGCTAAAGAGACACCAACGGGAACAGCAATATGAGTCCATTATAACAGTAATAAAAGGGAAAGGGGCTCTACACGTCTCTTGAGGAAAGGAAGATGTGAGCCAAGCTGAATCCACCTGGATTGTTCCTTGCCTGTTCTGAAATTCCCTTCCCGAGTGAGCTCATCATGATACTAGTTTTGTTTTTGAACAGCACAGGTTTTGTTGGGCAATCTGTCTTTTGTAGTGAATGGACTTTTGCTCAGCCCGCTTGCAGCCATTCCTGCACTTGGATGCATGTGGCTCAGCGAGGTACACACATTGCGTGTGTGCACGTGCATGCAAATAAGTTATGTTTGCGTGTCTGTGGTCAGTTAAGGGCCTAAGTGGCTGTGTGCATGCAACACATGCCTGATCTGCGTGTGCTCCAGTTAAGATCGTTTTCAGGTACTCCCGTTTTTCTGTATCCTTAGAATAATAGAAACGTAGGACTGGAAGGGGCGTCAAGAGGTCGTTGTCCACGACTAGGGCAATTAGGCGCGTGGAAATACAGATAATAAGTAGCAACCAACACCCGTTTAGTAGGCTTTGGGTGCATAGAAATGAATGCCTACCACTGCATGTGGCTAAATTTGAAAGTTTGGCTCCAAATACATTGCTGAGAAGCAATCTGCTTAGTTTTCCAGCCAAAACATAGTGCTGATTCCGGGGTTCCTTTTATGGTCAATTTCTGCTGTTCCTAGAGGGAGCAATAATGTGATAGCACGTAGAATATGCTCTCACTGAGGAAAGCAGGGGCGTGACACCCAGCTATGGAGGAATGGAAAAGTCACTGGTAATAAATGAATGTATTATTTGGATATGAGTATTAATATATATTGCTTTTTTCAAGTTTCAAAATGCTTCAAAATTCGTTTACAGAGATGGCTTTAGTCATCCATTAGACTAGATAAATATCAAAATCTAAATACATTTGCTTTTCCTCATCACAGAGTTGCGGTCACCTCTGGGGTGGGACACAACATCTGTGTAAATTCAAAACCTCCAGTAATCCGATCTAATCCCTTTGAGAGATGAATGCTCAATGAATGGGAATATAAAGGAAAGAAAAAGGAATTTTTCAAGGCATTTCTTAGAGATTCTGTACCCATAGTTCTGTCCATTCAGTGTATGAAGCCGCTGTTTTGATCAGTAATAGTTATTTTAGTGATGCTTTTGAATAGTAAATCCAATATGGCACTGTGCAATAGGCATAAAAGAATCAGACCCGGTGTACGCAAACCCTTGAAGGTCAGACAGTTTAAAAGATACTGTAAGGTAAGTTCGTTTGTTCTTTCTTTCAAAAAGAGAGAGAAAAAAAAAAACCTTTCAGGTGAAAGGCACATACCTCCATACTGGACTCTGTCCATGGCAAACTCACAGTTTTAAAATTAGGCCTTTAAAAAAAAAAAAAAGTTCATAGTGCCAAAAAGCTCTTCATCTGTCAATAGTTTAAAAGTTTTAGTTTTTCCCTTTAAAATCAATTAGCAAATGTAAAATGTCACGTCTAAATATAGGCTATAGATACACAATGTGAGCGTTCTACTGGATGTTCTCATTTAGTGGTTGTGTGTGGAATCAGCAGAGGGGATCACATGCTGAGCTCTTCCCGTGAGTCATGATACCACCCGTTAGAAACACTCAGATCCAGCCTTTTGGTTGTGCCATATTACATCATTGTTTGCCCCCATCTAGTGATGAGAGTGTCACTTTGAAACTCCCACTAAGACCAGGTCTACACTGCAAGTGGAAGGTGTGATTGCAGCGCAGTTAGGAATCCTCATTCTAGCTTTAATCTGGCTAGCACAGGTAACCGTGGCAGTGTAGGCCTTGGTGACATGGCTTCAGCCCAGGCGAGCAACCAGAGTGAAAGACCACTAGGGACCCTGGATGCGTACTCAGGTTTCTCCCCTCATCTGAAACCGATCTCACCACATCTATAATGCTACTGTTACCTGTGATAGCGAGATTAAAGCTAGCACAAACATAGCTACCTGCGCAACAGTCAGACCTTCACTTGCAGTGTAGACATATCTGAGATCTAAATAGGCATCCAAGTTTTAGGGTCCTGAGTCTAGACACCCCCTTAAAAAAGCTTTCGGTACTTTTAAAAAAGTGAACTCTTCAGCTCTATTAAACTATCAGGATGGAAGCTTCCTGGCTGGCTAGCTAAATTCAGACGTGGCCCTTGGCAGTGAAATATGTTTCTGCTTGTTCGTTAGTGACTGTCCTTTATCAGATTCTTTAAGGGATTTGTTCTTCTTGAGTTTGATGTAGAGGTTAGCCTACTTTTTTTTTTTTTGATGTAGAGGTTAGCCTACACTGGCATTTTCATGGGACCGTGCAGCAGTAAGTTTACGAACAGAAAGTGAGGTCAATTATCATCATTTGGTGTTCCACCTGCTCCAAAAAAGTATTCATTCCCTCTGAACAATCCACGTTTTTACTCTCTCTGCAGTAACTCAAGTAACAGAACGGTTCCAGCCCCTTGTTTCCTCTTCCCCTTTAAGAGGCTTGAGTCCTGGTTGAGTCTAAGTGGATCAATCTGCCAGTATGTCCCAGTGGCAATTGCGCTGCATATTCAGACACTTGCTACCAGGATGCATGAACCGCTGTCTGTGTTGATTTTTGTTTTGTATACAACAGTTTTTGTGTTGGTTTCGCTAAATGGGACTGGCCCTTGAGTTTGCTCTGCCCATACCTAAAGTCCTCTGGCTTGGGAATCAAGCCTGCACTGGTAATATACTATCTCAGACCTTGTTGCTCATATCAGTAGATCCCTGTAGGCCACTGAGATATGAAAAGAATGGAAGTGGAAATGATATTTAGGGGCAATAGAACCAAGGTATCCACGTCTTGCAGTCTGAATTTGCCAGGAGAACGAAGGCAGAAGCTAATTGTCATGTTCATCTAAATAATTTTCGGAGTTGTTTTTTATATAGCAAGCACAGTATCTGCCTAGCCTTATTCTGATGCTGAAATTGACTGCTGTGTTTTCGTGTTTGTAGATCGCTGTATACATGTACTCACATATTTTAATTTCATTCTCACTGCATTGAGTTATAGGCATGTATTCATACATGCGTGTGTGTATATGTACTATGAAGGCCATTTTCTGCACTGCTTCCAATAGAGATGGATTTATCTGCCACCAGAAGAGCAGCTGCTAATGGATAACATGTTCTCTGACAGTAGATGCACTTTTGAGACACAGCTTTGGGACAACACACACACATTCATCCCCTCATCAAATCCCTCCCCCAGGCTTATACATTAAAAAAAAAAATCCAGAAAATGAGACACAGAAAGCTTCATTCTGAAGGAGTCTGTAGCAGTTGCGACATATACCACGTGCCTGACACAAACCCACAAAATAAAGGAATTTTGTATCCCCTTTTATCCAACTGCCCCCCTCCTATCACAACACACTGCAGCCCCAGGCCTCTGTCACAGTGTTGGAAGGGGGCAGATGGGGAGGGGTGCAGAGTGGAAAGTTGAGAGGGCGGGGTTCAGGTTGTGTTGTATGTTGGTTGTGGTTGCAGGAAAGTGCGTGTCTGGGGATGGAGGAGTGGAGGGTATGTCCTCGTTAAGCGAGTTAATTCTTATTTCTTCGCTTTTGTGGCATGTTCAGCAACCAGCCGTAACTATTTTAGTTAACTTTTCGGTATTAAAAACAAGTGTGTTTATTGTCGGCATAGTGCGTAGAACTGACGCTGTGATGTGTGTGTTGGTGTGTACGTATACACATGCACGTACACAGTGCACACGCGAGCGCGTACACACAAACTGTTAAAAAACATTATGGTTGCAAAATCGAGGACTGAAAAGTTAGGAAATGCCAGACTTAAGGTTGTTTCTGCGTGCGTGTGTGTCGAGAGTACAATATTTACAACACTGATTTTAATTCAAGGAACCCAAGAACTGCTGTGTAATGCTTAATATCTTTCTTCCCTACTTCCATGTGATATGCCAGCTGGACTCAGCTAGGGAATGCTGTTCCTCTCTCACCTCTTTTTGCTCCTCATCCTTGGATAGCCTTCCTCCCTGAAGGATGAGATGCTAGTTTCCCTACGTTCTGGCATCTCCGTTCCATGCTAGCATAGATGGGGTGCTGAGCACGTGTGGGCTTTCTGAGGCTAAACTGAATCACTGGCTTTATGAGGCATGGCAACTCAAATCGGAGAACTAAGCTGAGCTGGAAAAAAGAGAGCCAGCTCCACCAAAGAGAACACAGCTTTCTGAATGGCCCCTTTCCTTCCCTCCCCCATCGGTTCTGGCAGCCATTAGAGTTTTGCCCTCCCGTCCTCTTCCTCCCCTGCCTCTTAGACAGAGACCATGCCTGCCTCAGCCATTCTGACTTTCTGCATGTGTCCCCAACGATGGTGGGTTTAATACTGGGGAATCCGTGAGCCAGGGAGGCACTGTGTCGTGGGCTGCTGATGCCCTGGTTATGTTCAGCGTGATGGGGGGCTTTCTTTTAAATGGATGCTGCAGCCAGGGCTGGCCTGAGGGGAAAATGTCTCCCTGGGTGAACTTGTATTTTTGCACCCCTGACCCCTACTGCCTCCCTGAGCTCCCCTCTCTTTTTCCCGCTGCCTTCCTGGGTCCAAGTACTTCCCCCCTCCATTGCCCTGAGATTCCTTCTGCGGCCTCGCACCCGAGGCCTCCCCTGCTCCTTGCCTCTTGATCAAGGTGACCCCTGAGTATGGCGCCCTGGATGGTTGTCCGCGTCGCCCACCCATAAGACCAGCACCTGAGAAGACGAAGGGATTGTAGAGATAGGCACATGAGAACTCCACGCTTGTGTGTGACTTCTGTGATTAACAGAAAGATGCCTGCAGTTTCACGCCACTAAATCCAGAGCCGATTTGGTCAGCACGTTAGAGGCTAAGGAATGTGTTGGTCTTTGCAGTGCTATGGACAGGGAAGCTTTGAGGTTGCAGTCCTGAGGGGTAGCCCCGTTCGTGGTGCTTGTTATCAATATTGGAAAAGAGAGCCATTTTCCTTGGAAGTGCAAGTCATAAGATATGCTCCCGTACCCTGATTTGATGAGGTATTGCTCTCTGCAGCGAGGTTGTGGTGCACATGATCTCGGTCTTGAATTACAATACACTGCAATAATCACTGAAAATTAACTGCTGCAAACATTCCTGCCAGTCAACACATTTGCTCGAATTTTCATGGAAAGCAAAAAATTCAGAAGTTTATTTGTAGAAAACGTTTTGCAGCATTCACCCAACAGGTTTGTCCTCAACTTCCTGCTGGTTGTCTGTGGGGTGTTTATGAGTGTGCTTTGTGCGTTCTTCAAAGTTCATATAAGACTTTTAAAACTGCCATTTAAAGTACAGTTGTAGTCAGAAAAGAGACACTCTACAAATGACATTGTGGCAGTATTTCAGTCCAGTATTTCTTCTCTCATTGTTGTCCTGATGTGCTCAGTTTACTGTGCACAAAAAAAGATGTAATTTCTTTTATTTGGGGCGGCAAACTCATTCTGGAATCTGGGGAACTGGTTGCTGTTTCTGGTTTATGTTGTCACCAGTGATAAAGATGCAGGAGTCGGAACTAAGCTTGACAGTGTTTTTGATGAAGTGTGAGGCAGAAGAGACTCCCAGCTTAATGTTCCCTGTAGTGGATTCGGTTTTTGCAGTGGTAGCAGGAGTGAGATCTTGTTTTGGTCAGGAAAATGAGTGGTGTTGACTCTGTGACACGCAGGGAGCAGAGATGCATTTGGTAAGATGGTGTTTTTACATAGTCCCTCTTGTGACTAGAATTCCAACTGATGCCCCTCCGGAGTTATTTGTAAGTAGCGGGTTTGGATGAATCGTTGGTGCTCAAGTAGCAGTATGTTCTGAGAAACTCACTTTTATAGGAGAATTCCATATGCTCTCAGATTGTTTCTGTTCAAATCAGAGAACTGTCAAAGTTCATCAGTAGGAACACTGCCAGCAGATCAAGGGGAGTGATTATTCCCTTCTATTTGGCACTGGTGAGGCCTCATTTGGAGCACTGTGTCTAGTTTTGGGCCCCCACTACAGAACGGATGTGGACAAATTGGAAAGAGTCCAGCGGAGGGCAACAAAAATGATTAGAGGGCTGGAGCACATGACTTGTGAGGAGAGACTGAGGAAACTAGGCTATTAGTCTGCAAAAGAGAAGAAGGCAAGGGGGGATTTGATAGCAGCCTTCATCTATCTGAAATGGGGTTCCAGGGAGGTTGGAACTAGGCTGTTCTCAGTGGTAGTAGATGACAGAACCAGGAGCAATGGTGTCAAGTTGTGGTGGGGGTGGTCTAGGTTGAATATTACCAAAACAAAAAAATCCCTAGGTGGGTGGTGAAGCACTGGAATGGGTTACCGAAGGACGTGTTGGAAACTCCTACCTTAGAGGTTTTTAAGGCCCAGCTTGACAAAGCCCTGGCTGGGATGATTTAGTTGGGGTTGGTCCTGCTTTGAGCAGGGGGTCGGATTAGATGACCTCCTGAGCTCCCTTCCAATCCTCATCTTCTATGATTCTTTGGCTGTATAGCGCATTGGCCAGAAAACTGGAATCCGCTTATGTCATTTGTCTACTTTTCCAGCCAGTATAACTTGTACCTAGCAAGATAAGCTTCGCTGACACCAAATGTAATGGTAGCTATTCAGAGTGGAACGGCACTAGGTAGACACTGAAGAATAACAAGACTTATTTAAATCTGGAATATGCTGCTGAGCGTCTGTTCTTTTTGTTCCGGTCCCCTACAGCTCAGTAATAAGTTGGCTTCGATGTTACAATTGTATTGCTACACCCTTATTCTTTCCTTTTTTTAAAAACTAAGTAATTTATTTGAGTTGGCCGTCTCGAAAAGAACAGGAAAAAAAAATCCAGTTGCTCCTATCTAATTTGGGAATCTGGAGAATCTCTTATTTGCTGTAGAATCTCATTACAGGCAACTTGCACTTTTGATGCAAAATGTGATTTTATAAATGCAACCAATTAATGTGCTTTTCCTCCCCCTTCCCGTTCCCTTTGGCTTGAAGCCTCCCTTGTGACCAAAGATGAGTGTGAACAAGGGAGAGAGAGTCTAATTGCTTGTAGGGGGCACTTACAGAGGCTAACTTGTTCTGTGATCTTGGATGGAACCCAACTGGCAGCGTCTGGAAGTGCCTTCTTGACAATCCGCAGTACATGGTTAACCTGCTAGTACTCGAGCCATGAAGCCAAAACTGCTCAAGATTAAGTTGTCCGTAGCGGCTGTGAAATAGTCAAAGTTATTAGTTTTTTTTATTAATCCACTTTTATGTCGGTGCTGCTTCATTCCTCTGCAGTGCCGCCTTATGAAAGACTCCACATGAGGTGATACAGATTCAGCTCGGAGGCACAGTTAGGGGACTAATAACAGGGGACTAAATAAATTACACATAATTGCTACACGCAGCCCTATTGGCTAGAAACCCGGGCTTGCCAGTAAATTATTTTTTCGGACACGTTGGCTTTCATTTGCTCTGCTCCGTCTTTTTATCCTAAGACACCGAGTGGAAGGAGGACGTTGGTAAAGTTTAAAGGAGAAGTGCCTCAGCTCCCCTTGATGTTTGTGGGATCAGGGAGCGTATCTGCTCTTGCCTGGATCTGCTCCAAAGCAGGGAAGCTACATAAGCACTAATACATCTTGCTGTCTTTCTTCTCTCTTTTGCCCTCCGATATTGAATTGATGTGTAACAGTTCTCAAATACATCTCTTTTCCTGCCTGCAGCGTAACTAGTGGGAACTCCAGCCTTGATACATGGAAAACTGGTCTTGACGATGTGATGGAGAATAGACCAGTGGTACCACGCTGGCCCCTGATGGAGGGATTTAATACTGTAATTAGGTCTTTTCCATCTCTGGTTTCTAGGCTGTTTCATGGACTTTCATAGACTTTCATGGAGACTTAGTCCAGTGAGAACTAAACTGAGAGTCACCTATGGACCTTAGCCCTTTACAAATGTCATTTGAACCCCTTTTCCCACTAAAGCTTCCCCTCCAAACATCCCATCATTAGTTGCTATCTCAGAAGGCTGATGATGTCCCATTCTTTACACATTTCTGGATACTCACTGCCCTGATCCAATTTATCCCAGGCTCCTCTCCTAGTTTCCCCTGCATCCTTTGTCAGTCTCCTAAAATCCCCCCCACACCCACAGCATCAAATGGAGAAGATATTCTTTGGTCTCTTTCTTAAACTGCTATTTGTGCTGATAAACAGCTACCATGTTCTTCCTCCAGAGATGGCTGCATTTAAACAGTGGGTAAAATGATTCCTGTATCGCTCCTGAAATGCTGGATAAATGTGTAGGATTTGTGTTTGGCCAAGTTAGTAAAGGCACTGCCAAATGGCATTGCTTAGGTGGACTCTTGGGATAGCTGAATCGGCAGCTTTTTGGGTCATTTAGGGTCAGTTCTCTGTCTGAGCTGAAAACTGGTCTTTAATGAAGGAGCTACTTACAACCCTTATGTATCTGGGGAAGACAGATGTGTGGGAAGCGGAACTGAATGTGGTGGGATTTAGAGGTGGCTGCGTGAAAACAACTGCTGTCTTTGCTCAGCATTTGCTGCCGTATCTTATTCCCTTTCTCAACAAATGTGTCTCTTGTCAATAAATACAGTGGAGGGTGAAGTTACTTGTCTCTGTGTCCTCTCACTTCTCTCTCAAGAAGAAAACAAACTCCTGCTGGAGCCCAAATCATCTTAGCTGCTCAGAAACGGTGACTGTTGTGGCTAATGGTAAATGCTTTGCTTGGTAGGGCTGAAAAATACAAACTTTGGGCCAGATGCTGCGTGTCCTTGTTTGCCTCCAGCTCCAACTGAAGTGTGTGCAAACGCAGAATGCAGGATCGGGCCCTTTCTCTTAAACCCACGGAGCAGGTGCTCTCTGGGAAGCAGCAATGCATGCTTTTGGTGCACTGCAAATGTCTTAACTACAGAACATCTGGGGTCCAGGGCACTTCTTCCCTTCCCTCCCACACCTGCCTGTTCCTCTTCTGTTCTGCTTCGCCACACAGACAGGCTCGCCTTAGCATTTCCTTTCTGAACTAACAAAGGTATTGATACTCTGTGGATCCAAGCCCCCCGTCACCTTTCTTCAGACACTGTTGCCTGCTACTGCTCCTGAGATCACGCACTCCCATGGTTGCTCATCTCATTTCATGTTGTTTGTTATTTGTATTACCGTAGAAATTAGCAGCTCTCGTCATGGATCGGGCCCCATTGTGCTAGGCGCTATACCAACATGGAACACAACGACAGTCCCTGCCCCAAAGAGCTTACAATCCATGTGAAAAACAAGTGGCAACAGATGGATATAGACAGTTGGTGGAGTAGAAGGAAACAATGAGACAATAGTGGGCTGTCTTGGGACACCAGCAGCCTTACCACTGTCAAGTTTTTTTTGTCGGCGTCACAGCACCTGGGGGTTTTAAGGAGGCTTTTAAAGGTGGCCAATAAGTTAGTTTTGTGGGTGTTTATGGAGTGCTCTGCCCTAGTGTGAGGGGTAGCATGGGGGGAGTACAAAGATGCTTTTTTTAACAAGGGGTCAACAGACTGGCATCATAGGCCAATTGGATTTGACAGTAGCATTGCTGGAATTTGCTTCTGTCTCTTGGCTTGCATGAGAAGCCGGTTTCCTTCGCCCACCCTGTTGGAACCCATGTTGTGGCATATTCTGTCCAGCATGCTATCCGGAGATCGACAGACCCTTTCTGCAGCCCACAGCTAAAAGTGCCTTGAGCTACTACCCTGTGTGATCTCATAAGCTTAACAGTTTCTGGCCTATATTTGGATGAGAGAATGGTAGTGCTGGAGAGTCCCTAGGAACCCATCTTTCTCATGAGTCAGCATGGTGCTTAGGGGTGCTTTGGTGCTGGAAAAACCTCTTAGCCACCTGTGACCATAAAAAGTTCCATAGCACACTTTCAAATTTACAGTGTTCACTTCTCTGTGTAGAACCATTTCCAGCGTGGGTAATTTCATTCTGCGCCCCTAAAACCTGTCGTTTTCAGTCGGATGTAGTATACCTCATCTCCTGAACTAAACTGCTGTTGTGCTAAACAGCTGCTGTGGTCTACTCCAGATGTAGCTACATTTCAGTGGATAGTCAAGGTCCAAACTGCACTTTTCCTTTCCCTCTTCAGCATCCTGCTTTTGAATTTGATTGGACTCCTTTTGCAGAAAGAGGGGGGAACAGAAAAGCCCTGCTCTGAACAGCTAATATTTGCATAAAACTTGGTGTGTGTAACCAAACCAAGGAAAAGTTGCAAGGTGAATGAATTTGTGATCTCATCCTTCTTGAGTGACTGGCTGAGTTAAAGGTGATCTTTAAAAGGGAGAAAAATGGATGTATGTCTTTCCTACCTTAATGATATCAGGAATGTCAAATCTGGTCGTTCCTTTTTTTGTTGGTTGTCTCAGACAATGTGATTGGAGAGAGTTTTGTTAGACCTTAATCAGAGGGCCAAGAAAGGAATGGATCTTTAACAAAGATATCTTTTTTCTGCCGAGTGTTTCGATGGCATTTGAGTTAAATAGACATTAAAAGACCTTTCTAACTTCTTCATGCATCTCCAAAGAAACTAAAGTCAAACACACACTGTTTTTTCTGTGTGCTTATCACCTTAAATCTCACACACTTTTGGGTCCCAAAGCTGTCCCAGTAAACAAAAACAGCAAGCATCTCAAGCTGTAACCTAGAATTTAAGCTGTCGTCCAAGATTTACCAACTTTCCATACACTTAAATCTTCCTTTTCTTCCATGTATACAGTTCATTTGGTGCTATATTTAATACAGTAGATAACATGAAAGGTCTTGTACGTGTTGGCATGAGAAGAGATTTTTGCTCAGAGATGTGTTTGCATAAAATAAGTGCTGTGGTAGGAGAGATACAATAACTGTTGTAAACTTCCATTATCAAACAAAGGTTTAATGCTGTACTGAGATCAGAGGGAGAGATAGATGTGTGTAATAATTCATATAAAACAGCACTACTGCAAAGTAGAACACACTCCTTTTGCAGCAGGCTTTCCTTTGTAAAAAAGATATTGGAAGATGAAACCACAAAAGCATCTGTTTTAATATTTAATGCAGAGGGGCAAGGATGCAATTTGTCTGTATAATTTAAACACTTCCACCTAAATAGAAGCAAGGAATAGAGTGTAAACAGCTACCAGGGAGGAAAAGTGGTGTTTGCTTTTTCATTTACACATTAAGAATAAAATAACTTACTTGGTGTTGGAGATGGAAATTGACTCTGATCAGTGGTTTAAGACCAGTGCTTGGAAGGGGGTTACTGATCCTGAAAGCAGAACCATGAAAAATCTCCCAAACCTGGTAGCAAATGGGCAGAGCTCTCTAGAGATTGGCCTGGTTTAGCCATCATCTTCTGCAGGATGCATGAGTTCATTCAAATAAATTGTTCTCAGTCCGAATGGTTGTGAAGATAACCTTCCAAGTGTCAATCAAATGGCAAACCACTGCTGTGTTGTCTGCAGACACAGGAAGATTGTTTCCATGCCTCTGGTGCTGTTCAGAGCTTTGCCAAACAGCTTTAGAGGACTGAAATTAATGAAGACCTTGCCCTGGCTCATTCTGAGAGTGGCAGTGAAGACCTCCTCTATATCAGTTTTATGCTGCTGCAGAAAGCGATGCCCATTGACAGCGGTAGGCAGTGGTGATGTTCGTGAAGGCTTTTGTGTGTAGAATATCAGACTTTTCCGCCTCATCCTTTCAGCAGCCAAGAGGCCCTGGAGATACATAACACTGGTCCTTCTCCCTTCCAGCAGCATGTGTATTTATGTGTGAGATGGTGGAGCTTCATATTTAGCACACGTACTAGCTGGACACTGATACCTGAATTGGAGCCCTAAGCAGGGTACAGGTACCTGATACCCTGGTTAAAATCCAAGTAACTTCTCCCTTCCTAGCGTCTGGGGATTCTCACCAGGTTGTTGTGTCCTTGGCCACACTATTGGAGCCTTCTGCCTTCTTTCTTTTCCACATATGCCTCTGGCTGCTAAGTGTCTGCTACCTTTTTCAAACCCTGCCCAAAAACATTTGTACTGGTATGGCCAGAATGCTCCTAGCCTTCATATCAGACCTTTTTAAAGTCATGGCTTTTGATTGTTCTCCTTCTTCCTACAAACATCCCCTTCCCTCCCTCCTCCAGCGCATTTCATTTGCAACATGATTTTAGCAGTCAGTGTTTCTCAGATCCAGTGGAGTTGATTCATACAGTCTGCTGTTTGAATGCTGGAGCTACAATATTCTGGTTACTGGCTGTAGCATTTGTTTCTTGCACCAGCAATTCTCTGAACAGATGCTCCTAAAATCTGGTGGGAATTCCAGGGGTGAAAGAAGCTAATCATAATGAAAGGACCTTAGACAAAATTGCACTCCTCATGAACTGTCATAGCTAGACAAGAAAGCTGTGTATTTTGAACAGGATTCCCTGCTTAGTAGAGGTATTGTTGTTGTTATTACCCTTAGTAATAATTTTTATAGTTGCCCCAAGAGGCCCCAGCCAAGGTCACGGCTCGGTTGCCCAAGTCACTCTACAAATGCAGAGTAAAATAAAGTCCCTGCCCTGAAGAGGTTACAATCTAAATAGGCAGGACAGATGAAAGGTGGGAAGAAAAGTGACTTGTTCAAGCTCACCCAGCAGGCCAGTGGCAGAGCTGGGAGAAGAAACCAGCTCTCTTGAGTTCCACTCCAGTGCACTCCCTACTAGACCACTGAGGCTCTCAAAGGCAATAGTGTATAGGTGTGCAGCACACACGTTTCTAGCCCTGAAGAGTTGTAATATATCAGGCATTTAAAGTTGCCACTGGTCTCTATTCGGCCAGAAGTGATTGTATGGCACTTGTCCAAAGTTGTGGATGTTAGACCAGCATAATTTTCTGTCTCTGTACTGTGCTCATTCTTCACATTGACAAGGAGTAAGTGAATGAAGATAGGTATGAAATGGCTCTGTCCTGCCGGCACCTAGCACTTGAGATGATTTTGGTAGATTCACAGATTCCAAGGCCAGAAGGGACCATTGTGATAATCTGGTCTGGCCGCCTGTATCACACAGGCCATAGAATTTACCCAGAATAATTCCTAGAACAGATCTTGTAGTAAAACATCCAATCTTGAATTAAAAATTGCCCGTGATAGAGAAACCAACACGACCCTTGATAAATTGTTCCAGTGGTTCGTTGCCCTCACCGTTAAAAATCTCCACGTTATTTCTGGATTGAATTTTGACTAGCTGCAATTTTAGGTAAGAAAAAGTAAATGAGAGAGACGTATTGATAGCCTCCAGCCTCTAAGTAAATGACTTTATTCCTAAGGAGGTGGCATACAGTCTAACAAATTGAAGACACAACAGGCAATGGAGGTTGAAAGGCCAAAAATCAGGGAGAGGGGGTGGGGATAATGTAACTGAAAATGTTTTGCCTTTTATTTTTTTGGTTTGAAATTCAAAATGTTGATGAAAAATCAGATGTTGGAAAGCCTCAAGCAGCTTAGGCTGAAGGAGCTGGATATGTAACAGATGAGGAATAGCAGCTGGAGTAGCAGTTCACTGGGCTTCACAGAAGGTAACATCTGCTTGGTTCTTGGCTTCCTTGTTGGATACTTTTTTTGAAATAATGTTGATACAGACATGAATGGCGACTTTTAATGGAAGCTTACGGCCAGAAGGATTTGTTCAAGTGGTATAGCTTAAAGGAGGGACCTGAATGAGGAGCTCATATGATACCGGGAAGCGAAGGGAAGGACAGAAGGAGGAGGCAAGGACAATGGCAGAGAAGTGGAGCAAAGTGAGCAGGAATGCGGGAAGAAGTGAAAGCTGTTTACTGCACTGCAGTGGAAGAGTTCTTAGATACTGTTGTTAACCCAGTTGTGTTAAATAGAAAGTATCCTAGTTACATCCATTATAAAATTGTTAATAGCAGTTGATGATTTATTCTGTTGAAAAGCACAATAATCTGGGATAGAATTTCTCTATGCATTGGCCTTCAAAACCTGAACAAATGTGGACAAATTGGAGAGAGTCCAGCGGAGGGCAACAAAACTGATGAGGGGGCCGGAGCACAAGACTTATGAGGAGAGGCTGAGGGAACTGGGCTTCTTTAGTCTGCAGAAGAGAAGAACGAAGGGGGAATTTGATAGCAGCCTTTAACTACCTGAATTGGGGTTCTAGGGAGGATGGAGCTAGGCTGTTCTCAATGGTGGCGCATGACAGAACAAGGAGCAATGGTCTCAAGTGGCAGTGGGGGTGGTCTAGGTTGGATATTACGAAGAAGTTTTTCCCTAGGAGGGTGGTGAAGTCCTGGAATGGGTTACCTAGGGAAGTGGTGGAATCTCCATCCTTAGAGGTTTTTAAGGCCCTGTTTGACAAAGCCCTGGCTGGGATGATTTAGTTGGGGTTGGTCCTGCTTTGAGCAGGGGATTAGACTAGATGACCTTCTGAGGTCCCTTCCAATCCTCATCTTCTCTTATTCTACGGAAGTTTAAAAACTCTTATTTTGCTCAGGCCTTGCATTGCCTTGTCCAACACAGAGGGGTGATGGAGGATTTGTTCTTTCTAAGATGCTCAATTCAACTTTAAACAACATGTAGGCCTAAAAATAAAATTAAAATGAAAGATGCCAAGATAGGAAAGATAGCAAACTAAGAAGTGTCTGATAATGAATTATCACCAATGTAATGTGAGAAACTGGAGCAAAGGTCAGTCTACCGTAATGATATTAAATGGGATATTCAGGTATAGGATTCCTAATGTTTAAAAGCCATTTCATCTTGTCACGCTTGAGAACTACTCTCAAATTGTTCAATCAAGAAATGAATGGATTCAGTGGTCTATAATATGAAGTTGTGCAGTCACCCGTCTGATGTTGCAGGCTTATTTTAATATCTAAGGTTAATTCGTACCGCTGGTTGCCATTATATGTTGCATATCAGATGTACTTTAACTCACTAAAGTATTGTAGGTAGTAATTGGTAAGTTTTTAATGGCGGTCACTGCATCCGGGAGTTTTCTGTTTATAAACTTTTGCATACTCAGTTGTATTTTCTGATTATAGCATGTCATCTAATAATTTTACAAACTGGTTTCAGCTTGGTTCATGGTTAGTTGGTACCAGAATAATTGATTCATTGAAACCTCGAAACAAGGTATGAATAAATGCATCGTCCGCTACCCAACCAGTGGGAGTCATTAATGTACAGGCTGGTTTTGTGTATCCTGAGACGACCATGATTTATTACTATTAGGAACGAGATGATTGGAGGTAGACACAGGTCAAAATGCAGCATGAACTTTCCTATAAGTGATGATCTCTTCCGCCAACGGTCGCACACCTGTGCCACTAGCTAGCATAGCCTCTTCCCTTCTGATACAAGTCCATACCCACCCACCAACTACTTCAGATGAAATCCACAACCTTTACTGCTTTGTCCTGATGGGGTTATGTGTATGTATCAGTATTTGCCATATACATTAGATTTTTCCTTTACGGTTTTCAGCGTGTCCTTCCACCACCCAAGAGCTCCATCCACTGGAGCTGCCCTGTGTAATTGGCTGGAGGAGTGGGTGGGACACAGCTGCTTTGAAAGGCAGAGGGTTTGAACCCGGTGGAGACGCTCAGGGCTGTTGCAGTATTTCAGGAACTTTGCAGATAGGGAATGTCCCCCAGTTTCCTCCGAGGCACTGCTGAATGTGGCTTAGGAACCCTGGAGGTTAATATCCCTTCTTGGTCCTCCTCAGAGAGTAGTTCAAGCCTGACCTCTGGCTTGCTTCAGGACCTGCACAGAGCACTGGGTGATCTGTGCTCTATTAACATTAGCGTAGTGATCCGTGGAATTCAGTTGCCTGATTTAGCTCCCTTGTTCTCGGGAAGATCATAAAGCATGAGATCCTTGATGGTTTTGAGTAAGCTGCTTCTCTGTCTAAAGTCCTTTTACAGTTGTATGGGGAATAGGATGCAATTCTAAAGCGGAGGGAAGGGAGACTATTCAGTGGGAGAATGAATAGCTATATGTCTTTGCATGTTTAGCCAGTAGAGACATGTATATCATCCTTCAATCACTGTACTGCTTGCTTCACAGTAAATTCCATGAACTGAAATATGAGATACATCCATTCTGCCCATGTATTCGCAGAGGAGTATTTTTCTGATACCTTGAAATATGACTGATGGTCACAGAGACTTGTTTAGAGACATTTCTGAATGGGTGAATGGACGGGAAGGGGCAACCTGCTAATTGTAAATTAATTGTGGTTTCTAATAGCTCTGACCAGAGAACATCCACTGGAGATCAATTAGTTACTGCGTCTTTTATTTTGCTCTTAAAAAACATACTGCTAAATGATCTGTTGAGTCAAGGTCAGATAAAATTGAATACCTAATGTGTTACAAACTCCCTTCTTGCAGAATGGTGGGCAAAATGGGCTTGGAAGCAAAACTGAGTAGGATGGAAAGCTTCGGTTTCTGTCCTGTTAACCCAGTAACCGAAGATATTAGAGCAGGCCTTTTTGGGAGAGTGAAATCATCATTATTTGAATTAATGTAGTGCCTGCCTGGAGGCCCCAACAGAGATCAGGGCCCTGTTTTAGTAGAAGCATACAGTGAGAGAGAGTCTCTATCTTGAAAAGCTTACAGTCTAACTATGCAGTTCCAGAGTGGGAGGAGGGCAAGGAGAGATGAAAGGACTTGTTGAGGGTCATACACAGGAAGTCCGTGGATGAGACACAAATTGACCTCACATCTTTACTGCAAGACTGTCCTTCCTGTCATGACAGGTAAATCCACAGATAGCAGTCACTAAATAGCGGGAGATGCAGGTTCTAAAAGTAAGGGCCTGGATTCTGATAGCGTTATTGATGTTGTGTAGCCCCTTTCTCCATGAGTCCTGCTGGAACCATTGGGATTATCTGCCAGCTAAGGTACTACCCAGGGTGAGTTGGGATGGCAGAGTCAGGACCAAAACTAAGAAATAAAAATGAAAAACAACCCCTTTGTCTGGTCTGTCTATGAGCTGGGGCTGAATGAGAACAGACCTTGGTGGTCAAGATTCTGGCAAAGGTAACTTCATATATTCAGTTAATTGATGAATCTTTTGCTAACCCCAAACCAATGAACTACAGGGATATTATAATCCCGTTACACATTACACAAATATATTTTGGCCTCTGAATACAGCGGTACTGCCACAGATATGCGCTGTTCAAGACTGACATTAGACGTCTCGAGCTTATCTGAGCAAAATCTATTTTAGTGGCAATTTCTTGACACTGGAATTTAGGTGTGGAATAATTTGGGGGGGAGGAGGGCTAAGTAAAATGCGGGAGAAGGAAGTGGACTGTGTTTCACAAATATTTTGACTCGACATTGATAAGCAAGAGTGACCTATAATAATTCCAAACGAAAGATTATCTGTGAGCTTTTTCCAGCAAATTGTCATTGCTTCTTTGGAACAGGGAACAGGTGGAGGGAGAGTCTTTGGCTTCCATCTCATCAAAAAGAAGTGTAAGTTTTGGCGACAGAAGATCTGTAAATATTTTATAGAATTCATCAGGGAATCCATCTGGACGAGCATTCTTTTTTTAGCCTTCAGTTGTCTTATAGCTTAATTTTATCCATAGAGAACGGCAATCTTAAAACTTCTTGAACTGACTTTGAAAATGTGTTTTGAAACAGCTGCTCACAATAATGGAATAGAAGCATATATTTGTTTAGATCTATTTAAAATGGGCCTATGCATCCCTTTGGCTTGTCCACATTTCCTTATACAATAAAACCATTTATTTATAGCATATTATATACAGTAGCCCACAGAATCTAACTGATATAACTGTTTTAACAGTTGAAATAGCAACAATATCCTTTTTTTCTCCATGACTATTTAATTGTTATGGGCCAGATTCTGCTGCCTTTGTTTACACAGGGTACTAACTTAACCTTTGAATGGTCTCATGAAAATAAAGGAAAATATACAAGGAATAAAATATAATGTAACATGAATATGTGTATGCCAATCTAGCCCCAACCTCCTTAAAATACATGGATTATTTTGATTTAATTGCTTAATTTTATGTTTGGGTTTAAAGTAATTAAACTGTGCTTCAATTCCAATGTTTTGTTTCATTTCATGGCCTGTGACTTGGGCATTATATATATTGTTTTAAAGGATCCCCTGACAGATAACAAAATCCCTCATTACTGTTTTAGTGGTTTCTTTTATTGTATTGAAAAGGAGATTTGGGTTCAAATGTGAAAGAAAAAAATCCATCAGTTCTCTCTTTGATTTAAAGATGGTGTTTTCCATCTTCCTACAGTAGACTTCTCTGTAAAGCTTTCCCAAATAAAATGAGTAGGGCTAGCAAATGATTAAAAAAATTAATTGCGATTAATCGCAAGATTAAAAAATAGCCACCATTAATCGCAGTTTTAATTTCACTGTTAAAGAATAATAGAATACCATTTAGTTATTTTTGGATGTTTCATGTAGCAGTTACAACACAGAATACAAAGCATACAGAGCCAACTTTATATTATTTATTACAAATATTTGCACTGCAAAGAGATAAACAAAAGAAATTGCATTTTCCAATTCACCTCATACAAGTACTATAGCGCAATCTGTCACAAAAGTGCAGTTTACAAACTTAGAATTTTTTCTGTTACATAACTGCCCTCAAAACCAAAACAATGTCAAACTTTAGAGCCTACAAGTCCACTCAGTCCTATTTATTGTTCAGCCAATCGCTAAGACAAGTTTGTTCACGTTTATGGGAGGTGATGCTGATCGCTTCTTATGTACAATGTCACCTGAAAGTGAGAGTGGCCCTGTTGTAGCCAGCACTGCACCATATTTACGTGCCCAATATACTATCTGTTCTTATGCCCCTTCATTCTTCGACCGCCATTCCAGAGGACATGCTTCCATGCTGATGACAGGTTCTGCTCAATAACAATCCAAAGCAGTGCAGGCCGACATACGCTCATTTTTATTATAGGAGTCAGATGCCGCCAACAGAAGATTGATTTTTTTTTTGTTGGTGATTGAGGTTCTGTAGTTTCTGCATCAGACTGTTGCTCTTCTAAGATTTCTGACATCGTGTTCCACACCTCATCCCGCTTAGATTTGGAAGGCACTTCAGATTCTTAAAGCATGGGTCGTAGCTATCTTTAGAAATCTAATGTTGGTACCTGGTTTGCTTTTTGTGAAATTTGCAGTGAAATGTTCTTAAATCCAACAACATATGCTGGTTCGTCATCTGAGACTGCCAGAAAACAAAATATATGGCAGAATGTGGGTAAAATCTTGGAGCAGGAGACATACAATTCTCATCCAAGGAGTAGAGTAAAAAAATTAATTAATGCACTGGTTTTTTTAACGAGTGTCGTCAGTAGGGGAGCACGTTCTCTGAAATGGTGGCCGAAGCATGAAGGGACCTATGAATGTTTAGCATATCTGGCATGTAAATTCCTTGCAATGCGAGCTACAACAGTGCATGCAGACTTTCAGGTGACATTGTAAATAAGAAGCAGGCAGCACTGTCTCCGGTAAATATAAATAAACATTTGTCTTAGCAATTGGTTGAACAAGAAATGGGACTCAGTGGACTTGTAGGCTTTAAAGTTTGACATTGTTTTCTTTTTGATTGCAGTTATATAACAAATTCCACATTTGTAAGGTGCACTTTCATGACAAAGCGATTGCACTACAGTGCTTGTATGAGGCGAATTGAAAAATATTATTTCTTTTGTTTATCTTTTTTACAGTGCAAATATTTGTAATACAGATAATATAAAGCGAGCACTGTATACGTTGTCCTGTGTTGTAATTGAAATCAATATATTTGAAGATGTAGAAAAATCCCAAAATATTTCATTAAATGGTATTCCATTATTGTTTAACAGTATGATTAAAACTGCGATTAATCACGATTAATGTTTTAAATTACCTTAATTTGTTTTGAGTTAATCACTTGATTTAACTGCAGTTAATTGACAGCCCTAAAAATAGGCATGATCTGATACAGTAGTCACTGCTGAAGAAATATCAATAATGGAGGGGAGATAGGAATTGTAGTATGAATTTGGATACTAATAAATATAGATCCTTGACTGCATACTGGGGGGGGGGTAGAAGGAATCCTTCTCTTTGGGATTAACTATCATAGATCCATCCAGACTTGACTTTCTAATCAGTGATTTTAAAGCTTTATGAGCCTTGGAAGGTGTATAACGTGCCATGGGTCTGTACCCCTAGGCAGCATCAGTGACTGCAGTCACATCTCTTGAATCAGTAATATAGAATACTCTGATTTTTCAGCAAAACGGAATGTTTCCTTGTATTTTCATTGGATGGATTATCTTCTGTGTTTTACACAAGAGTATTTATTACCCCAGGCAGACATAGGTTGAAAGGAAATTCATACACTCTGAGACCAAAAGGGACCACCATGATCATGCTGTCTGACCACCTGGACATGGAGATAGAAGGTGGATTGAAAGTACATGTTTTAGAAAGACATCTAATCTCGTTTTAAAGACTCCAAATGACATTGTTTCCCCCAACTCCCTTGTTAAAGTGTTCCAGTGTTTAATTGCCCTCACAGCTAGGAAATGGCATCTTACTTCAAAGGTGAATTTGTCTAACTTCAGTTTCCAGCCATTAGATCTTGTTATGCCTTTGTCAGCAAACTTGAATGGCCCTCCACTATCTCATCTCTTTTTCATGTGTAAGTACCTATACACAATGATCAAGTCACCTCCCACCCTTCTCTTTCCCCAGCTATTACAGCAACAATCCAAATGCATTGAACTAGCATATGTTAATGGCGAAATGGTGCCGTTGTTGTGGGTAGGTTTCCTGGCTCAGACACTGCCCCGGCGAAGTTTGCTAGCAGGACGATCTGAGTTCTTCCTCCAATTTCCTTTACCCAGAGGCCTGCCTGACCTTGAGGACTCCCCTTTCACCCCCCATGGGGCAAAGTCCTTGTAAGCCTGACAAGGCTGGGCCCAGGATTTCTGAGGGGCATGACCCTGATTCTTGTTGTGGGCTCTTAGGACAGGGGCTAGGGATGTCCCCACTCTGGGGCATTCTCTTTGCATGGGGCAGTTCCTTGACCCACTGTTCATTCACAGCAAATAGAATTTATTGAACAGCAACGAATTAAAAAAAAAAGAAAAAGGAAAAAAACCTGGAAAGGCTAAAGGTAACAGGTAACCCGCCCTCTGCATACGGGGACACCACAAACAGCCGTCTGTGGAACGTAAGGGAAAGTCACAGTCTGCCTGTCCCATGCCCGGGCCATGGCTGTGCTGCAGCGATCCCGCGGGTCGGAAACCTGCTCTGGCAGTGCCCCGGTGCCCTCAGGCTCTAGGGACAGGAACCTCCTTCCCAGTATCGTCCCCGCTCCTCTCCCGGTGGGGTCACGATCCCACTCCCAGTCCGGCCTGCAAGACCTCTTGTCTGGTAGCATCTGCCTGTGCTGGGCCCAGGGTCCCACTCACTCTCCCCAGCTGCTCGCCGCACCCGGCTCCGGGCAGCTCCAGCTCCACGCTGCTGTGGCACTGCTGCTGCTCCGCTTGCAGCTCCCCCGGCTGCTCCTTTGAGTCTCTCTAGTTCTGGCTGCTGCTTTGGCTCAGCTCCCAGCGCTGCTCTACGGCTGCTCCTCTGGCTCTGCCTGTTGCGGCTCAGCTCCCAGCGCAACTCGGGCGCCTGGTCCCGACTTAGCTGGGTACCGCTCCGGCTCCAGCAGCTCCAGCTCACACAGAGGCCGGGACCCAGGCTCTTGACCCGCGCATTGGCCTGCCTGCTCTGTCCATGGGGCTGGCCTCTCCCCACTGGCCTGGGGACTGTCAGTTTCAGGTCGTGATTTCTCATCTGTCCCTCCCCTTTCTTTTGGTACTGGGAGAGGGCCAACCAAACCCCCCCCCCTCCCCCCCGAAGTTTCAGTAAGGGGACAACTTTGAGTGGTCCTCATGCTTTTTCTTTTCTGGGACCACCTTTGAAAACATTTCAAGCCGTGACGACCCCCTCCCACAAAAAAAGTGACGACCCCTCCCCATGCCACGCCACGCACACCCTTGCCATAGTACCCTTACTTCTGCACTGCTGCTGGGGTCGGCACTGCTTTCAGAGCACCCAGCCAGCAGCCGCTGCTCTCCGGCCCCCTACATCTGAAGGGCCCTGGCTGTCAGTCATGCACAGAGCTGACAGCCGCAGCCATGGCATGCGTGGGGGCTGACAGCTCATGACCCTCCCATCATCTCATGACACCCTTGAGGGGTCCCGACCCCAAGTTTGAGACCCCCTGAGCCAACAGTCCCCTTACACCTCTATATTTGTAATAGAATTCTGCAGGAGAGGCTGGCAGAGAGGTTCTCCATGTGCTAATCAGAGACCAGGCACACGGTTGCGGTAGTGCAAGAACCTTGACTGCACCTGGGGGGATGCAGCAGCGTGGTTATACACAGAGACACATTTCAGATGAATAACACTTTGCATTTTTTATCTAAAGCGCTCCGAGCACTTCATTCTGAATTCTTACAACACATGCTTCAAGGGGCTGTTTGTATCCTCCTGTACTTGGGAAGTAAACTGAGGCATGGAGAGGTTTTGTCTTGCAGCTAAGTATTCTCAGCATGCCTAAAAATCAGACCCAACGACCAAGATTTTTTTTAAAAAAGGGGGCCCTAAATTTAAACTCTTAAGTCAGAATTTAGGCATCTGTATAAAGTGGCAGCTTTCATTGTCTTTTAATTGGAGCTGCTGGGGGCTGAGCGCTTCTGAAAATCAGGTTACTTATATAGGAGCCTAAATATGGATGTAGGAGATCAGCAATAGGCCCTCATTTTTGAGAATTTTGGCAAGTGTGTTTAAGTTAAGCACCCAAAATTAGAGGTCACATTTGAAAACACTACTGTGTGTGTCATGGTTTAGTAAGCGTCTGTCCCTGCCTTGAAGAGCTTACAGTCTAAGCAGACAAGACAAAGAAAAGGTAGGAGAGGGAAGAGGTACGGAGAGTAGAAGTGACTTAACTAATGTCACATGGTGGGGAAGTGGCAGAACAAGGGTTATATAATTCAGGGTGTCTGACTTCCGCTCTGTTGTCCTATCTACTAGTCCAAGCCGCCTATATGCATACATGATGGCTACTATCTTGGCTGATTCTGGGGACTTCCAGAGTTAAAAGCATGAATTTATACAGCTTGAGCTAAAGATCCAGGCTCCGTAGCTGGGCCTATGACAGACTCACTTTCTCTGTGGATCAGGCAATGAGATGGACACACAATGCTCCCTGACCACTGGGTGGTTCTCTACATGGGCTATGCATCTATGCCAGGAATTCTCTTTCCCATTTGTGGTCCTACAGAGGAGGGAAAAATTACTAGAACCACGAGATATGGATACTGTAGAAGGGACTAGAATGCAAAGCAAACATACTCATAAATGATGCAAACCACTTCAGAATCTGATTATCTGATTTATTCTTATGTCTCCTCTTTCCTTCCCTTCAGCCCATCACAGATGCCTATTTATTTTTCTTTGTCAAATCTCCTTTATTCACCATTACTTTTTCTGCTGTTTCGCTTACTGTACATGCTATTTCACGCTTTTCATTTCGTTCTTGAGATTTCACTTTCATTTTCCAATAAAAACACTTTTCTTGAGCACAGGCAGCTTGTAGCTATAATTTTCCTGGATATTTTTTTCTGTCTGTATAGATTTGGACTTCTTTCCATTTTTTTTGTAACATAACACCAGAGAAGGGTACAATGAGATATTTGAATTACAAGTTTTTTGGACCAAATCCTAACTCCATTACAGAGTTTCCTTCATTGCTATTTATTCATTTGTTTTAAAATGACAATTTCTTAAAGGCTTGAAAAAGTTGTCAAACAAGCAAACAAAAAAATCACGTTTAAAAGTGCAGAATAGGAGGAAGAATATCCTGTCAAATCTGAAATTCTGTCCTATATAAGATATTAATTCACTGGAACGAACAAAAAACTAAAGCAAACAATAATAATAAATCAGGGACTGTTAGGTTAAATGAACCGGATATAGAATAGCATTTAGTGTTTATATTTCTTTAATGTAATGTATATATTTTCGATAGAATTATACCAAAAAAAAAAAAAAAAAGAAGAAGAAAGCAAGCCCTAGGAAATAAGATCTGTTTTAGGTACTAGGCATTCTGGCCATAAATATAGAAAATGAATAGAATGAAATAGCCAGCAAAACACAGCACACTCGTTTCCTCATCCATCCGATTCTGCTCAGAGCCCATGGCACTGTATGCTTTCTCAGCGGTTGGACAATCAGGGTCCAGAAACCCCAAGGGGAGATTGAGGATGCGACCCTCCAAAGAATAAGCAGTTGAATCAGCTGGTTGTATACAATGTTATTGTGGTATAAAAATACATTGGGTAAGGTCTCTTGTGGAAGGTCGTTATGCTCTGAACCTGATAGTCATTATGAGATATGTGTATAGACTGTCGTTATGAATTTGTGTTTGTGTAAATATAAAACTGAGCTGATCATTTGTGCTGCAGCATTCAGCTCAACTCACAGCAGGGAGGTGGTCAGCCGTGCAAGGAGAAACTGTTTCCCCGGCCTGAGGAGACTAGCTCCATGCACCTAGCATTGTACAACCCAGGAAAAGACAAATGGATGGACCCATTCAAGTTAATGGACAGACATTGAAACTGAAAAGAAAACGCCAGTCTTGGAAAACTCAGAATAACCATGAATTGTCCTGTCAGGAGAAGGAGGGGAAAAGCAGAGGTGGGGCGGGACATGAGGGGAGCAGACTTGTGGCTTAAGCTTTCATCCAGAAACAAAGGGCTAGCATCTAAGCAGGCTGTCCCTGAAATGCTCTATCCCCTCTATGATGAGGGTACATTGAGAAACTGCTCAGAGGCAATAGGGAGTGTGTATTAGAGAAGAGAATTTAGCTAATATAGGTGTGGAAAGCCTGAAGTTGTGCCTCTCTTTATTTTCTGCATACCTTGTATGGTTTTGCTTTTCCTTCTCTCTTTTCATCTTCGAAACTGTCACTTTTCTATTAAAGAACTTTTTGTTTATTTTTACCCCAACTAGTGTGTGTTGTGGAACCTCCATGGTGTATATGTGCTAAAATGTATGGATAACTGTGGGCAGGTTTCGCTCCTGCGGGAGTGATGAACCAGAGGTGAACAGTCCAAGTGTTTGGTAGTTAAGAACTTGGGGTAGGCAGATTTGGGGAGACTGGGGACAGAAGGGCTGTTAGAGTCACCCTGCGAAGAGTAAGCAGGCTGGTGGAAGCCAGGGTGAGACCTTTATGCTTATAAGCTGACTGTTAGTGTCAAGGTTCTGAGCATTAATGCACCAAAGGTTCCAGGTCAGGTGGTCACAGGAACCCTTCACTTTTCAGACTGATCCCCAAAACATCACAAGCTGTGGTTCATTCAAAACAGCCTTGCACAGTAGGCAAATAGTAGTATTCCCATTTCACAGAGACATAAACTGAGGCACAGAGGTTAAGTGACTTGTTCAAAGCTGATTGGTGCCTCCATGTCAGATGTGGGGTTAGAACCCGTTAGTTCCTGGTGTCGAATCCTTGATTTATTCCATTAAGATGACATTTGTCTCTATGTGTTAGAACCTATAGCATAGGCAAGTTTTGAAATGACATGAAAATTCAGTTAAAAGGCCCTTCCGACTGAGGGCCTAAGATGAGCCAGTGAAGCATGGATGAAGGAGATGTGTGTCCATCTGTCCTTCCTTCCTGAAATGAAACACTGAGCATTTGGCTAGAATATGACACCGGAAGTGTTTTTACTTTCCTCTGTAGTGTTAGCCTCAGGCCATAGATGGAAGCAGGAACCCCAGCAGGACAGACCAACAGGGCTTCCCTGCTTGGGTTGCTCTGGTATTTGTGTGTGAGGGTGATAGCCAGCTAGCCATCAAAAAGCAGCAAAACGGAGTGTGATTGTTTGCTGCAGTGCAGTGGGCTGGCTGCTGGTGCAAAGCAGTGCACTGTGCTGCGGGGTGTATGTGGTGAAGTGCAGATTTGAGGCCCAGTGCAGCTGTTCGCATCATATCGGTTCAGGATGGCGAGCTGAGCATTATTAAGGCCCATAAACAAGGAATTCTGGAGCAAAAATCTCTTGCCAGGGGAAGTTTTTCTCTGCCCTGTTTCCTCCTCCCCATGACATTGGGAAGTATTAAGCTGTCTCTAGTCGGAGAACGAGGCTGTTGGTACAAGTGAATGTCCTGACTCTGCTTGTGTCTTCCCTCCCCCAGCCGTGCACGGCTGTGGTTATGGTGTGATGTTTATGTGAGTCGCATACAGAGAGGGGCCCGTCTACTCCCTTTCTCGACAGCGGGAATTTGCTGGCTTCTCATTTGCTTTTCCGGTGCTTCTGCATAAACAGGATCTCACTGTACCAGGCTGGAGAGAAAAACAACCCCCCCCCCCACACACAGGCAAGCCATGGAGGTCGCAGGGGGAAGAATTAGCTAGTGCCAAGGGAGAGGAGCCAAACTGGTTCACCCTAAAGGAACCTGGGGGGCAGCCGCACGGCTCTGCTCTCATGGCTGTGTGCAGACCTGCCCGGCTCGCGTGGGGAACTGCTCATGCCAGTTGCTCTTAGCAAATGCACTCTTCAAGGTTACTTTTTTTGGGCCTCCATAACCCCTCCCTTGAAGATCAGACCATTGTCTTCCCCTACCCCCCGTTCTGTCTCCTTTGCCCTCTCTTGTGCCCGTAAAGCCACTTTCCTTCCAGCTGAGCAGAACTGGATGATATTCCCCAGTGACCAAGAGCCCTCAAGGGGCATGAGGAAGTCCATTGGTGTGTATTACCATTGAATGCGGTGGTACCAGGACTGGGCAGTGAAACGCCAAGGGTTCTAATGACATCTTCCTGGCTACTTCTCAGGCCTGTACACGTCCTTGAGCTCTCTGCTGCTTCTGGGACGAGATCACACCTTTTCCTTAGACCATATATCCTTCTCTTATTCTACCACATTGTCCTCTCTGGGTTCTCCTGCCTCCCCACACCTCACCGCCACTGCTCCCTTTTAACTGGGGGTCTACCCTTCTTTTCCACTGCTTGCAGGACTCTGCTAGACCCCTTCTCCTCCTCTCTCTAAACACTTTGCCCACATGACAAATCCAAATGTGTTTTGATTTATTATGTGTATTATACCAGCACCTACACACCCCAACGAAGAGCAGGGCCCTGCTGTGCTAAGCGCTATATATACACATGGTAAGAGACTGTCCTTGCCCTGAACAGCTTATAGTCTAAATAGATGAGATGGACAAAAGTGCGGAAGGAAAAGCAGAGGCCTAAGAGGGGAAGTGTCGAAGGTCTTCCAGAAGATCAATTTCAGAGCTGTGAGGAGGACTCAGGTATTTCTACTTCCTGGACCCATGTGGTGGTTGTTTCAGAATGCAGGCTGTCCGGGGATGACTCTGAAACTCTCCATGTCCTGTCGCATTCCCATGGCCTGATTGTCAAAGATGCTGAGCATCTCCAGTTACTGCTGAAACCAGTGAGAGCTGTTAACACTCAGCTCTTCTGGAGTTCAGGTCTTCAGTCTTAGGAGCCAACCGATCCCCGTATCCTTTCTTCTCCGTTTCACACCCACCTCCCAATCCAAACACTTTAAATAAACAAAGAAAAGGGGAGTGCAGGGCATGATTTCTAGAGGTTTTCGTAATATTGTGACTTGAAATTTTAAAATCAGCTCACAAAGAGAGTGGAGAAAAGCTGCAAGTTTTGGAGGAGAAATCCTTTCCCACTTGTATCCCTTTTAATACCTTTCCATTTGACTTTCCGTCCCTTTCCCCCTTGTTTTAGTTAGTTCCTCAACTTGCCAATAATGAGGAACTAGCTTCTTGATAATGGACGTTTGAGGCTTTGTCTTCACTGCAAAAAAAAAAAAAAAAAAGTGTGTGTAACCTGGAGATAGCATCTTGAGGTGAAAACAAGGTACAGATAGTTTTAATTTCCATGTAGCTGGGCAAGGTCAAGCTTATACCTGCTCTGCCCCCCATTTGGGGTTAACCTCAACCTCAACCATGTATATCAAAATAAATTTAAAACTTCAGTGCATTGTCTCCACTAGTATTTTACATCAAGGTAGCTAATTTGATGTAAACAATGCAATGAAGTCATAGCCTGAATTGATATGTGGAAGCTGTCTAACAGTCTCTTTTGTCCAGCATTCCTTCCAGTTGGAGATTTTAGAGACTTTTTTTTTTTTGCAAAGCACTTACTGTTCAAGTCTTGGTGTTTTATCTCTTTCGTGACTCAGATCCATTAGTGCGGTGTTAGTTTTCCCCCTTGATATTCACGCATAGTTTCCCTTGATGCTATCCGGTGCTATCTGGGCATATCAGTGGGAGAATAAATCTGTAAGCATGCAGCTAACACCACCTGAAGTAGAACCTCTGGAAGCCAGCTGAGATGCGGCTTTTCATCTTCTCCAGTTTATAACTGACAACCTGTTCTTTTTTTGTAACACTTGGCAGGGCTGACAGATATGGTTTTTTTTGGTATCATGTCAGGCATATCTTTACTTTGCACAATGGAATCTCTCTCAGCCTTTTTCTGGATGATCTTGGGCTTCTTTTGGACACACACAACCAAAAAGAAAATACATTGCCGTTATTATAGGTTGTTTAAAACAATGGCTGACTGATAACGAGTTTGCCTCCTTAGGCTATCTTTTGTTGTCAGCGATCTTCCCCATGTCCGCCATACATTCTTTGATGGAAGAGCCTTTAAGAGAAAAACTCCTTTTTGACAGCAAAACACTTATAACAAGAAGATCAATCCTGTTATTTAGACCCTCTGTCACCTCTGTCCTGGTTGATATGGGTTTGTTCTCTACAGTGTATAAGTACATTATCCAGTGCTTAGTTGAATTCATTATTAAGTAACTGAGATGCTGGGCTCTTCCACCATTTCTGTTGGATGAATATTTTCCATTCCAAAGGATTCTACTGTCTCGCTCAAATTAACCTTCACTTTGTACGCATTACATTTCCTTGGATCATCCTCAAATTTCTTCTCTCTCCTGCATCTTCATACCTTTTCAAGTAACTGCAGAGAGTTATCCGATCAAATTTATTTGTAGTTTGGCCAAACTATGCTGAATATAGTGCTTTAAGTCCTTTTTGATAAATTTATGGATATCTTCAAAAAAATTAGGTTTAAATAATTCTTTTCCTTCTAGTTTGCAAAGCTGATTTCCTGCATTCGGGCATCCCGTGTACCATCATTTCAAATAATTGCTTGTGTGACTGACAAGAAACAGCAGCGCTCGCTTTTGCCACTTGGTGGTGACAAAAATGTTTTAAAAAATTGTGCCGCTCGTATGGAAAACAAGTATATTAATCTGTAACATTTGAAACAAAGGCAGACCAAGCCTTGCATTATCTCATGGTTTCAGGAGGAGAATTTCCAGTCCCAGTACAGATGCTGTGAAATGAAGCAGGCTTCTTACTAGGGTTCCTAGGGTGTTAAACCATCTCTAGATCTCCTCCCCTCCTCTTACAAATCTCACTGCTTCCACAAGGCCTGAAAGAACACAGAGAACCCCTCAAACCATTAAACACAATGAGAACAGCTCAATGGGCTTCATCATGCATCAAGTTTAATCTCCATTGTCTGTTTCTTGCTTCTTTAGATCACAGGCTCTTCAGGCCAAGGGCCTTGTCCTTTTATTTCTGTGTAAAATGCATAGTGTTCTGTGGGTACCATAAATGGCTGGCAATCTAAGCTGAGTGACCGAGGGCTGATAGGCCATAGGGACTCAATTCCCTCTTATCTCCAGCATTAGTCCCTCCTGATTAAGTTTGAGACATGGCGAACTGGGCACAACCAAATATACATTTTAAGATGACTAAATAAATGTACAATGTAAAGCAAATGTATACACCTAGGAACAAAAAATCGAGGCCATACTTATAGGATGGAGGACGCTAACTCAGGAAGCAGTGACTCTGAAAAAGATTTGGGGCTCCTGGTGGATAATCAGCTGAACATGAGCTCCCAATGTGATGCTGTAGCCAAAAGGGCTCACGTGATCGTGGGATGCATAAACAGGAGAATCTCAAATAGGAATAGAAAGGTTATTTTCCCACTTTATTGGCATTGGTGAAATACCGCGTCCAGGTGCTGAGGTCTGCTACCGACTGGCTAAGACAGCGCGCTCAGCTAGTGCGTGATGCTAATACGTGCTGTTGTTTTTTCTCTCCTCGTCCTCCTCCTCATCCACCTCTTGTGTCTTGTCGTTTAGACGGTAAGCTGTATGCAGCAGGGACTGCAATTTACTGTGTTGGTACAGGCCTATCCTAGCACGATGAGTTGATCTGATTGAAGCCTTCAGGCACTGTTACTCTTACTATTAAATAATAGGTCAGAGCTTGTACTGGGGAGAGGGATGTCCTGTACCGTATATTCCTGTGTGCCTTTGATAACCGAGAGCGTCGGAAAATCCATGTTAGTCTGCTTTATTGGTACCGTATTTCAGCAACGGTATATTTTGCAGTATTCAAAGCCCAAGCACTTTACTTCACGCTAATCTCAGCTGGGATTGGGGGCGAGAGAAAATGAGGGAAACAGCTTGAAAATCAGTTCCTCTCAGTCAGCCATTTGAAAACTGGCCTTTCTACCGCCCACGCAGGAATGCATTGTGTGAAGAACACGCCTGTGGCAGAGGGAGAGAGAAAAGGAGTAATCGGGTTGTTTTACTCCCCTTCTTCCACTTTTTCCGATAAGCACTTGTATTACACAATGTCTACACTGAAACTGCGGCGACCTAAGTATGTGGAGGTGGAATTAAGTCAACGAAGCATGTGATTTACATCGGTGGGAGCAATGTTTTAGTGTAGATGCTTATGGAGTTAGGTCGACCTAATTCTGTAGGCCTTAAAGAAATCCAGATTAAAAAGATATGTGTGGGAAGAGAAGTGATCAGAGAAATGATTCACCTGTTTAGACGTCCCGTCTTTTCCTCCCTTTATTGTTCAGAATAATGAATCAGGTTTTCCGTACTCGTTAAGATCTTCTCTGAGATACGGTAGTGCTGGATTTATGCCTTTTAATGGTTTAATTAATTAATTAATGGCTTTTAATTATTTTATTATATTTACAGTGACTTACCTTTCAAATCCTTTCCATTTCATAAAGGATGTTGTTGTTTTTTAATTCTGACTGAACTGCGTACTTTTAAAATTTGTTTCTGTCTCTGATATCCTAAGCGCTAAATGACAGCCCAGTAAATCTGAGGCACCTGGTGGGGAGGAGGGAGTACTTCAGGGAAAATTAAAGCATGTTTAATATGGTGGAAATAGAAGAAGGAAAACGTTGGCATGGAGGGCACAAAACTATTTTGTGAATGGTATAATGGACGGAGCTGTAGGGATTAATCAGAAGGGTTAAATTACGAATACATTTATTGGGCTTTAGGAACCAGATTGTCGTCCTGTGTTCTGATCTCTGCTCCACTGCTGACTTACTGTGTAGCCTTGGTCAAGCCACTTCACTTTGTCTGTAAAATGTGGCTAATACTTTATTCTTTACAACACAGGTGTGTTCTGTGTAAATGTGCCAATGAGTGGACTGGGTTTGGGTTAGTTGCTAGGCTTGGTCTACAGCTTTAAAAAGTTGATGTGTTTATGTACTGTGGTGGATGCATTCTCAGTGAAGGGCACTCTGTAAATTAATTGGGAGAAGTAAATAAGACATTTGTACTTGTGATCTGAGATTTCAGAAAAAGGTGAAGGCCTCTGCTGGGTGAGTTAAAGAACAGCTGTAGGAGCGCAGTTGGTGGAGAAGGGGGAAATGTTGGAATAAACCTGGTTCTGTCCAGCAGGAGGCACCGTAGAGCACACACTTATCCTCCTTTTCAAGGAGGGATTTGTGTATAAGATCTGTGGCTGTAAGCGTTAGCTGGATGCAACGTTTCTGACATGTTGTTGTGTGAAGATCTGTGAGCACGTATTCCAATTATGTCATTCTGACAGCTCTTCAAATGTGTGTTTTTTTGTTTTGTTTTTTGTTTGGCATCCAGGTGAGGGAAAAAGAAGTCAGTCTCACAAAAATTAGGGATAGAAATGGGTCTCTATTGCCTGTCCACCCTCCCCTTCAGAAAGTTCTTTGGTGCCTTTGTCCTGACCAGCATTAAATGACTCCAGTGATGGCATTTGCATCTGGGAGGGAGAAGACTATTTCACAGTCTAAATGGTCTCACCCTTAGGAAATGTTACCTGTTGTTCATCCATATTTTTCCTTTGCTCGATTTCACCATATTAGTCCTAGTTATTACCTTCTGGGACCATATTTAACAACTCTCCTCCCTCTTTACTTCTTACTCCCTTTAAATATTTCCAAATAGTTCTAGCTTCCACTAGTTGTTAGATAATAATAATCATTCCATTATCCTTCATGTCCTCCAAAATGAGTGGTGTTATCTCCATATTCTTAGTAGGGAATCTGAAGTAAAGATGTTAAGGGAATTGTTCCTAGTTTCCCAGTAAATCATTGCTCGAGCGCTCCAGAGTTCTTATGTCCACGTTGCCATGTTTTTCCATTAGACCATGCTACTTCTTATTTATAGAGCCCTGTGTGGCTACACAATTTGCATCTGCATCCGATCCATGATCAGCAGACATGGTCTGCGGGCATGGATATCTGCAGATATAAAGTGGATATCTGTAGATATTCATGGTTACTTACCGTATTTTTCGCTTTATAAGACGCACCTGATGATAAGACGCACCTAGGTTTTAGAGGAGGAAAATAGGAACCAAAAGGTGGGCTCTGGGCTGTCACTCACCCAGGGACTTTAGGTGACAGTACAGGGCGCCGGAGGGCCACTATAACTCCTTTGCTTTCTCTCTTCCACAGCAGGAGCAGCGGAGCTCTGTAACAGCTGTAACTCTGTAACAGAGCGGGAGGAAGGGAGTAAGCTGATTGGTGGAGGCAGGGGAGCAGCAGCAGTTCCCGCTGGCGCTCACCACCAATCAGCTGTACCTACGGACGGCAGTGCAGAGGAGAAGGAGAACTGCTCTCCTCTCTCCTCCTCCCCTGCTATGGAGCGGACCCGGCCGGCAGCTGTGTGGTAAGGATCGCTCCTGCGATCCTGCAATGGTGCTGGCCAGCTTGATTTTCGGCACGTTCGCTTTATAAGACGCACTGACTTTTCCCCCCCACTTTGGGTGGGAAAAAAGTGCGTCTTATAAAGCAAAAAATACGGTACTTAAACTTCTCAAAAAAGAGTATCCCCGTTGGTATAGACCTGTGTTTTCGGAGCTTCTCGGAAACCTTGCACTTGCAATTACAAGTGAGCAGTAAAACTGTGGGTTTGGAGAACAGTCTGTTTCATGGCTGGAGCAGGACATCTAGATTTAGTAATCCACTATTCTGTTATTTTAAACACGCTGTTTGCAGGTGTCTCCTTTCCATGAAATGCCTAATGCCTTGCTTCTCAAACAGAGCTATGGACTAAACACCTGCGTGTATGTGTCTACAGTATCTTCCTCACTGACTTTTATCCTGTTGATATCCGATGCCAGTGCACAAACACTGATTCTATTTATTATTTTGAACAAGTGTACACCCCCTGTCTCCATTCACTTCTGCATAAGGATCATCCAAAGTTAATAGCTTTGCTCCAGCTACATAAGATCAAATCACAGAGCCTGATTCCCACCCCTTTCTTCCCTCTTCCCCGTTCGTTTACAGCAGCTTTGCATTAATATTCATAATTCATAACCAGCGAAAAGGAAGATGAAGCCTGGATTCCTGAACTGACTTGAAATTTAATTTTGCTGTTCACTGAAATATGTAATACTTTTGTGTTTGCTTAGTGCGTTGATAGATTAAGCCCGTTCTACATGCGGGGTTCACAAAAAAGCAGACAACATGGCACGAAACGGCAAGTAGAAGATGTCAGTACAAAAAACCTGACAGATTAACCCAGGCAACGGCTTGGTGCAGCCATGGTGGGAACATTCTGGTAGTAAACAATCTTCTTTGCCTCTTTCCTTTTCTCCTGGGAGTAAGAGAAGGGGTGTATGACCATTATCTTGGCTTCACTGAAAACAGAGCATCACACCATGGCCAGATGAACTGATAATGCCTTTCATGAGCAGATCTCAGAATTTTTTTGCTGCCATTATCTAAGCCTCATAGCTCTTGTAGCCCTGTTAGTTGATGAGCAACAGAAGCTAGTGTTTAGCAGTCGATGGCTTCAGACTCCAGCAGTGTTTTCCATATGCTACATAAAGATGACGAATTACTCTTTTATCCTCCAGGATATTCTCTCTCCCTCTCTTTCTCATTGTTGGGCCATATTATTGAACTAGCCACCGAAGTATCCTAAAAACCAAACCCCTCCTCTGAGGGGGAAAAAAAAAAATCTTGTTCCCGAGAACAGATGTGTAAACCCTCTGCTTATTTTGCCATGCTAGTAACGCCAGGAACCAAGCTGCTCCATTGCATCCAGTCTGTGGAGGGAAGTCAGTGGAATTTTTGTGATGTCACTGACGGATGACGTCTTCTGGCAGCCCCAGTGGCTACTCTTGCTGAAGTTGAAATAGTCAGCACTGGGGTCTGCAACCCCGAAATGGCCAAACGAGGCAAAATACATTCAGTGCACAGAGTTCTAGCAGTTGTCTGACCACTGTTCCAGTGTGCCTGGCAGGCATGGCTAGCTGGATAACTTTAATTCCATTTTTGGGAAGACACAATGGGCCATGGAAGAGAACCTGTGTACTCATCTGGTTAGTAGCGCTGACGTAAAAGAAATGTGGTTTACTTCTCTGTTGCTTCTAACTTGCCTCTCACAGTTTAAATAATTACTTCTCCGTTCTTGCTCTCTATTCAGTCGATATTTAAATCCTGCTGAAAGATCTGTGTCAGCTGGGCTACCCGCAGGAATCCAGCTGTCTGGATTTATTTTTTTTTAAATCCCTATTTGTGGCCTCTTTCTTCCCAACCTTTGACTGCTTGCCTGTCTTTCTGTCTGTCAAAGCCCACTGAAGTCAGTGGAAGTGTTCAGATTACGCCGTAGGTGAGCTCCCTTGGGACTGAAGCTGCCTCTTATTGAACGTCAGGAAAGGCCCTCCTGTGAGATGGGGCTGGCATAATCAACTGATGATAAATCTCCTTGGCTGATTGCTGAGAACCAGACTGGATCAGGCAGAAGCAATCCGTGCTGAGTCTTCATGGAATTACAAAGCAGCAGACGTAGAAATGAAAGAAGAAATTGGCAATCCAGAACTAAAAGATTAATGTCCCAATCTGTGGTCATCAAAATAAGAGGTACAGAAGTGACATGCATGCTGTTGCCCACTGTACCTGTCTCCTTAAGACACTGCAGGGGTCTTATCTCAATACTCCATTGTGACTTCAGTTCCTATCTTATTAGCCTCTCCGCTTGAGCCAAACTGTCCCTGCTCCTGAAAATCACATGCAAAGATAGGCACAGATCAAAGGCTGCCAGTTACTTTGCAGGATTTAATTGCTGAACGAGAGATTTTCGTGTTTGGAAAGAAGGAAAGATGTAATGTCTTGAAAGGAGCTTCTTCATGTTCCAAAGACCTGGTCCGAAACAACAAAAGAAACAGCTTCCCGCAGAGTATCTATAGGGATTTTACTTTGAGCCCAGTGCATGCTGGTTTAGACTTTCAGGTATGTGCAGAGCACTGACTAAACAGGGAAAGCAGCCACGATCATGTGTTTGTGCTTTGAATCAAGGAGTTCCCAGTCACTTGGGACAGCACGTATTTTACTCATGCCTGTAGAACAGTGGTTTTCAACTGGTGGTCTGCGGACCCCAGGGGTTTGTGAAAGGTTATCGTTACCGTAGAACAGTGGTTTTCAATCTGTGGTCCATGGACCCTTGGTGGTCCGCAGACTATGTCTAAGATTTCCACAGTGGTCTGCACCTCCATTCAAAAATTTTTAGG
The DNA here is from genome assembly GCA_007922155.1 of Mesoclemmys tuberculata. Classification (NCBI taxonomy): domain Eukaryota; kingdom Metazoa; phylum Chordata; order Testudines; family Chelidae; genus Mesoclemmys; species Mesoclemmys tuberculata. The sequence continues at coordinate 13,154,618 of ML675632.1, read as the reverse complement.
AGTCCACACGTGAAAAAAGGCTGAAAACAACTGCTGTAGAATCTCCTAAAAATCAAGCTGTTTTGTATAGACTTCTAGCTATAAAGAGCACACCCCAGTCTCTCTTTCACCAGCATTGAAATTATCTTGGAAACCAAAGTGGGGGAGAGGGGAGGAAATACAGTGTTATCTAGCTACCTGGCCACCCTGCCCCAGTACGCTTGGAGCACCGGTTCTGGATAACTGCATGGAGCAGTCATTTGCTGCAAGTGCTTTTGAAACTTTTGAACATATTGCTTCCTAAACTTGCCTTGTACAAAACCATCAGAGAATAGAATATCACAGAAGAACAAAAAGCATAAATGAGCTCAAAGACATTTTTTTTTTAAAGTCCTCCCCTACAGCTATTCTGATTGACCTCTGACACATGCGGCATGAAGCTCAGCAAGAGCTTAGGAAGTCGTGCAATTATACCAACTCAGCGTTCAAACTAGTCATTTTTAAAAGAACTCTAACAATAGAGTTTGTCCATTAATACAGGACCTCGGAGGGAAGACGGTGGTATTTCTCCAGGTGAGGTTCTGGAACAATACAGTTTTTGTAATAATTGAATAAATCCCTGAAAACAAAAGCCTGGAAAGTTGCACGACTTCAGCATTACCAACAGATTGGAGCCTGGGGAACAAACCATTGAAAAGGACTTAGAATTAGCATTAATATTATGCAGATATATGCTGTATATCTTACCGGATGTTCTGAAAGCATTTCAGTGTTAGTAAGTTTAGCTTCACCCACATCCTTGTGAGGCAGGTCAGAGCAATTCTATTCATTTTACAGGTGTGAAAAATTGAGATTTAGGTGGTAAGGTCAAGATTTTCAGAAAATGCTCAACTATTCCCTTTTGAAAGTGGTTTGTGATCTGGAAAACATGCCTTCTTCTGCAAACATAAGGAGGATCAATCTGTTTAGTTTATCCAAGAGGTTGAGACTGCGTGATCAATCTGTTACCTGCAGGGGGCAGATGTCTTGGCTCTTCAGTTTAGCAGACAAAAGTATAGTAAAATCCAAGGGCTGTAAATGGAAACCTGCAGAGTTCAAACTGGAAATAAGGTTCATGTCTTTAATTGTGTGGAACAGTTCACCAAAGGATGTGGTTGATACTTCTTCATTTGGAATCAAGGATGGATGCCTTTCTAAAAGATATGCTCTGGTTTAACTACAGGCTGTAGAGTCGGATGCGGGGTTAGTGGGTGAAATTCTCTTCGACATGGAGGAGGTAGACAAGATGGTCCCAATGGTTCCTCGTGGTCTAAAATCTATGAAGAGTCGTCTCGAATTGGTCACCTGAAAACTGAGGCAACCGCTGTCACAAGTCACTTCTGAAAGCCTCAATGTAAGGGACTTGCCCAGGGTTTTACAACAAGCCTTTAGCAGAGGTGGGAACGCAACATGGAAATTCTAACTCCTAGGCTAACCATTGCGCACACACAATGATTAAAATAATCCTGATCCTGAGGTGTATCTGATGCGTTTTTCATGTCTGAGAAAGAAAACGGGGCCCATTTCTGGTACTCTTTGTTGTGAACCTGCCATTCCTCAGGCAGCAGGGCTGCTGATAAGGAATAAAGCACAACCACAGACTCTTGCTGTGAAACTCATTGCAACAAAGTGAATCCATAAATGGAACTTAAGTCGGTAATTCACTCCAGAGGAATTTGAGCAGCCTGTATTGATGGGGGATGGTAACAGTATTGCTCACCCCAGTTTTTCAAAAATCTTGAGTCAGGGTCCTTGAGATTTTGAATAAGGAATTGTGGTTATTGTCATTTGCCTTCTGGTTTTGAGTTGTTAGGAGTCACATTTTCAAACTTTTCTCCACACTCATGAGGGCTACAAACTTATATTTAAATAAATAATACAAAAAATAAAATAAAAGCTGAGACCCTGTCAGGCTCCCATGACTCCGGAGGCTGGAGCTTTAAGAAATCACCAAATGTCAAAAAATGCACCCCCCAAAAAAAATGGTGAGGGTCTCCAAGGCAGAGAGAACACCATATTCTGAGGGTAACCTCACTAGATGGAGACACTTACGTGGAAGAAGGCGGGACTGAAGGAAGCTGCTCTGGGAGCTGCGAATTCCATTTCCCTGTGCCTGCTAAGCCCCCTCGTACAGGAGGCACTGCCACCACTGCCCTCTCTTGCAGGTTTTGGGCAGGGACTCTTGCTGGGCTGTGTGAGAGCTCTGGCAATTGGGGTGGCTGAGGGCCAGGTGTTCCATCAGCAAGCTCTAAGGCCACCCCCCCCCTTTCTGTTTAGTGATATTCACCATTTAGGCCATGCTAGCCTCCTTCGATCACCCTGGCATAGGGTACGCTGTGGCCCCTTTACACCAATTCAGCCTGCTTTGGTGGATTTATCTCCGCTGGAAACTGAACTAGTGTTTTATGGTGGCCTTGCTTTGAGGTGAAGCCAGGTTTTGAGCGGTGTGCAGTGAAGAAAAGGCGATGGCTCCAATCCTGGAATGTGATCCGTGCAGGGAGAGTCTGACTGTGTGCAGGCCTGGGCATCTGCCCACACATATCTGATGGCAGGATCTGGCCCTCAACATTCAAGAACAAGTCAGAGTCCTCAGCTTTTTATTCCCAGTGATGTGAGCAAGGAAGCTGTAGCTTTCCTAGAATCCTCCCTTGCCTCTCTGTCTGCCTCTTACCTGTCTAAACAATGACTTTGCCTGTCCCATCAGTGAGAGCTGGGCTGACCTGACCTAATGGGAAGATAGTTTAGTATTCAGTTCCCAGTCTACAGCTCCCTTTTCACTAGCGGTGGGTGTGTGTCATTCTGTACCTCAAAGGAACACCCCAGAACCCCCATATTCACCACTGTCATATAATTATGGCGTTTTGTGCAAAGTACTCCTTGTGAAGTATCATTTTAAAAGTTGTGATCTGTTGAACCTTAATCTCCTGTGGGATTGTAGGTGCTATCCATGTATGTGAAGTTATGAATCACTGATCTGTGTGTTACTGAAATATGTTGTGAAGCATCCAGAGCCAACCTTTCAGTTGCAAGAAAGGGCCAGTCAGACATGCTGATGGCCCGTTAGAGGGAATCCACTCTCCCAATGGCCATCCCAAAGACTTCTCAGAGAGAACACATATGCAATTGAGACTGCTTGACCAATGGGGACTGCCTGATCCCCACTTCACAGCAAAGATCTCTTCAGTAAGCTGGGAGAGAATGTAAAAAAGGGGAAGTGACACCATCACTTGGCCTCTCCTCTGCCCCCAGCTCAACTCCTGGAAGAGCATTTGGAAGACAAAGACTTTGAATTGGGGGAGAGTGGTCCCAGGCTGGAAAAGGGTGTCCAGGCTGTGTTTTGAGGATCTGTAAGATGCTTGTACCATCTGTCAGGGTGAGACGCTGCTTCATTCAAATCCTGTTTAGTTTGTGGAACTTAGAATGCGAATATATTTTTGTTTCTTAAGTAACCAACTCTGATCTGTGTGCCTGCTACTTATAGTCACTTAAAATCTATCCTTCTGTTGTTAGTAAACCTGTTTTATATTTTGCCTAAACCAGTGTGTTTTGGTTGAAGTGCTTGGAAATCTAAGCTCCGTTTACAAAGCCTAGTGTGTGTCCCTTCCACAGCAATGGAGGGGTGAACTGGATAATGACCTTGCGGTGGCCAGGCTTCTGACCAGTGCAAGATGACACAGTTCTGGGGTGCAAGACTTGAGAGCTGGGAGAAATTGATTGGGGTCTTTTTTTATTGTTTGTTCATGAGTGGCTGGGAAGAACATTCATCTAATACAGGTGCGTGTGTCCCCGCCTGTGGAGGGCTGTATAAATGTAACGCCTATCAGAGGGTTGTGACTTGACTTCAGCATCACAGTGTGAGGCTAGCCCAGGTTGGTGGGACGGAGGGTCTCAGTGGTCGCACAGCTCTGGTTTCACCCTGGGGAGCCCGTCACAATGAGCAAGTGGTCTGTCTGCCTCACGTGGACTGTCCAACGGGGGTGATAGCCATCTCTCTCCTTTTTGATCCACTAGGCCTATGTACAATCTCGGCCAGTGCAAGATTTCCAGTGCTGTATCCTCTGCCAAGCAGATAGTGTCCCCTGCTGCTCTGCCCCCAACACATCATCAGGAAAACCTGGGGTCTGGTCCATTAGGCATCACAGTCTCTCACTATGCATTAATAACGCCATTCAGAATAAAGTTGTGCTATATCTTGACACGCTTCCCCTTGGAATGATAAATAGCAGAGGAATTAGGTGGTGTAGTTGGATGTCTCATTCTCCACATCACCCCTTTCTTTACCTGTGGCCGCCCGATGAGGTGCTGGCAGAGCAAAGCATTTAACACACATTCTCAGTCCGAGACCTTGCCTCTGAGAATCAGAGCTCACTTTGTGTCAGCCCTCCTGCAGGTTTCCTCTAGCTCCTCTCATGGCTCCTTTCCTCTAGCATTCCTGCACCCCCTTTCCTAATCACATCCCCAGTTCGAGGGCAGGGGATTCCTAGACTTCACTTTCATTCAAAAGGGAGGGAATGATGGTCCAGTAGTTAGACCACATGGTTATAGAGTTCAGGGCCAGAAGGGTCCACCAGATTATCTAGTCTGACTGCTGTAGATCACAAGCCACAAACAGCACTCAGCACCCGCACACTAAACCGAACAGCTCCAGTTAGACCGAAGTATTATAAGCCACAGGAGAACCGACTACTCTGTGCCACAGGGAGAGAACTGGAGAGACTGAGAAGCGGCAATGCCCGAGGCCCCCACAAATGCAGGGAAATGATTAAGCGAGACACATCCAGATAATCCTGGGAAACATCCCACACCTGCATGCTGCAGGGGAAGGTGGAAAGCCCCCAAGGTCACTGCCAGTCTGACCTATGGGGAAATTCCTTCTCTGACCCCACACACGGTGATCAGTTGGACCCTGAGCCAGTGAACAAGAACCAGCCAGCTGAGCACCTGAGAGAGAAACAATGCTCAGGGCCATCTCAGAGTCTGGCCGTCCCTGCCCAGTGTCCCACCTCCAGCTGTGGCCATCCCTGATGCGTCAAGGGAAGGAGACAAAAATACAAACCAGACCAAACTGAAAACATGAGTGGGTAAGGAATAATCCCTTCCTGACCCCGCCAGTGGCTGGCTGCAATACTGGAGCATGGACTTTGGGAACCCAAGAGGAATAAACCAGAGGTGATCCCCCAGGTCTGCTGAGCCATGCCCCCACCACCATGAGCAACCCCATCCCACAGTAACACTCACAGATTTCTCCTGATCTCTCCCAAAACTAATTTAGTTGTTTGCTCCCATGGCTCCTATGGGAGGCCGTTCCAGAACCTCACGCCCCTAAGATTTAGAAGCCTCCTTCTAATTTCCAGCCCGAATTTGTGCATGGCCGGTTTATACCCATTTGTGCTTATGCCAGCATTGCCCTTTAGTTTAAATAGCTCTTCACTCTCCCTGGTGCTTACCCTCCCCCCCAATGTATTTATACTGGGCAGTCATATCCCCCTCTCTGCCTTCTTTCTGCTAGGCTAAGCAACTCAAGCTGTTCCCATCTGCTTTCTTTGGATAGGCCCTCCTCATAGCTCTTCTCGCCACCTCTTTCAGTTTGAATTCACCTGACTTGAATTCGAGACCAGAATTGCACACTGTATTCCAGATGAGGTCCTACCAGAGCCTTGTGCAATGGCATTAATATTTTTCTATCCGTATGGGAAATGCCTCTTCTGTGTCTCCTCTCCAGGCTGTAGTAAAAGTCAGGGGCTGGTCGTGAGCTTCTGGGAATTTTTGTTTATTGCCTGAGACCTGTCCCTGACTTTTACTGAAAATACCTGTGACAGAATCTTAACCTTAGTTATAAGCATCTAGGTAGAAGTGTTATCTTGTGGTTAGAGCAGGGGTCTGTGTTGTGAGTCCTAGGTCCTCTTCCCAGCTCTATGCTGTGTGCAGCAGTTTTATTCAGCCAAAAACTTACCTACTTCATGGGGATGTTGAGGCCTAATTAATGTTTGTGAAGTGTATTTGGATCCTCCCCGGATGTCACTAAAGCAGCATGAGGAACTGTATTTATTGTTATCTATCACTTACGCTTTTTTAATTGCTTCGTGTCTTTTGACTCATGCACTGAGTTTTTTTCCCTGCCGCTTCTCTTGTCTGGCTTCTCCGAGTTTGTTCTGCCTTCTGGCTGTAGGTTTATTGCAGCTTCGCTCTTGGGGGCAAGGGTGCCGGAAGCGGGTTCTCCCACAAGATCTAGGTGTGTCTTGGCACATCCTTTTGGTGCAGGAATGCGGCTCTGTTTTTGGATGAGACTTGCAGCTTGACAGGGAACTGGAGTGCAAATGAGTCAATTATCCCTTGTCTTTGTTTGTTTGTTTGTTTTTTTGAGGCAGAGATAAAATGCACTGCTCTGTGTGTGTGTGTTTGCCTCAGTTGGAAAAGGGCTGTAAGTGGTTTCCCTGATATGTCCCAGAATCCGTTGCCCACTGACCACTGCAGCAGTAATTTTGCCTGGTCTTGAAGCTTTAAAAAAAAAAAAGTGCAGCCGCTGCCTGAAGCCAAAGTCCAAGTGGAGGTTTGGGATGGGGACGCGCTTTACTTTTTCCGCAGGATGGTTGAAATGAATTGCTGCAGTGCAGGGTGCTGAACTGATGTACTGCATCGGAGACATCACCTTCTGCTGCCAGCTTTGGTGGCTGGTACAGCATCTTTTATTGCAATGAATAAAAATCCCTCTTTCATACTTTCGATACTCCTAGGGTAAATGATGCATAGGTAACTCCAGACTTGTATCACAGAGCTCTTTCTAAAATGGGGCACATCTGTTATCCCTATTGGAAGCATGGGCAAACTGAGGTACAGAGTAGGCAGATGTCTTGTCAGAGGTCATACATCAAGTCTCTGGCAAAGCTGGGAATAGAACACCAGGTTTCTTGTCTCCCTGCCTCATCTGCTTGGACGGTGCTGCCCTGGTATGTACTTGGGGGGGAAGGGGCCTGGGTTTTTATTATACCCTTCGCCCTGACATGCAAGTGCAGACGTGGGGGATAATGAATGTCTCTCATTTTGGAAAGAGCTGCAGTCTCCCATGCTGCATACACTATTTCCAGTGAAAGGCTCCCCGCCAAGCAGGGACAGGGAAAAGAGCTGTGGATGGAGAAGCTCTCTGGCCCTTCAAGTCCTCGGAACCCTTTGAAATAATCTAAGGCGTCTGGGGCAGAGGCGGGTGTGTGTTGCAGGGGCAAAGAGGAGATGGAGGAGGAGGTTTAGGCTTGCAACTGCCAGAGCTGTAATGATTTCAGTTTATTGCTGCTTCATGCAGAATCTTCTTACAGGCGAGGAGCAATACCATTCGCTGCAGTTTGTGTACTGGAGACCCAGGAGATTATAATATGGCATAAACTGTCTCTCTAAAGCTCGTCCAGCGTGCAATATGACCAAATGACTTCTGTCCAGCTCTGGAGAGAAAACGCTGCAGAAGGCAATGCTGCCGTCCTTTCCTAGCACTAACTCTGCACTCGCGTTCCGTCTGCGGATCTCCAAGCACTGCGCGCATGGGAAAGAATGAAGTCTCCCGAGCCCCGATGAGTGGCATTATCCTCATTTTGCACATAGCGGAACGAAGGCCCAGAATGGGGAAGTGATTTGCACAGAGTCACACGGACGTCTGTTGGAAAGGCTAGGGATATAACTCAGGAGCCCTGACCCTCCGTGCTCTGTTCTCACCAGTAGACGATGTTACTAGGAAGGCTCGGGGGTTTATTTCCTTTGGTAGGCAACAGCTTGTGTAACTACTCTTTCTTTGTGTCCTTTTTTTTAGCTTTCAAAGAAAACTTGCATTCACAGCCCTGCAGAAAATGTCTTATGGTTCCATTGATGGGAGCGGATTCGGAAGCCGGAACCCTTTTGGAGGCCCATCGAGACAAGGCTATCAACCTCTAGGTAAAGTCTTGATTGCGTGCTGTAATTCATCCTTCCCGACTAAGATGCGGGAGGCAGTTTTAATTTCTAACAAGTAACAAGGCTGATGCATCTCAGGAGCCAAATGCTACATGATATGGTAGATCATTTTGGGTAGTGATTAGGCACAAGGAAATCAAGTTAAAGATCTTCTCTGGCCCCTCTTCTTTGACTTCAGTACTGTGAGCTAGACAGAAGATGGGAGTTGCTCTCCAAGTGGTCTGGCAACACACCATAAAACATCGACATGTTGTGCAATGGGTCATAGGAACGTAGCATTGACTGAGCAAATTATATTGTTGTTGCATCTAGCCCCGGCAGCAGCTAGTACCTGTTGCTGAAGAAGAAAACATACGTTCCACCCTGTGCTACCATGCAGTGCGCAATGTAGATGTGTGTGGGTGCGTGATGGTTCCCTGACCAGCGTGATGTCCCCTCAAAGTACCTCATTTAATTATCATTGTTCAGGCTTTGGGGGCCGTCTTGTGCGATCCTTATGTTGATGATCAGTTGTGCAAATAGTCCTACTGACGTCAGTGAAGCTACTTGCATGAGTAAATCCTGACCAAAAAGACTAAGGGTTTGTCTACGCTGTGGGGTAATAAATGCTACTGGGGCATGTTCGCCACAGCACCCGAATGGGTTGTGCGTTAACTGAGCTGTGCGGACCCTGCTGGTGCACTAACGGTTCCCTAGGGCACTAGAAATCATAGATTCATAGCGTGAAGGCCAGAAGAGACCAACAGATCATCTAGTCTGACCTGTATGTCCTAGGCCACCAACATCCACACGCTAAACCCAGCAACTGAAACCAGCCCAAAGTATTACAGCCCACAGGAGAAGACTATTACGTGCCACAGGGAGAGAATACAAACAGCTGGGGTGCACCGTGGCCTGAGGCTCCCCACAGTAGCAGGGAAATAATTAAGTGAGAGACACCCAGATAATCCTGGCAAGTGACCTACACCCAAATGCTGCAGGGGAAGGTGAAAAACCTCCAAGGTTGCTGCAAATCTGACCTGGAGGAAAATTTCTTTCCCTGTCCCACATAGGGCAATCAATTAGACCCTAAGTCTATGAGCAAGAACCAACCAGCCAAGCACGTGCGAGAGAGAATGCTCAGTGGTACCTCAGTCCTGGCCCGCCCTGTCCAGTGTCTCATGTCCAGTGCTTTATAGAAAGGAGACCAAACCCCACACAAAATACATTGTGGGGTGGGATCGAAATCCCTTCCTGACCCTTGCAGGTTGGCTGGCTGAAACCTTGACGCATAAGTTATTGGGAACATAAGACATAAACTGGAAATGATCTCCAGGACTGTGTGCTGAGCTCTGCCTCCTACCATCACAAGCAACCCTGTCATACAATCGCGCTCCTAAAATTTCTTCAGGTCTCTCTAATTAAATTATTTGGACCCACGGCTCCTGTTGGGAGGCTATTCCAGAACCTCATCCCTCTGATGGTTAGAAACTTTCTTCAGTTTATTCCCATTTGTTCTTGTACCAACACCGTTCTTTAGCTTAAATAGCTCTTCACTTTCCTTGGTGTTTACCTCCCTGATGTATTTGTAGAGAGGAATCATATCCCTTCTCTGCCTTCTTTGGGCTAGGCTAAACAAGTCAAGGTTTTCCAGTCTCCTCTCATGATATTGGCTCTTCCTTCTCTTGGTCATCCTAGTATCACTTTTCATCACCTACTCCAGATTCAATTCATCGTTCTTGAAAATTAACATAATGCTGTTCTGATTTAAGTGCAACATGTTAATGTGCTTTAGAAAACACCACTGTAGTGCGGTATTACTTTACTATGTAGACAGGCCCTTAAGGGATGCACAGTTGGGCTCACTGCTACTGATGTGGGCAGTGGTCTCAATCTTATTTAGCTCCAGCTACACTACTTAACTCAGTAATCTCCTGCAGCAGTGAGTTCCCCAGGTTGGCTTGTGCTCTGGGGGACAAAACATACTTTTTCATTCTGTAGTTCCAGCTTTGTAATATAATCGGATGTCTGCCTTGTTCTAAGATAATGGAATGTGGGGGAGAACATTGTGGGCTGATCAGTTCTCATTGTGTCCTCAGTCTTGGGGTGGAATGGGATTACTATGTAGCACGTTCTGATGCTTGCATTTGCGTGTTGCATGGTGGCTCATTCTGTTGGGTTTGATTCATGTATCTGTCATTGAACTGGTGCATACATCAAATGCATGGCAGTGAAAAACACGTCCCTGACCGTGAAATCTGATCATCCCCTTCAAATGTGGCCGTTGGGTCTGGGGGGAGGGGGTTAACCATGTGTCAGTCTTCAGCTGCTAGTCCTGGCTGGGGTGGGGAGAGGTGGGGCTTCCTTTTCCCCTGCCGGGCGGCATGCATTTACCTCTGCGCAGCTTTCTGCAGCCGCGGGAGGTGTCTCTGGCCCCAGGAGTGGACCCTGCAGGAGAAGAGGAAGTCCGGTCCCCCCCCGCAGTCCTGAAGCCCAGAGCATGGTAGGAGCACCCAACTGGGGTGGTACGAGCCCTGCCCCTCGCTTGGGTCTGGGCCCAGTGCTCGGGCATTAAAGGGGCCTTGGGCTGGTTGTGAGGGGTGGGGGGTTCACAGCAACCTCTGACCACGGCCCTGAATGGTCACCCACCCGTAAGGCCTCTCCCCCCCCATGAAGTAACAATTTCCCCATACCCTGCAACCCTCACTTAAGCGCTGACTTCCGAGCTAGGCGTTGGGCCAGCAGCTGCTAGTCTCTGGCCACGCATCTCTGAAGGCAGCACCCCCATCAGCAGCAGTGCAGAAATGAGGGGGGCAGTCTGGTGACCCCCACAACTCCCTTTTGGCTCGTGACCCCCATGGTTACAACACCGTGAAATTTAAGATATCAACATCTGAAGTGGGGAAATTGACTCTCTTTAAATCCTCGGACTGTGAAATTGATCAAAACGGATTGTGAATTTGGTAGGCCCTGGTGCATATAACGTGTAGGACAGGCGAGAATTTAGCATATGGTGTCGTTTACTATTTAAATGCGGCTGGGGTTCTTTTGCTTGTAATGTTTTAGAGGCGTTTGTGGGGATGGAAGATAGAGCACGTCACTGGCAGGCTCTGTAGACACAGGATTCTGTTCCTGTCTTCAAAGTGTATTTACAGCTGGAGTGATTGGAAAGATATGCAGAGGGAAGCTGGGCATGACGTGTCCATCGTGGGTAGTTTAACTCACTGGGATGCTGAATTTAATCTGTGTAGTGTGCTCTAACATTACAGCAATGGGGGCAGAGAGTCACTCGGGAAATAAATGCAAACCCATAAATAACATTTAGTAAATAGCTGCACTTTTGTTTTAACCAAAGCTCAGAAATAGTCTTCCTGTCCCCCCGTCCCCTTCTTTCCCGAAGTTCTTTCGAAATGCTAAAGTAAAAAAAGGCAAAAGCACCCAGATGTCAGCCTGTATGTTTTAAATGGTCTTTAATGCACAGTGCAAGGCTGCACTTCATGAAAGCCAGCTCATCATACAAATGTCATAACACAAAGGGCAGCTAATGACTGCGACCTCATGCTTTAGCTTTTTGAAAGAGTTTGGTCTTGTGTGTGCCCTTCTCTGAGGCGGACAGTTATAGGAAACGTAGCTCCCTGTAGGGTATTTCAGGGCGGGCGGTCATAACACACTGTATTTTGCTCAGACACCACAGTAACGAGTAACCTGAAGAGAGCAGCGGGTGTCTTTAGCATTGCTACTGGCAAGGTGGGTTTCTCTTCACTCACAGTGAGGTGGAGCTGATTCGTTGGTGTGTTCTCTTGTGTGCGGAGTGGGGTATCTTGGTGGATAGTTGACCAGGTGGTCCTAGAGCAGCACTGAGAGACGATGCAAGGAAATATTCACACCTCGAGAGGAGCTGCGGTAGGCTTGGCAAAGAGGAGGGAGGGTGGCCCAAACTCTCTGAACCCCATCATAATCTCAGTGCACACGCCCCCTGTGTTTGGTAACGTTACTGCCGTTGTGCATCTTCGTCACCACTGGAGGGCTGAAGTTTGCCATTGTAGCAGGAGAGCCAAGGACTCTGTGTACATTGCTATACAGTGGGTGAAAACACACAGGTGCTGCAGGAAGGGGGCTCCGATACAGACATATCTAGATGGATGCATGCATGCCTTTGGGATTTTTAAAAAAAACTATGTATTTTATTCTAGGACGACATCGGTTTAAAGATTGTACATTTTAAACCAGCACATTGTCTTCCCTGGGTCACTAATTACATGCAGGTGATCAAGGCAGAAGATTTGCAAACCCTTGTCACAATTTGTACTGGTTGATTTAGTGTGAAATTTACCCCCGGAAGAGTGGGCCAGCGTGAAGCCTATGCACCACGGTGGAGGCTTTCTGCTAGCGCTTTGCAAAGGGGCTGTGAACGTTCCAGGGGAAATGTTTCCTTGTTTCCAATCAGCTATTTCCACCAGAACGGAAATAAAAAGAGGAAATGTTACTGTTCGTTTCTGGTTTTCTTATGAGATTTGCCTCTTTTTTTTAAAACAGAATTGTAAGTTCTGAGCAAAATTCAAGTGGTCACTTTAAAGTAATTGCTCATGAGCAGTTCTGTAAGGATTAACTCTCTGGAAGTGAAGCAGAATGGGACATTGCGGGACGCCAAAGATCAGCGATCGCAGAATCCCAGAACTCTGGACTAGAGTTAGTGTTGAGTCTTTGTAAGATGTTATCTGGCCGACAAAGCTTTGACACTGAATCCATCCCTCCTGCTCTTTTCAGGCTGTGTTCATGTCTAGATCAAAGAAGACTGGCAGGTTTATTTTTCAGGCAAGTGCAAGTGACTTTTGCGAGTGAAACTACTGCTAACTGCTTAATAGTGAGTGGAGTTGGTTGGCTTTTGAAAACCAAGGGATTGCCTGACTCTCTGGCTCGCTGATTCCTTCTTCTCTCCCTGCCACTGTAGCTTGTTCAGTGCTACATAGGTGCTTTCTCAGATTAAAGAATGCAAGCGGGAAGAGCATTGGTCGTCCTAGTCGAGAACCAACCTGTGGGCCAGGAGACCGGGGTTCTGTGGCTGTCACTTTGTTTCCTTATGTGTATAAGTGGATGTCATCAGCTCATCTGACAGGGATGGTTGCTTTAGTTACCTCTGTTGAGCAGTGTGGCCTTGACTGTGACTTCATGTGCGGATTCCAAATGATTGTTCTTTGCACTACAGTGAACATTCATAATTACTTCGCGATACACCTTGTTTTGGAGGTCCAGGTGAGTGTGTGTTTGGGGGAGTTATGGGCATAGAAGGACATACATAGAAGTTAAGAAGGTGAAACTGGTGGTCCTGTTGCTTGGGACATCTGGACGAGGACTGGCCGAAGCATTAGGACACCCAGCAGGGAACAGTCTTGTGCTAGCGGGGGTATGGATGGGTTGGACTGGAGAACCTTTGTCTTTTTTGCATCTCATTTCTGTGATTGTGTCATCTGATCCTCTGCAGCATTCTTTGCCCTTTAATCCTGACAGAGTGAGTGACACAAGCGGGCTGCCTTTCGCTGTAGGATTCCCAAATATTGTCATTAATTAAATGTCAGGGGAGGCTGATTTGGGAACCCGTATTCCATGCTTGCCTGAGACGGATTACCGACGTAAGGAGTAAACCTGCTCAGTGTAGAAACCCCACAGTCAGATCAAAATAAAGGGACATGGCCCCCTTTCTCCTCCGAAATATGGCTGTTTGCAAAGTGCATATAATCCTCGATGGATGAACGTGTGTGTATGTTGTTGAAAACAATGCTCTTTATTCTATATCTAACAAATCAGTGCCGGCACCCCCTCATTCAGTAACAACCCTACAATAGCAAACCAACACGTGCAGCCTGGTAATGATGCACAAACAACAACGCAGAACCCTATGCTTGTGAGCCGGACCATGAAATAACAAGTCAGGGTCGTGCATCGCTGTTGAGTAGCCCTACAATAACAAACCAATGTGCATGGTATGATAGTTACATGCAAACAAGCTATTGAGTCCAGCCCAGAGCTGTCAATGATGGGACCCTATGATAATAAACAAGTATGTATGCACCATGAACGAAGAAGAGCATAAGGAAGAAAAGCATTCAGGGAGAACTGTTTGTTTTCCAAGAGTTTATTTTGTAGATCAATGAAAGGGACAACTGGAAAAAAAAAGCTTTAGAACAAAAAAAGCATTGAAGATTCTTTGAAAATATCCCTTGCCCAGTTATATTTCCAGTGCATCTTGGCTCCTTTTCTTCTGTCCTAGATCCTTATATACTCATCTAGCAAGAGAAGATAAATTATTTGGAGGCGAGGAGAAAGCCTTCCTGAGCTGATGTGATGACGGATGGATTTATAACTATTAGAATGTTGCTGCTCATGGAAGAAAACTGAGAACAAGGTCTTGGATTGCACAGACTTTGTCCTTTTTACCCAATCTAATTAGAAAGATGTATGGATTCTTTTTGCTATAATTTTGAAATTGGTCCTGCACCCAAATTTTGGAAGTTTTAGGTGCCCAAAATATCTTTGTTGGTGGAGGAAAAAGCAAAATTTAAATGTTCACATTATTCATAACATTTTTCATTTATAATATATAGCACCTTCTATCTGGAAGGATCCCAGCATGCTTCATAAAGTATATGCATGCAATGCTACTGAAATGCAGCCACTTCTGGAGTGGAAAATAGTAACAAAGTGAAGCAGAGCATTATGAGCAATAGTGGGATATGTTTGATTAATATGGGAGACATATTCCCTTGCTCTCTTATAAACTGCCACTTAGTGCCCACGCAGAACAGACAGGGTCCTTATTTCTAAGGTCTCATTCCAAAATCTCGCGTGAAACCCAATTTCCAAATGTGCACTTTTGTGTATGTGCAACTTGAAATTGTGCATCAGATGTTGCCCATAAAGGTCAAAGGTGTTGTGGATGTGCAAACCAGGACCATGGAAGAATTCATCCGTGAAGATTCAGTGTTAAAATGTGCAGAATTCTGCTTCTCTACCTTGAAAGAGTGAAAGACTGAAATTGATCCTGGTGGGATAGGATTTTTTTCCAATAGAAGGCCTTTTATCTGCTTGTAGTACACTCATAAGAAATGAAACACTGTTATAGAGAAGTTGAAATAAAGCCCTGAATTGTTTCAGTGCTGCAGTATGCAAATTACAGCCCTGCTGTAGTGAACCTATTCTTCCAGGACTGCTGTTCCATGTGGAAAATATTCATAGAATATTAGAGTTGGAAGGGACCTCAGGAGGTCATCTAGTCCCACCCCCTCCTGTGTACCTGGAGTGTAATGTTCGCTTCTGGGCATCTGTGTTACTGCAAAGTTCAAAGGAAAGCACTAAATAAACTCTAGATGGAGAATTAGCTTATCTTTTCTTTCAAGTGCTCGTATGTATTGTGTAAAACCCTAATTACATAGGTGGCTTGACCCATTTACTATGATTTATTATTTGTATTGTCATAGTGCATAGATGTTCTAGTTATGGACTAGGTTCCCATTGTGCTAGGTGCTGTACAAACATGAAACAATGAGAGGACCCCGCCCCAAAGAGTTGGCAATCTAAGTATAAGATGAGATAGGGTGCAGAAGGAAACAATGAGAAAACATTTCTTAGCATGATAGGCAATGGTCTCAGCACATCAGCAGCCTAATTGTTGTCAAAGTTTTTGTAGGTATCACGCCAAGAGAGAATTTAAGGCAAGTTTTGAAGGAGGAAAATGAGTTAGTTTCGTAGGCATTTACAGGAAGCTTCTGTGAAGCAAGTTAACAATTTCATCTTAAATGGAGGATGAACTCTTCTAATACACACGCTTTACAACATAGTAATGTTCTGTGTACATATGGTGCCTTCCAGTATTTCCACTGCTTTGGAGAATTCTGTGATTCCAGAATAGTTCACTATCAACTGGGGAAGCAGCTACCATCTTTCAAACCTGTAGAGCTTCCAGTGGATGCTTCTGTCCCCCGCACGTGTGGGCACACAGCATGTTCAAGACTTTTAAAAGTGTTGGCTGTCAACATTCAAAGCGGATTTGCATATGTATGCATGTACTTGCAAATCAGGGTGCACTCATGTTTTTGCAGGTACACTTTTGGAAGTACTGTCCCTATAATGTTCAAATGTTTGTATTAGGGGAAAAAAAGTGTTTGTTTTATTGACAAACTTGTTATAATTTAGGAGGAAAAAATATAATATCAAATCATTCAGCCTGTAGAGAAGCAGTTGGTCAGAATAGAGGACTGGGGTTCAAGACCACGGGTTCTATTCCACACACTGCCACATACTACTGGCAAGAACCTTGGCTGGTTATTTAATTTCCTCTGTCAAATGAGAATAATACATACTTGCCATCATAAGGAACCATGAGGTCCTTGGGTAAAAGGTCCTGTCCAAGGCTGGTAAGACTTGTGATCATAGAATGATTGATTACATGAGACTGAGAGAAGGAAGGAGCGACAGCAACGGAATAAGAATATTGGACTTTAAAAAAGCAGAGATTAACAAACTCTGAGAACTGAGTGAGGGTGAGGTTCTGTGTCCTGCGTTGTGATAATCATAATGGTCCCTTCTGTCCTTAAAGTCCATGAACCGGTAGATAAGCTCCCCCAGGAAGAAAATCTAAGGGATAAATGGGTTCAGGAGAGCTGGCAGTTTCTCAAGGAGACAGTATTAAAGTACAACTGCAAAATATTCTGAATCAAAGGAAAGACAGAAAGAATAGTCAGAGGCTAACATGGCTCCGACTGGAGCTCTTTAATGACCTGAAAATCAAAAAATGGGTAACCTGGGCTAATTGTTAAGCAGGGATACAAAAGACATTGCACAAGCACGTAGGAACAAAATCAGAAAAGCTAAGGTACAGAGGAGTGACACCGAGCAAAGGACATAAAAGTCAATAAGAAGAGGCTCTTGAAATACATTTGGAACAAGATGAAGGAAAATGTAGGTCTTCTACTTAGCCAGGAAGGAGAGCGAATAACTGATGAGATCATGAAAGCTGAGGGGAAAACTAAAATAGGAGAATAACAGGCTAAAGAATAAATATTTAGATACGTTGCATGTATTCAAGTCAGCAGGGCCTGATAAAATGTATCCTAGGGTACTTAAGGAACTAATGGAAGCAATCTCGAAACCATTCGCAATTATCTTTGAGAGCTCATGGAGGACAGGTGGGCTCCCATATGCCTGGAGAAGGACAAACATATTACCTTTTATTAAAAAGGGGAACAAAGGGGAAATTATAGACCAGTCAGCCTAACTTCAATACCTGGAAAGCTACTGAAACAAATATTAAACAATTATTAAGCACGTAGGGGATCATAGGATGATAAGCAACAGCCAGCATAGATTTGCCAAGAGCAAATCATGCCAAAGCAACTTAAATTCCTCTTTTGTCTGGATTACTGACCTATTAGATTGGGAGGAAGCAGTAGATATGATATATCTTGATTTTTAGAAAGGCTTTTGATCTAGTCCCACATGGCATTCCCATAAGCAAACTAGGCAAATGTGGTCTAGATGAAATTACTATAAGGTGGGTGCACAACTGTTTGAAAATCTGTACTCAGAGTAGTTTTCAGTGGTTCTCTTTCAAAGTGGGAGGGCGTATCTAGTGGTGCCCAGCAGGGGTCAGTCTGGCACTATTCAGTATTTTCATGAATGACTTGGATAGTTGCGTGGCAGGGGTGGTTATAACATTTGTGGGTGTCACCAAATCTGGAGGGGTTGCAAGCACTTTGGAGTGCAGGGTTAGAATTCAAAATGACCGTGACAAATTGGAGAGTTGGTCTGAAGTCAACTAGATGAAATTCAATAAAGACAAGTGCAGAGTACTTCACTTAGGAAGGAAAAGTCCAATACAGAATTGCAAAATGGGGAATAACAGGCTAGGTGGTTGCACTGCTGAAAAAGGATCTGAGGGCTATAGTGGGTCACAAATTGAATATGAGTCAACAATGTCATGCAGTTGTGAAGAAGGCTGTTTTCATTCTAGGGTATATTAACAGGAGTGTCAATATCTGAGACACAGGAGGTAATTGTCCCATTCTACTTGGCACTGGTGAGACCTCAGTTGGAGTACTGTGTCCAATTCTAGGTTCTGCGCTTTAGGAAAGATCTGGATAAATTGGAGAGATTCCACAGGAGAGGAACAAAAAGATAAAAAGGTTTATAAAACCTCACCCAAGAGGAAAGGTTAAAAAAACCCCACACCTGGGTAAGTTTAATCTTGAGACAAGAAGACGGGGGGGGACCTGCTAACTGTCTTCAAACATGTTAAGGGCTGTTCTAAAGGGGATGTTGATCAATTGTTCTCCGTGTCTGCTGAAGGTAGGACAAGAGGTAATAGGCTTAATTTGTAGCAAGGGATATTTAGGTTAGATGTGTGGAAAAGCTTTCTAATTTAAGGATAGTTAAGCTCTGCAATAGACTTCTAAGTGAGGGTGTAGAATTCTCATCAGTGGAGGTGTTTGAGAATGGACAAAACCTGTCAGTGATGGTCAAGGTTTACTTAGTCCTGCCTCAGAGCAGGGGCTGGACTTGATGACCTCTCGAGGTCCCTTCCAGGCCTACATTTCTCTGATTCTATAATTCTATTTAAGTGATGATGATATTACTGCAGTGTATTATTTCACTGAGAGCCTAAGGAGCTATTGCATCGACAACTTACACATTCCATGGGCCAGATATCTCTTCCCAGTTGCATTGATTGCAATGTGGACTGTGTAAGTGAAGGCAGAATTTGGCCCTGACGTAATAGCAAGAGTCCAGAAAGGCACTTGCTGCCTCACACACCTAACTGGGGCTGCAGCTGCTTTGGGCTTGTTACAGTAGCAGCAAGGAAGTGAAAAGGGGCTGCTTTAGCGAACCAGTGCATTAGCTGTTTTCAGTTAATTGAGTAATTTGCTTGGCTTTTTTCACTGCCCACGCTGCAGAATAATTACCGGTAAAATTCCCATTGAGAAACGTAAGCTGTTTATGCAGTTAGTGGCACAGGTGCCAGGTTCTTCTTCCTCTCCACCCACCCCCACGCCCCAAAACTGAGATTTTCTATTTATTGTGAGGCTCGGTTTATAACTGTCAAATTTAACACATACAAGAAATCCAACTATCCTATGCACAAGTTGCCTTGCAAGATTACCTGTAGCATCATCCCTATCGACAAGTTTATTCAACCTTGGCAAGCTCTCTTACCTTTTCTCACTGCCACTGGCTCCTCCTCTTCTCCCTTTCACATCCTTCCATTCCCACCTTGCTGCTTTCACTGTGATTTTGGAAATTGGCCATCCACAGCTGATGGGAAAAAAAGGCCTTGAGAAGTACCGATACCTTAGGGATTGTGAAGTATTTAGAGCCACATATTCCCCATCCATGTAAGATCACACAACAAGGGACAAGTTGCAGCCGCCTGCAGTGTGTTACACTGCATTGTCCCTTCGACAGCGTGGGAGTGGAGGGAGCTATGCAAGGGGCATACGGAAGGCCAGCAAACCGCTAGCAGGGTTGTATGTTTACACTGCGGAGTGAAGTCACCCTACATGGGTGGGCAATCAAAGCAGTGCCCTGTGGGTAGCTATCCCACAGTGAAACTAGACACAGAGGCTTTTGGGAAGGCTGTCGTCCTCCCATGATGCAGCGTGCTCCCTCCCCCTCCCTTCTTGTCCCAAACAAGTGGACAAACGCTTTTTCGTGCCATTTTTCTAACTCCTTCGGTCGCGGCTGTGTGCACGCTGTTGCCGGAGAGGCATGGAGCCCGCTCAGCTCTGCAATACCACGTAAGTGTCACAAACACCTCACGACTTATCCTGCAGTCCTTTCAAGGACCTCTATTGCCAGTGTAGACCAGACACGTGTTAAATGCGGGAACCACAGGCCAGGTGCACAGAGCTGCAGTGCCTCAGTGTTCTGGTTTCATGGCCATGTGGTCATTAGGTCCCTTCTGATGATCCTGTGACAACTCGGATGGTGTTTGCAAGGCACATACAAGTTAGTGCCGAGGTAGGCCCCAATCTAGTAACCACTTAAGCATTTGCTTAACTATAGTATATGAGTTGCCCCATTGAAGTCAACTAAAATTAAGCATGTGGTTAACTAATTGCTGAATTGGCGCCTCAGTCTGCCTTGTTTAGTGTTGTCTTTCAGAGTGACTGTCACTTATTACAATGCTTTGTCAGAGGAACAGCTATCTAAATTCTTGTGCTGCACTGTCCACTGCATTGTCTGAATGCCTTGAACAGCAGATTGCCCCTGACAACTGCAAATTGTTCATATTTGTCATTTGTATTGCTATAGCACCTATAAGCCCTAATCATGGGCCAAGACCCCAGTGTGCTAGGCACTGTATAGACACAGAATCAAAAGATGATCCCCGCCCGGAAAACTTAGTCTTAGTAACTTCTCTTCTGTCTTGCTACATTCCCTTGTACGGTCTTCCCTGTGCATGTGGCTGATGTAGATGGATTGCTGTTAGAAGTATAGACATATGAGAGAATAGTGCATTTACCCGCTGTCCAAAGCCCTTTTCTGTTTGGCCACCACAGCCTGTCCCCTCAGCACTGCATAAGGCAGGGTGACATGAGCCATTATCTGAAAATTTAGAGGATATTCGAATGTTTCCTGACTGACTGTTGCTGACTTTTACTGACACATGCAATTTTTTTCTTTGCATATATCTTGGTAATTAACCATAACACTTAACAAAATAAGTTCAAATTATTATCTTTTAATTGACAGTCAATCCATTTGTTTATGGCTGGAAACCCAGGTTAGTGGGTGAGTAATGATGTTTGAGAACGAAGCTGGTGTACCATACTAATGACAATAGAATAGGAGGAGATAGGGAGAAGTAAACTCTGGTGAGAGTAATAGCTGAATGAAACTTCAGACCAAAAATGTGAGATTTTCAGGGCATTCGAAAATACAGATGGCCAGAAACAAATGATTGCACTGCATTTTACTCATCCATCTTCCTCATGCTCACTAATGCCTTCTGCATATACATTTCCCCTGGAGTTCAATAAGCTGTCATATGTAAGGGAATATTTAGGCTAGGTCTACCCTACAGACTTACGCTGGGATTAGCGAGTGACACAGCTATACTGACTGAACTCTTGATGTAGACAGCACTAAGTTGACGTGAGGGCTTCTCCCATCAACATCGCTAATGCCTCTCAGGGAGATGGAGTACCTACGCGGACAGGAGCAGCTCTCCTATTGGCGTAGGTAGAGTCGTCACAAAGCGCTTCAGCAACACAGCTGCATTGGTACAAGCTTTTAAAGAAGGCCGTTCTTTAGCAACTTTTATCTAAAGACCTGAGATCACAAACATTAATGAAGCTGTGAGGCAGGTTAGCATTAGTCCCATTCTTATGCAGCACAGAGAGGTATAATAACTTTCTAGAGGGCCTCACTGAGAGAAGGGACCCTCCAGTGGGTAGGGTGCTAGCATAGGAGAAGGGTTCGAATCTCTACCTTACTGCAGACAGCCTGTGTGACCTGGGCAGGTCATTTAGCTGATCTGAGCCTTAGTTCCCAATCTGTAAAATGGTGACAGCGTTACTTTCCTTAACAGGGCTGGTAGGAGGAGAAAGATGGTGAGGTGCTCAGATACCATGAAAATAATGCCATATAAATGTGTTAGCTAAATTGACAGACTGGCAGAACTGAGAAGAGAAGAGTCATGATGGTTGAATCTCTGTTCTAGACCAACGGTTAGCAAATGCGGCCAACAGCGGGTTTCTGTGCGGCCACGAGCAGCTGGGGAGGGAGGGGTAAGTGACCCCCCTCCACCCGCGTGTCTTCCTCAGGGTCCGCACCCCTCCCTGCCAGCCACTGGCTGGCTGCCAGTGCATGGGGTCCTGTCTCTCACCCCATTCCCGCCCTGCCTTTCCACCCGACCCACTTTCCTCCCTGCCACCTGCTGGATTGCCTCCCAGGTCTGCCTGACCCCCTGCTTCCTTGAATCATCCCCCCTCCGCGCCTGCTGGCCACACCAATACCTCTGGGTCTCAATTTCCACCCGCTTCCCTAAGCTGCAGTTCTTCCCCCCAAAGCAGCCCCCTCCCTGCCTCCTGCCAGGTGGTTCAGGGCCATGGCTGCACCTGTAGCCAGATTGGCTGCACCTGTAGCCAGATTGGCTGCTCTGCAGGGAAGAACAAGTAACTCCCTTGGGCCACCTGGCAGGAGCTGCAGTTCTTCCTGCAAATAAGGCAGCCTTTCCATTCAAAGACGACCTAAACTATTGCTAATATTCTGATCCACACAATCGATGCATCAAAACCCAGAACTTTTTATCTGGACATGTCTGTGTGCACGTTGATTTGATTTTCCTAACGTTAACTGAGTGTATTAGGAAGCATTGTCAATGAGGCCACCCTCAAGAGTTGGTGGCCACACTGCGAGGCCAGCAAAAAAATTGTTGTGAGAACCACTGTTATAGACACACTGGGTACCCTGTGTATCAGAGAGATTTTTCTACGCCCAAGGGTATACAGACTTACTCTATGTGAAACACAAAATAAACTCACCCACTCTACGGATTCAAAAAGGCCTTTTTTTTAATTTTAATTTTTTTAAAATACATTCAATGAAAGAGCTTCTGTGGGGCAGGCTTCACCTTGGTGTTTAATCCTGTTAATAAGGTTATAGAATATTCTTTGTTTCCCTAATCTAGTTTCAGTACTTATAGATGAGATTTCTTCTTTTATCTGACTGTAATTTTACCAATGATTTAATGAATAAATAAAACCTAAACATTGAAAATATATTGACAAAACATAATGAACAAGTTGTTTTGTAACCAACATTTTTTTTAAAAAATTGCTAATTGATCTAACTTTGAAACTATGGTGGCCTAATTCCCATGTTGAAAACTTCTGCCCCTTTCTTTTAGCCATTATAACATTATAAGTGTTTCTCCTAATCTATGTTTCAGTGATGATAACTGTTGAATATATTTACATAAGTAACGAGGGAATAATATTTTAAAAAACCCAGTGGAGTAAACAGATGTGTTAATGAACCATATCAGTGCTGTAGAAATAGCATATCTCATTAAAAAGCCTCTGGGGTACAGATAAACTCCATTAGTAACATTTGCTCCCCCCTTCCCGTCCCTTCGCCAATCCTGCTGTTCAGCATTGCTCTTCTGATCTCCAGCACCAAAATAAGTTTGTTAAAAATCATACCTAGGGCTTCCATTCTTTAAAAACATAATCAGTGTTACAGGATTCTTCCTAGGCAATATACAACTGGAAATACCAGCTACTGCTACAGGGAGACTTTGAACTATTTAAACAATATAACAAAATAGCATCTTTTCCGTTTTCCACTCAGCCACAGTTCAGACCCATGTCTTAAGAAGAGGATCCTCTCCCAACTCTGCAGTTTTTACATTTGTGGGACTCTCTACCTTCCCATAGACAAAACGAAGTCGGATAAACACTTCTCCCCAGTTGGCCCATCGATAGTTTTGTCATGGCATCAGCCCCATGTCTGGGATCATAGTTGTTCCTGTCCTCACGGGATGGACCTAGAAAGTGTTCCAGGGTGCATTTATGTCTCTATAGGGGGTGGCGAGCTCCTTGATTTTGGGCTTGTGGCGTTCTTCCTGAAATCCATCCATCCATCCAGAGTAGAGTTCGCAAGACCTAAGGTCTTTTAATGTGAACTACCATCCGTATAGAAGAATATGCCCTTGACAGAAGAAGATGGGGGCAAATTGTGCGAGCACCCAAGGACATCCATGGTTTACAGAGCCAGGGAGTAAGTAAATAAGAGTAGAGTTTGTCCCTACTTCACAGAACTGGCCTGGGGGTCCAGCTACCAACCCTGCCGATACTCTGAGATTCATGCAACCCACTGCCCTTGCTCTCTGCTTCCCTCATTCCCTTCTGGTACTCTGGTCAGGCTCTCACTCGCGGGGAGCTGAGTGGAGCCTAGCTGTGACGACCCCTTCCTCCCACAGGCTCTGTGCTTCCTGGCCAGCCCAGCTGCTGCTCCCCTCCCACTCCAGTTTAAACAGTAATCAGCTCTTTAAAATGTTTAAACAGCTGATTACCGTTTAAATGGTTACCCTTTTACATCCCTGGTTGGGATGCCTAGTGTATGTCTACACAGGTGCTAGGAAGGAACCTTGCAGTCTGGCTAACACTAGTATGCTAAAAATAGCATTGTGGGTGTCCCATCTTGGGCAGGAACTTGGGCTCTGACGCCAAATGGGTTTCAGAGCCTGAACGTCAAAGCAACGTCTCCACCGCTATTTTCAGCGCGGTAGCCTGGACTTCATTAGCAGGAGTGTGTCGACCTGGACTGTGAGATTCTCCCAACAGTTGGGTAGATGTATCCCTGGGCTCTGTTGTAACTCAAACAAGAGTAATAAAAGGGAATCCTCCCAATAACCTGGTGAGGTCTTAATTCAGCCCTTTGTTTCTCAGACGAGAAAAGTGAGACAAAGAGTTAAGTGTCCTGCTAAAAATGATGCAGTGAATTAGTGGCAGAGCTGGTTCCTGAGTTTCTTCTCCAGCCACTGCCCCACATTCCTTGTAATTCAATGCCCAGGGTTTGGATTCTGACAATGAGGGGCAAACAGTGTAACAGCAAGTCTCCAGGATTGTTCACCAAGTCTCATGAGGAACATTTCAAAGGTGAACTGCATGCTGTAGGCCTTTTAATAGTTTACTGTGCCTCTGTTGAAGAAAATCCATGTAGTCATCTGCTTCTTCAGGTTGATCTACCTGTCATGCCTCCCATCCTGATAAGTAATCTAAGATACCTTATGGATCAGCTATGGTTTTAAGGATTTCTTTTCCTATCTAAAAATAATGTATTTTCTGTTTCTTTTGAAAATGTATATTCTTGGTTTCCTGCTGTGAATTGCAACCTGGATTAAATTCAGTCCTCTTCTCTCTGACCTAGATTATTTTTTCTGCCTCTGTTCTCTTGGTCGTCTGTTGATATTTCAGTATGTTATATACATTTTTCTGTGTACTGTCATAACAAGGACTTGTGGGAGGGAGAGCGGGGTAGAATCAGAACCGATTAGCCATGTAGCATAGCTTCTGTTCTTTTAGCAATTGAAAGAGCTTTAGCTTCTCTCTTAGGGGGTCTGTTTTCCAGCAGAAGAATCTGAGTTCTGTACCCCTTGTCGTCATGAAGTTGTGATGGCCACAGTGCATAACACCCTGGGAACGGAATTTCATTATAGTATTACATTTTATGTTACATTACCTAGAGTTGTGGGGGATTAGCAAGGGTCATGGTGGATTCTCCCTCACTGGCAATTTTTAAATCAAGATTTCATGTTTTTCTAAACGATCTGCCCTTGTTCAAGCAGGTATTATTCTGGAGAAGGTTCTAGGGCCTGTATTATACAGGACGTGATACTTGATGGTCACAGTAAGCCCCTTGGACTTTAGAATTTATGAAATTTCACAATTACTTCTTTTGATTGGCCCAAACATCTCTGTATGCATTTGGAGGGTGTAAACACTAGAGAGGTGGTTATTTTCACTGACGTAGAGAGTATGTCAAGCAAAACTGAGCAAAGGAAAAAGTTTAGGATGACATTTAAGAAAAGGAAATGTTAGATGCCCCTTCCCAGGAGCCATTTAGCAGTATATTACATAAAATACCAGGGAATATATTGCAGGAAGCAATTTACATGGCCCCCATGGGGATAGTCTAAATGACCTAAACAAGTCTCTTTCATCTCTAATTTCTCTGAGTCTATGAATCAACTTCACTTAACGTACAGTATCTTTAATGTGTTGACTCATGAGCTCTCATCTGGGTAATCATAGTCTGTATGTGGTTAAATGCTGCTTTTGTTCCTTGAGCTGAAATGTCTGTATTTCAGTCAATTGTGTGAGGGAAGTTTCTGTGGCCGTTTTAGACCTCCAGCATTGGTCCTGGTAGAACAGAAAGAACATTGCGTTTATTGTTTGTTCCGTCAATTGTGGTCAAGATTTCTGCCTGCAGCTTTTTAGGAGAGAAGGGGGGAACCTGTAAAATTTGCATCATGGACATAAAGTTTAGCAGACACGACCTACATCTTAATGCCTGCATTGGGCCATAATATTGACTCTGAGTGCTGTAGCACCTAGTCCTATGGCACTGAGTTTGTATCTGCTTTAGTCAGGATGTGTTCATACCTGAATCAGAGGAATGAAGGGGTTTGTGTGTGTAACTCTCAGTTGCAATGCCATTAGCACACGGAAATGTCACACTTAACAGTTTAACCTGATGCTGATGGATGGATGATTCACCAGATTGGTACTGTCTCACTGGATGTCTGCCCTGTGATATTCCCACTGGAAAGCTTCCTTTTAATCATGCTTTTAACGGGTCCCCTGTCTTTTACTCAGAGATCAAGACTATACATTCACAGCATCTTGTCAGATCTTGCATGGGGTTAGAACAGACACAGTAACTTCTAATGTGTGAAGCACAGTTGTCTGAAAGGGAGAGCATTCTCCTGCCAGTCAGCAAAACCTCCTCAAGATAATACTATACAACTCATATGTGGGTGAGTCTAATTAGCCCTTTAGAGAATGCATGCACAATCACGCCCTCCAGTCCTATTAATGCCTTGAATACATGCTCCCACGTGTACCTCTGACCATCCATATGGCTGGGATTTTCCTCCTTTATTGTTCACCCCGCACCTAAAAACACAAGCAACATCTGGCTCTGTCAGCTGCTCCACCTGTAACAAAGTGTAGATTCATAGATTCCAAGGCCAGAAGGGACCGTGGTGATTATCTAGTCCAGTTATTCTCAACCTCTTTTTGGCTCAGGACCCATGTGTAAATGTTTATGGCCTGTGACGACCCAGTAAATAGTTTGGGGGGTGAAGGGCTGGACATGGTTTTGGTCCGGTCCTGCACCCACGGGGGAGAGGTTGGATTCTGCCTGGCATTCACTCCACAGTGGTAGCTCCTGAGGTTGCAGTGCCGCTCAGGTTTGGCTCCCAACCGCTGACTGGGCCAAATTTGTGTGAGTGGAGTTATGATCTTGCTCAAGGTGTTGCAGTGCCGCTCATTTAAATTTGGCCTACCCAGGCTCCTGTGGTCACGATGGCTGGGCCACACCTACGTGGCACTGGGACCCCAGGGGTTGCAATGCCTGGAGCAGGGAGGCTAGGCCAGCCAGACCTGTGGGACAAGCTGTGATGTGACCCTTTGAAACATTCTGGTGACCCAATATTTGGGTCTTGATCCATGGGTTGAGAAATCCTGATCTAGTCTGACCTTCCGTATAACAGAAGGCCATGGAACTTCCCAAAAGTAATCCTGAGAGCATACCTTTTAGAAAAACATCCAATCTTGATTTGAAAATTCTCAGTGACGGCGAATCCAAGACTAGTCTGGGTAAATTGTTCCAATGGTTAATTACTCTGACTGTCAAAATGGCATGCCTTATTTCCAGTCTGAATTTTTCTAGATTCAACTTCCAGCTCTTGGATTCTGTTTTACCTTTCTCTACTAGAATGAAGAGTCCATTATTAATTATTTGTTCCCCATGTAGATACTTCAACTGTAATCAAGTCACCCTTTAATCTTCTCTTTGATAAATTAAATAGATCGAGGTCTTTGAGTCTCTCACAAATAAGGTATGTTTTCTAATCCTTTAATCATTCTCATGGTTCCTCTCGGAACCCTCTCCAGTTTGTCAATATCCTTTTTCAATTTTGTACACCAGAACTGGACACAGGATTCCAGCACTGGCCACACCAGTGCCAAATATAGAGGCAAATTGACCTCTCTACTCCTGTTGGAAATTCTTCTATTTATTGCATTGGCTCTTTCAGCCACTGCATCACATGGGAAGTTCATCTGCATCATGATCCTCAAATCTTTGAGTCGTTGCTTCCCAGGATGGAGTCCCCCATCTTCCCAGTCTTCCAATGTAACACATGCTCACATTCACACTCTCTTACATTTACCTATATTAAAATGCGTATTGTTTGCTTGCACCCAGTTTACCAAGTGACCCAGATCGATGTGAATCAGTGACCTATCCTCTTCATTATTTATCATTCTCTCCATTTTTGTGTCTACTGCAGACTTTATTAGTGATGATTTAATATTTTCTTCCAGATCATTGATAAAAAATGTTAAATAGCATAGGGCCAAGGACCAATCTCTGCGGGAGCCCACTGGAATCACACCTGCTTAATGGTGATTTCCCCATTTACAGTTATATTTTGAGACCTGTCAGTTAGCCATTTTTAATCAGTTGAATCCATTAATTTACCTGCAGTTTAGATATGTACTAGATATGCAGCTTAGGTAACGTATGTTTCATATATCAGGTTTGTAATATCAGAGTGGCCCCTTTTACATATGAAGTGCGTAAGTGGCATTTTATTTTAGCCATGGATCAAACTATGTAGCTCTTGCATAATAAAATGTGTAATACTGTAATTCCCAATGGCAGTAATGTGTAAAAGCACATACAGAATGTTGAATTTATGAAGAAAGACACTGGTCTACTTTTCAGAGTTAAATGAAATCATGTCTCTGTGACTTGTCTTTTCTCTTCAGTTTTAAAAGCTGACTGTTCTAGTAGATAGGTAAGGCACTGGACTTGAACTCAGGAGACCTGGATTCTATTTCCAGCTCTGCCACTGACTTACTGTATGACCTTGGAAAAGTCAATTCACCTGTCTATGCCCCTTCCTGCCGACCTTAGTTTCTCCTCTCTATTTAGATTTTAAGTTCTTTGGGGAAGGGAGTGCCACTACTTTATATGTGTATTTACAGTTTGACTCTCTGTGGACTTCTGGAATATGAATAATGTATAAATATATCAGCATCCTCACACTATTTCTCTGTGCACAAATATTTTGCAACGATACGTTTTCAACTTGTTCCTTGCAGCAGAGCTGGAAGAAAGATTTATATGAAGTCTTTCCTGGGAGATGCTCAGATACCATGACGACAAGCAACCTTTTAAAAACCTAGATATATAGATAGATAACAGCCATTTTCACCAAGAATATATCTGTCCCTTTGCATGTTATATGCAGACACATAGACATGCTGTGCTATCTCAGTATATGGTGTGACCAATCTATATGAGATGATGTATTTTAAAATGATGTCGTTGAGCCCCCGTTTAACTTTAATTTAATTTAAATTTTAGGGTAGGTCTGTATTGACGGTGACAAAGTAGCTGCTGTCAGATCAATCTTTCTGGATCGATTGAGCGGTCAGTGTAGATCCGTTCAATTGATCAGGAAGTCGATGCTGGTAAACCACCCCCTCGAATGGCACAGTGCAGTGAAGAAGGCACACGGAAGGGAATCACAGCCGTCAACGGGAGTTACGCAAGCAGCTCTGCATAGCTTGCGTAACTCCCATCAACTGCCATCGAATCTGCAGCTAGTTGTAGACCAGGGCTTAGTCTCCATTCCTTGCAGTCGCAGTACCCAAAAATATTGGAAATGACCAGCTAGAAGTGGGGAACGATTAAAGATCAAACATCATGGGAAAAGAACTGGCAGATTTGAGCACGTAGTGATTGGGCATTCAGATTTAGCTGGGGTAGGAAGGACACATGGGAGCAGGAAGGAATTTGTGATTGAACATTAGGTTTTGTCCAGTGAGGGAAGATTCAGCCAGGGATGGATATTAGGGTTTCACTGGGCACTTGGATAATATGGGCCCCCTGTAAGTACTAGGTGCATAGATGGTTGTAGCTCGATAGAAGAACAGTGTGGGATCTAAGACATACATTAAGTTGATGTAGGCAGTTCATAAGCATGATTCATAGATTCCGAGGCCAGAAGGGACCATTTGTGATCATCTAGTCTGACCTCCTGGAGACACAGAATATAGCTGTCCGTATGCTTATCAACCAAGGTTGGATAGCAGAGAGCTATTTTCAAAGAAGCGCAGCAAAGGTCAAAGGCACTGATGATTTATAAACTAACTAATAAGTAAAAGTGAGATTAGCTGGTAAATGAGGAAGAAACCTTGGCAGGGTCTGTGAACTTGTCTGCTTTGCTTTAGTGACTTTCTGATTTCTGTGCCAACGTGATCATTTAATGTCAGTAACGTTCGGGGAATGAATGAAGTTTGTTGGCTTGTTCTCCCTCTTCTGGCTTGCTCTGCAACTGCAGAACATGTGATGCTGTATGACTTACATAATCTGTGGCTATTGATTTTCCCAATGATAAAGGGGGCCATTTTTGTACGTTTGGGTAGCTAGAATTTAGAAGACAATCTCCGCCTTGTTATAACCCTGTTGAGGTTCTGGACTAGAAGGGACATACAATACGACTAAGTGCTGCGGTTTATTAAATCGTATGAACTCATCAGTAACAATGCTCACAGCTCTGAGGGTTTTGAGGAACTTTAGAAAGTGAGTGTTATCCCCATTTTATAGATGAGGAGCCAGAAGTACAGAGAAATTGAGCAACATGTCAGAAGTGATGAAAATACAGTAACTCCACTGAAAATAAAACCCAGAAGCCCTGACTTGGAATTCCCAAATATAACCACTTTCCATCCCAGGTGTGCAAAGCTCCCAAGTCATGCTGATTTCCCTGGAAACATTTTGTCTCCTGCATTCTTTAGGCGAGACTCCTTCGAATTTGGTTCCTTGGCGTAGCCTTGTGCATTATCTCAGAGATCGGTTGACTTGACAGTTGTCTCGAGAGATGCATTCAAAATAAAGTGGGAGTACATGGCTGCAGCAGTGCCTGTGTGTAAGAAGGCCCATGTGGGCTGGCACCCCGCCCAGGTTTTTTGGGAGGTGGCCCTTTAAGAAGTGCCCAGCATCTTCCAGGAAGGAGAGACTTAGCAGACATAAATGTAGCCTTCTGCATGAGGGCCGGGGCCTACTATAGTGCCCTGCTGTCTCATCCCTCTTACACAGCCAGGTTCTTGGGAGTACCTTCCCCTAGTAGCTCCCTTCCCATCTCAGCAAAACCGGAGGTTCTGCTGTGATGTAGCAGTTCTTGACTGTGCTTATTGGGTTAGGAGATTTACTGTGGGTGAGGAAGTTGGAGATTAGCTATCAGAGAGGCTTTAGGAGCCCCTTCTCAACCACGATTTCAGGGATATTAGACCGTGATTGCTCAGTGGACAGTCTGTTCAGGGAAAAGTCTTGGAGTGAGGTCCTCACTGCCACTCTGACACCTTAACACTGCATAACAGTGGCCCAAATGACCCAGTGTAGGGTTTTTCTCATTCTCCTTTCTCTCCTCTTGTTCCTCCATGGTTGGCTACGCTCACATCTTGTCTACGATGTAGCTTGCCAACTTTTAGGGAGAGGGACTGTGTGCACAGTGCCTGTCACGGTGGGACCCCAACTGATCGGAGGCCATGGGGTGCTACTGGAATAACAGCAATAACAGTGCAGCATGTCAGGGTCTCTCTGAAGGGGAAAATTTCCCAGCCTAGCCATACAGGTATAATTATCCTGCTGTGGTTATATCGATATAAAGCCCTGTATGCACCCCGTCAGGGCGGCTGACTAGAAATGAGCCAGCCGGAGAGAGTCCCGCTTCGCGTCCAGATCCCAAGATGTGCTTGCAGGACTTAAAGTTGCGTGGTAAACTATCTTTGTACCGTTAAACTGAATGGAGTGGATTGGAGAGGCACTCAAATGCTGCCCAATTCAGGAAGACACTTAAGCATGTGTTTGAGTGCCATCAAGTTCAATTCATAGAGCCCCAGGCTGGAAGGGACCACCGTGATCATCTGCTCTCTCCGTCTGTAGAATACAGGCTATAAAAGGCCTCTTTGAAGTCCAGTGAAAGTTGAGCATATGTTTAAACCCAAGCATGTCTCAATGATTCTTGACTAGTGTTGCTTTCCTGAATTATGGTCTAAAGAACAAGCCCACTAAATACCATTTTTCATAGGGACTTCTCAGAACATAGCTGCACGCACTTCACAATCCAAGTTTGTGCGGAAGCCTGCAAAACTCCCTCTCGTGCTCCAGCCTTTCCAGTGTTGGAAGGTTGCTCTGTGCACTCCCTGTTCAGGACCAGGGTTCTTCTGGGCATCCATCCACCAGAAGCCGTGATAAATATGTGGTTCTGCTGCGAAAAGTGACTGTGAAAGGGGCCCCCCTTGACTCTTCCTGGTGTGCATTCAGAATGAGAGTTGCCTGTTTTAAGGACAGAAATCAGTGGCGTGCTTCAACACAGCAGTGCTCAAGTGGAGGTTAACTCTTGTTAGTGCTGTTGGCCGGGCAGAGCTAAGAGTTGAAGTGTGTTCCTTTTTACCTGCCTGTGCAATCTCAAGCGCACTCTGGGTGCCCCATCAATAATGTCTAGATACAAAATGTCTAGATACAAATGTCTAGATACAAAAATGTGGATCCGCATCCGATCAGCATCCACGAGAATCAGTTTACATCTGACCCGCCTTTCTATCTGTCCTTTCTATGGCATCTGCACCCACACGGCACCCGCAGCCCTGTCTGTTTGGAGGCCAGCCCCTCCAGGCAGCAGCTGAACAGCTGATTGGCAGTCAGCAGGGGGAGCCATGCCAAACAAGTGATCAATGGCCTACAGGGGTGGTCACCAAACAGCTGTTTGGTGGCCTGGGGGCGGAAGGAGCGCCAAATAGCTGATGGGCATCCAGCCTCTGGAGCCCCTGTCGAACAGCTGATGGGTTGTCAGCCCCTACCCTCAAGGGCAGGGAAACAACCTCAAAGGCTATGAGCTGCAGACAGCTGCTTCCCCACCTTTGGGATCTTCATCCGATCCACCATCCACAAAAAGTGGTCCGTGGATATAGAGCAGAGATCCGAGGATTTGCAGGGCTCTAATAACATCACTATCCTTGGCTACCTTCTCGTGTAGTTTTAAGTTTAAGTTAACCTAACTGGTGTGCAAAGACTGGAGCTACTAGCTTGTATTTTATGTATTAAATGTTCAGAACACTCTGGGTAATTAAATCAATGAACAATGTTTAAGAACCCACACCAATGGTCCATCTAGCCCAATATCCTGTCTTCTGACAGTGGCTGATGACAGATGTGATTATTGAGTGATCCATCTCATTTGTCCAGTCTCAGCGTCTGGCAATCAGAGATTAAGGGACATCCAGAGCATGGGGATGTGTCCCTGACCATCTTGCCTATTGTTGAGAGGATAGGGATGGATTCATGCAAGTCAGTACAGTGAATTGTGCCTGAATGACTCTTTTTGTGTTACCTCCATGGTTGGTGAAAGGATAATTTTGCAGTTCAGTCACTGACCTTTCTCTGAGGAGATCGGGGCTCAGTTACTTTCCTGTGTGAACATGGGCAACTCAATCTGTCGGTGACTGGATTAATTTTTCTTCCTTTCTCCCTTCCTTCACATTGTCTATTTAGACTTTAAGCTTGTTAGGGAGCTTTTTCTTACTATGTATCTGCATGACATCTAACACAATGGGTCCCTGATCTTAGGTGTAGCCTGGATGCGCTATTGTAATAAAACTAATTACAAGCATTGTCTGCCTGGGGCAAGCCTTTCCTAGAGAACCTGTTTGTAGACCATTTGACTTGGTGGCATCCTGAAACGTCACTTCTTTTCATCCGTTGGTGGCTGATGGATTGATTCATTTTTATTTGGTACTATATGTAAGACATGATTAAATATGAAGGGATCATGGGGCAGTTTGCCCTTTAAGCTCAGGCCTACCTTGCCCATGACAGCCCTCTGAAAACCCACCTGGGAGTCATTGGTTCTTCCAGGTGATTGGTTATAATGGTCAATTAAATGTGTACGTCTAGGAGCAAAGAATATCGGCTGTGCTTACATGGGGGACTCTATCCTGGGAAGCAGTGAGTCTGAAAAGCGTTTGAGGGGTCATAGTGTATAATCAGCTGATCATGAGCTGTCACTACCATGCTGTGGTCAAAAAATCTAGTGCAATCCTTGGATGTGTGAACAGGGAAGTCTTGAATATGAGTAGAGAGGTTATTTTACGTCTACATTTGGTACTGGTGCAACCCCTGCTGGAATACTCTGTCCACTTCCGGTGTTGAAAATTCAAGAAGGATGTTGATACATTGGAGAGGGTGCAGGGAAGAGCCATGAAAACAATTAAAAGTTAGAAAACCTGCCATATAGTAAGAGATTCGAGAATCTATTTAGCTTTACAGAAAAGGTTAAGGGGTGGTTTGATTACAGTCCATAAGTACCCATATGAAAGGCAACTATTTAATAATGAATGAGCTCTTCTGTCTAGCAACGAAAAGAGTAACACGATCCAGTGGCTGGAAGTTGAAGCTAGAGAAAGTCAGACTGGAAATAAGGCATGAATTTTTTACAGCGTAATTAACCTTTGGAACAGCTTACCATGGGTCGTGGCGAATTCCCTGGCACTGACAATTTTTAGATCCAGATTTTTCTAAAAGATCTGCTTTAGAATTGTTCTGGGTCTGTTCTCAGGCCTGGGTTACACAGGAGGGCAGACTAGGTGATCACTGTGGTCCCTTCTGGCCTTGGAATCCATGAATTACTAACGAAGTATTTGCCCCTGATAAAAGGGCTGAGTGAGCTTCGTCAGAGACA
Source organism: Mesoclemmys tuberculata (assembly GCA_007922155.1). Classification (NCBI taxonomy): domain Eukaryota; kingdom Metazoa; phylum Chordata; order Testudines; family Chelidae; genus Mesoclemmys; species Mesoclemmys tuberculata. The sequence goes on along the minus strand of ML675632.1, from coordinate 13,120,153 downwards.
ACGGGGTCAGGAGGGTGGTGCCTCTGAGGAAAAGAGGCTTGTAAGGGAAAGGCAGTCTCAGAGGGAAAGTGGTCCCAGGGCAGGAACAGGAGTAGCCATAGACAGAACTGAGAGAAGACTCCAGGGAGACTATTCCCCAGGCGACAGGAGCCAGGAGTACCTTGAAGAGAAGGGATCAGCGACTGTTTCCAGGGGATGGGAACAGGAGTCCTGAAGGAGTGAACCAGAGGTTTTCCAAAGTTAGTTGGACTTGAACCTGAGATGGCAGATGCTTCGGGGTGGCGGGGAGGTATTGGAATCAAGGTTTGCGTATGTTAGTTAATTTCTGTTGTCAGTAAATGAGACCCTCTGAAGTGGGTGTTCTTTAACTACCAAGTCTGTTTGGATGTGTTTGCACCCAGCTGAAGGGAAACTAAGGCAGAGCTTGCCCGCAGCGCCTCACCTGAATGCTTGGGGGCACCTGGCTGGAGGTGGAGTATCTGCAGGGGGTCATGGGATGCTAGAATTTCTGTAAATCTACAGAAACGGCAGAAACGCTACTTTTAGTCTTTACCAAGCTTAGTCCATCCAAGCCCGTGTTTACTTGGCACCTACGTCCCTGGCGACGATCCGTGGAACTAGTGAGTGGGCGCAATGCCATCCTAACAGATGGTCATGAGGGTAGGCAGCCCGTGCGCCATGTAGTATCTTGTCTGTTTGGCAATGCTGTGCATGATTCCCAACTGGAAATATTGAAACTGGCTATACATGCCGAGCTTACACACACATCTAGGGTCTGGCTAAGTTGCGGGGCTGTCGGCAATCCAGCCCTGAGCTGGAATGATTTCAGGAAATTAAATATAATCAAATACTGCCCGATAACGGCCTACTGTCATTTACGGGGGGCACTGGAGAGTCTGCTGCCAAGAAGTGAGAGGAGTCCTCATCAGTGCTTCGCCTCGGCTCCCTCTTTGCAGAATTTCAGCTACGCATGAGCTTACTTACCTCTGCGTCTTCCCCCTCAGCTGAAGCCAAGGACAGTCTCATTTGGCAGTTTTACAGTAATCAGATTTCAAACGTCCCAGATAGAAGCACGCTAATGGAAGCTCAAGGAGTTTTATCCCTTTCAAATATACTTTTTGCTGTTGCTTTCTGCGGTGTGATGATGATGCTTTGTTTATCCATCGCTCTCCAAGTGCATTAAGGGTGCTGTAAGGAATTACATCACCAGCATCCTGGCAAAGTAGGTAGCTAGATGCCTGTTTCGCAGATGGGAAATCAGACACAGAGATGAAAATATTCAAAAGCATCTGTAAAAAAAAAAAAAAATTCCTGAGGATCTTCGCCCAGATGATGGGAGAACCTCACGGCATCGAGTTGTTCACACTCCGTATCTTCAGCACAGGCCCCAGCCAGCTCCTTACAACTTGCAAGGGGCTTGCAAGTCTCTCTGGCTTACCCTGGGAGTTCGCTGCACTCTCTGTAGCGTCAGGGTGAACTCCTATCATGAGTTCACTCTGTGTGTGCTCAAAGAGTCCCTCCAGCAGTCTCCTGCTTTGGTCAGTCCTGCTTCTGCCCCCACAGATGACTGCAGTTTCCTCCCTTTTAAAGGCCTCCTCCCTACCACACGACTGACATGTCCAGATGAGTGGGTCACTAGCCTTGACCCCAAGGCTTCTCTGGCACCTTTCTCATCAGTGTGGGGTCCATACACCCCAACAAACATCTCGTTACGAGCCCCTGTCCCAGTTTCAAAAGTTAAAGCCAGCGTTTTAAAAGTCTTTCGGTGCCTAAAGATGCAGCCAAGTGTCTAGTGGGATTTTTATTTTTGAAATCAATGGGAGTTAGGCACCTAATGGGATTTTCAGAAGTGCTTCCCGGCATCTTGAGACACCTGAAGACTTTTACAGTCAGGCCGTTAGGCTAAGACTTGTTGAAAGTCAGCTGGACTTGGCCTCCTAAGTCTCTTGTGGGACGTGTACAATGCAGCTGGGAATGAGCCGCCCAGCCAGCCAGACACATACTAGCTCTGCTCCAGCTAGCGTGCTAAAAATAGCAATGTGGCTGTTGCGGCTCATACATGCCTCAGACGTTCCCCATGACCCCTTGGGTCCGTGCTCGAGTGGCTAGCCCCTACGGTCACCCAGGCCCTCAGCGTCCAGTCTGCTCATTTTAATTGGCTAGTTGTCTCAGAGCTAGCATGCCTCTGTCTATCCAGACTGGGAGGCATGCTTCCGGGTGCAGTGTAGACAGACCGTCAGATGCTTTTGAAACTTTTACCCAGAGAGGCGAAAGGGTGTGGGTTTCGATAATAGGTGTGTGCGCATAGAATTGGATGCAGATACCAGCATGCAACCACGCAGATTCAGAGGTCATCAGGTCCAGCCCCCTGTGCTGAGGCAGGATCAAGTAAACCTAGATCATTCCTTACAGGTGTTTGTCCAACCTGTTCTTAAAGACCTCCAGTGAGGGGATTCCACAACCTCCCTTGGAAACCTCTTTCAGAGCTGAACTATCTCCCTCATATCTAACCTTTCCCTTAGTATTAGTTTGTATAAAGCATGTGCAAAAGTGTCTGTGTGATTCTGTGGGCTCGTCTACATGAACACTTAGTTTGCATGGACCCCTCTGCTGTGCATAAAAAGTTCCCTATTGTGCTTTAGCTTCCCCCCCTTTGAAATGTTAGTTCACAGCAGGCGAGTCCACACAGACATTTAGTGAGGTAGATTTACACCTCAGCTTGCTGTGAATTAAGTGGTTGTATGGACAAGCCCTGAGTGCCTAGCTCTGAAAATCTGGTTCTGTGGGTCTGCCTACACAGCATTTGGAGCTCACGGGAGTGAGCCTTGTAGCCCTGGATGACACACTTGAGCTAACGGGACTTGTGCCAGCTCTCAAAAAATAGCTCTTTAGCCAGCATTTGAAAGCTGATGCTTTGGCTGAGTTTTGGGCTCTGAAGCTGAGCCGTGCTAGCCTGAGTGTGTTGACTTAGGCTGGGAGGCTTGCACCTGCAGACTCCAAAATGCTGTGTAGGCCTACGCAGAGTGTGTAGCAGGAAGCAGGAATAGACAGAGAAACAGAATCCGTGAATACTGATGGGACTCAGCTCTAAACAGTAGACAACATTCCCATACATCAGCGCTTACTTTTCCCAAATGTTGCACCTCGATGTCAAGGGGATTGGTGCACTAGAAATATGTGGACAGATGTAAACATAGATAAAGAAGAGAGAAAAGAAGCTTTGTTAAGAGGATTAAAAAATAATACAAACATATTTTTGTATGGGGGGTCAGCAAATGTGGCTGTGGATTCACACACGAAGCAGTTCGGTTGTGTAAGAAGACACACTGAATGAGATCATTAACAGAGTCAGTTCATTAAGAGGAGAATGTTCCTCGAAGTTTTTGAAAATTCCCAAGTTTTTGGTAGGCAATTGAGGTGACATTCTAAACAAATAAAACTGAATGAATGCTTTTTGCTTCTCCCCCCCATCTTATTTTTGCTAGTGTAAAAAGGGACAAAGAACAGATTCGTAAAGATAGATTCATTGCAAAAGACAGCATACAAGGATTTTGTCTTTATGACAAAGCAGCAGGAAGATTTTATGTTTCAGATACAACAGTCCATGCTTCAGGTTTATTTAATGTCATAGAACATTAAGAGGGTTGGAAAGGGTATAATAAGTTTAGTGACTTCAATGGACTTCAGAATGCTGGCTGGCTGGTAAGGATAGGGTGTTTTTGAATACGTAAACAGCCATGAAGTCAGCATCCAATAACAAAGTAGCTAAAAGTTTTTTTTTTTTTATTTAAAAAAAAATCTTTTAAATGTGAACTTGGATTTTTTTTTACTTGTTGCTCTTTCTTTCTTTTCCTCCCTTTATAATGTTAAATTGCTGGACCTTTTGTACTTGTTTTTTAGTTTCCTAACTGTTAGAGGAATTTCAGGATTTACGCTTTAGGCTCCGGTATTTGGAAACTTTGCCCTCTGTATTATTAAAAAAAATTCTGAATAACTTGGTTAATGTATTGGGACTTCTACTGTTGTTAACACTGAAGCAGTTTTGTTTTGGAGTGACAAAGAATACCTATAAAAACGCAGTTTCAGCCCTTGATGCTTAGGGACATGCTTGATTTTAAGCTCAGGTAGCCTCCTTCAAATCAATGGGACAGTCAGGGTGAGTCAAGATATGTATCTACCTAAGTGTTTGCCGGACAAGGTCCTTCATTTTCAGAAGTTTAGTTTTTGCCTCTGGTATTTCTGTAAAACACATATAAGATGCTGAGGACGCAGAAAAAAAAAAAAAAAACAAGCAAGCAAACATTTATAATTTAGTTCAGCATACATTTGAATCTTGACTTTCAATAACACAGTTTTTCAAATTAGTTTTACAAAGCCTCAAACTAATTTAAATCAGTGATTTTTAAAAAAAGATCAAGATGATTAAATGAATGATTTAAAACACTGTGATTCTTTACTGCACCGCCCTGAATGACAGTACATCGAAATGATAGATGCTTTTTGGCAGAGTGGATAAATGAAGTTGAGGAGTGTTTTTATTTGATTTAAAGTGACAAATTATTTCTTCCGTTTTTAATGAAAAGAAACAGCTACCCAAGCTACCACCATGCATTACTGAGACTGAAATTCAAAATGAAATATGTACCAGTGATATATTTATTATTTATTGTTCATATTGCAATAGCACCAAGGAACCTAGTCATGGAACAGGACCTCATTGTTCTAGACGCTGTACAGACAAAGGGTGGTAGACAGTCCCTTCCACAGAGTCCTTAAAATCTAAATATCTATGATTTGGCTCTAGTTGTTCTTTGAAGAAGGTGATGAGTTTTTAAGTTTGTTCCCAAAATAAAGGAAGGACTAAATGGATGACTATCTGGGAATTAAAATAAGAGGGAATGGGCAGATGCTAGCTCCCTCTGCTGTGCTGAAAGCATAAAGAAAGCTCTACTTCTTCCCTGGCTTGTCAGAAGCAGTGTTTCTCCACATCTCGCACTTTTTTGCCTGGCTTGAGGAGTGCTACTGCTCCTGTTCTCATCTGCATTAATGGCTGTGACTGTCCACAGGTGGCCAGGGTTTAGATGAGCTTACATGGACCAGAAGAATTCAGGTGCACGACATAGGCCTATGCCCCATGGTCTAGGCGTGCAAATCTTGGTGTGGATTGTACGCGCCACCTTGGCTGGGAACACTTCACTATCCAGCCTTTCCAGGAGCCAACCTTAAGACGGTGAAGTTCCATGCTAGAGTGTACGACTACTACAGATGCACCTGCCTCCGCCCCCGGGGATATCGACTCAGAGTTCAAGGGCTGCACTCTGCGGTGTCCCATGCCAAGAAGAGGAGGGCCGATTTTGGCCCGCAGGAGACAGGCTCCTGCGCCATCACCTATGCTTTCGGGCCAGTGTCCTGAAAGCAGATCCAGTGACACAGTTCAGGGTGGGGAGCAGAATCCTGCAAGTTGTCGGTACCTTGTGCTTTGGTAAACGGGACCCTGGGAACTTCCAACACACATGGAAGAACCTTTGCGCTGTTGTCAGGACGAAGATGGAGGGGGGCTCTGGAGAGTGGAAAACACGCCCACTTGTGTGTCCCCCATTGGAACCTCATAGCAGAGCCATTCTCCTCCCAGACTATGCAGACAAAGCCAAGGAGCAGACACTGTGAGAGGGGATTGCTGCTGGCAATATCCACCAGCCAAGGGAAGGCTAGGATCAGCACCGAAGTCTCAGTCTTTTGCATCCCATTACAACAAGCTTCGTACACATCAGCACAAACACCACTGTCCTCTAGTTGTCAAGGGCACCTTTAAAAGTAATTCTTCCGGGTTTTGTTTGGTACTAAATATGGCTGGGAACAGCCACCACAATCTGGCAGAATGTTCTTGTCAGTGGCTTTTTCCTACACTTTCACTTTGGATGCCAATTTTGTTCTACTCTTGGCCTCCCTGCTATCTCTTGCCATGCTCCTGTGACTCCTTCGGCTGAGTGGTGACAGACAAAGTACCACCCACTGTGTTTATTTTTCTTGATGTGCCAGGACACAGAAGCTTTGTGTGTGAAATGTGTATTGCACATGGGGAAGAGACGCAACATACCTAAGGGGCTGAAATCCATGTTCATAGCCTCTCAATCCTTAGAAATTCCAAGCACAGAAAAAAAAAACCCATAATTTTGTTCCCCTGCTTCCAACGCACAGAGTACACTCTCCCCGTTGCTCCGTCACTTACATTGGCAAAAAGAAAGATCTCAACTCTTTTCAATATCACCTGTTCCTTCTGCACACTTCTTGAGTTTCCCTGTCAGTATTTATTTTAGGAACAAGGCTGAAGGATGGAGAAAATTTTGTATCCATGCACAGCTACAACAAAAGCCTTATGTAATCGTTGTTTCTGAAGCTTCTACTAAAGTTCTGGCCATCGGGGAATTTCTTGGACTTGCATCAGCTTCTACCTTTAGAGTGTGGAATTTTTTACACTGGGATAGTATTGGATCAGTAAAAACTCAAGTGCTTTACTTCCTTCATTTGGTGAAAGACATCCTCTATTTTAACACCAAAAGTGCATCTAAAGGGAAGATGGATAGAGGAAGTCAACCTGCAAGTGTATTCAACAAGGCTTCGTCTCATGAGTTCTCTAGAAACGGCATGGGCTCCTGCACATCTTCACAAACAAACAAACATCGGCAGGAAGAGAGAAGATGGGAAGCAGCAGGAAGACTTACTTGTTTCAGTGCCATTCTCTGTGTCTTTTGCTTCTGCAACAAGAGTGGAAAAAACCCACAATCTCAGATTTGGGCTTTGTAGACAGAGTGCATACAGAGACTTTGGAGTTCCACTGCTTGCAAGGGGGAAAGACTAGACGTAACCTTATTTTCAAGCCACTTTGCACCAAAAATTCCTACATCCACCCTATTCTGCCCTCTCTTGCCCTTATCTAGCTTACTCTGCTCTTGAAAACAGTTCATTGACAAGATTTTCTAGAGTAGGGAGCTGCCATTGCTTCTTCCAATTCTGGCTGATCCATGCTGGCGAAAAACTTGTCATCTAGGAAGGATGAGTATGGACGGACTCAAGAAACATGCTAGTATATCCCTGGTTCCTTTGTAAAGGGACCAGTATTTGGAACTGTGACTTCAGACATCTGGATCCTGGATAAACCTATCAGATCCTCTGGTGGAACTTTTTTTAGCATTCAACAAAACTGAAGAATTCTTACATATCAACCCAGGGACCTCCTCCAACTGAAGAGTGAGAAAAAAAGTCAGGTAGAACGTGCACATTTCTTCCTGGAAACCAAAGGTGCGTTTCCCTTTTGTAACTTTTCTTCTCATACAGCGTGAGTCCTGGTGCTTTCTTATAACTTCTCTCGCCATTGGCAATTGCACAATGAGATTGTGAGGCAGGGTGAAGGGGTTCACACACTGCTCCCACATATCATCCCCTGAGCTGAATTTGGAGTAGGAATAGTTTCTCAGGCTGGATCTACACTGACGGCAGCAAATTCACCGCCATCAGATCAATTGCACTGGATCGATTGAGCGGTCTGTGTAGACCTGCTCAGTCGATCCAGCAATCGACGCAGGAAAACCACCCCGGTAAATGACGTAGCACTGCATTGAGGGGAGTGCTCTTCCCTTCAGTGCAGTGCAGTGTGGACAGCGCATGGAGCAGACACAGCAAAGTCGACGGGAGATACGCAAATGATTTTCATGTCTTGTGTATCTCCCATCGACTGCTGCCGAATCTAGAAGGTAAATGTAGACCAGGCCTCAGCAAATGAAATAAATCAGATACTTTTTCTAAGAGAAATACCTGGTATTTTGTTAGAAATCTACCTGTCTATCTTTCTCACCTATATATTTCTAAGGTACCAGTCACCTTGGATGCTAAGGGTATGTCTAGACTTCAGTCACTAGCTTTAATATAGCTAGCTTGGGTCCCAGACCTCCAATGCCATGGCAGTGTGAGATAGCTCCATGAGTAATTGTGCAAGGTTCCAGGTAGGTTTATACAGGCCACAGTGAAGATTGTGCTGCCACAGTTTCACAGTTCTGGGACCCAAGCTAGCTAGATTAAAGCTAGCTCAGGTATGTCTACATGAGGTGTCTGTGATTTCAGTACACACATGCCAGAAGTGACATTAGGGGTATGTCTACACTGATGGTGCAAAGTTGCCACTATCAGCTTGACCTGTCTGAATCAGTGAAGACCTGCTCAATCAATCCGGAAGTCGATGCAGTAAAATCGCCACCTCAAGTAGTGTAGTGCTGCATCGACTGGAACGTGGTTTCCGTTGGTGCAGCACAGTGAAGAGGCCGCGCAGAAAGCGTAGCTTGCGTAACTCCCGTTGACTGCCACCGAATCACCAGGTAAGTGTAGACTAGGGCTAGGTAATTGTGGTTGGTCCACTTGCGGTCATCCTCTGTTGAAAACCATTCTAGTTTGTTGGGCTGTTTGCCCTTTGTTTTTGTTTTTTCATGCCCCCTCTTTTCAGGTTCTGGCCTTCTCTCCCTTGCTTTTCTTGGCCAGGTTTCCTCAAGTGAAGGCAGTGACATTGGTTTACAGACCTGCATAAGAGTTTGGCACCAGTGTATTTATACTTTATCATTTTTTCCTGGGTGCAGACTGCAAATATGTCCTACACGCAAACCAGAATACAGATTTCCAAGTGCCTAGAGCAACCACTGACTACTGAAAGCCTTCAGCCTGCAGGAGAGGGGCCTTGAGCCCTAGACAACCAGAAGAATCCACTTCCTTCATTGAAAGAGGCATGCCCAATGTTTGGATTTAGGGAAACTGTTGTGAGATTGGGAACATTACCTGTACGCTCAGATGGATTGTCCTGCGTTATACCACATGCAAGAATATACAATGGCCATGCCTTGAAACTCTTGCCAAAGTGCATCTTGCAGGGATATCCAAGTGAACAGCTTTTCCGTGCAGTAACTAGAGTCCCCCCAGATCTACTTACAGAAGGATCTGGAGGCTTCTTTTTGGCATTGTTCTGTGATGTGACACAGTGAAGAGACATTTCCCTTGGATGCGGTGGGATGAATTATTGTTCTAAAGTGCTACAGAAGTGCTAATTTTGATGTTCACTGTGTGAGGCAAACCCACAGCCAGACCAGGGCTCGCTCACCCCTCCAGCAGCGCCTGCAAGGATCCAGCCCCCAAATACGCTGCATCAACCTATCCCTGAGCAGGGCCCTGGTCAGATGACCCATAGGCACAGGTATTTCACTGACCCACCTGGGCTTCAGTTTAGTCTGTGCAACAGCGCTACCCGACCAGGAACCCTCCTACTGCCTCCCCAGGCTTCCAGCCTGCCCTTGATTCAGTTCCTGTTCCTTCCCTAGCCTTGCCCGTTCCAGGCTTGTTCGTGTCCTACCTTGACCTTGCTCCAGCCCAGTTACTGACATGCTACAGCCCTGCAGCTGCCTCCTCACCCCTAGACGTTCGGACTGACTGCGACAGAGCTTTGACCTTTGGCCTGCATCAGGACTCCAACTCTGCTGGTGATTTGGTTTGTCTGTACTCTCTGACCTCAGTTCTGACCCATGGCCTGTCCCTAAACCCCAATTTCAGTGCTGCCCTTGGCCTGGTCCTTACCCTACCTCTGTCCTCAACCTCTGCTCCAACCACCAGGCTTCACTGCCTGGATCCAGAACCTGACACATTGGATAGCATCCTCTCGTGATGTTTGCATGTACTGCAGGCACGATCTACCGGTGATTAAAGCATAGGAGTGGGAGTCCTGTCCTGAGAATTGGGCCCTGTCCTGGGCTGTGCAACTTGCTCTGTGACCTTGAATAACTCATGTATCCTCTCTGTGTCTCGATTTTTATCTGTCTGAAATATGGGGATATCACCTTGCAACGGGTCAGTTGTTACTGTCCTGTGAAACCAGGTGCCTATTGTTAACAAGATAAGAAGGTGACTAGAAGGGCAATATAAGGGCTAGGAGGTTGTATGACACCCTGGGTGATATTTATTTCCTGTTCTGCTTCTGTAAATTCCTATTGCTATCCATAGTTTTGGGCTAGTTAATCTGCTGTCAAAGAGCCACTGTGGAAGATCTCATAAACTAAGCAGTGACTGGAGGGTAATCTCGAAGGAAACCCATGTTTTGTAATAAAGTGAAAATTGTGATTGAGTAGGTTGTATTCTCTGCTCTAAATTAATACTGGATTAGTGCCCCAGCGTGGTGTTATGGATTGCAGTCGTACTAGTTCCCATGGGATTTCAAACAGAGATATTGACCGCAATATATTACATGGTGATGGTGCATTCCGATATCAGCAAACCGCTAAGGGAAAGTTGTGAGTTCTTTTAATGACTGCTCCTGGTTGAGGCCATAGTTTTTTGTCATACAAGACTGCATGTGTCTGTATAGACACATAGAGTATTTAGGGATGGAAGGCTACGTGTCAAAAGCCATTTATAGAAGTCCGTGAAATGGTAACCTAGCTGCCTTGTCAAAAGTCCCAGTGTTGCAACTCAACAATATAACGCAGAGGTCCAACTCAAGAACCCTTTTAGTATATATACCCTAGTAGTATATGTAACTTCATTGTTACGGAGATTTTGGATCGAGATGGTTCCAATTCCACAAAGACCTGGCTTCCTCGTCCAGATGCTGGATTGAGAAGAACTGAAAATAGAATGTTTTCTTGGCTTGGAAAGTGAATGTTTTTACTGGGGACAGTGGCTATTTTTGAAAGCCAGATGCTGGCATGCCATAACTCAGAGGTGTGTGGTGTTCTGAGGCGTCTCCTCTTCCCTTATTTTTCTTATTTTTCCAAATGTGGATAATGAAGAAAGTCCATGCTTTAATGCTATACATGGCATTTTGGAACGAATTCTGCAGCTTGGATTAGTTATGAGCCAAGTGCTTTCCTTCCTTTTCATCCCAATAATGTTAAGGCTGAAGGCAGATGCAGACACCATCAGGGACTTTTGCTCTCTCTTCTCACTTTGCGATCTACTATGGAAACACAGCCGTCCTCCACAGAATATGGAGGTAGTGCTGTCTCGTGGCTAAAAGCAGGAATGGGACCTGGGTCTCTTGGGTTCTACTCTCAACTCTACGGCCTACTTACTTTGAAATGTTGTTTACGTCATTCAGAGGCTCTGTTATGTCTTCCTTGAGGCTGAGTGTCATATCCTGGAAACGTAGAAGTGGCAGCCTGTCTGAGTACTGTCAGAGGGGTTATGGACTTCTTTGGCACTCGTGGGAAGCAGGGGGAGGTCTTTAAACAAGGTGGAGCAAGTGCTCCCATCCATGCAGTTGTCTTGGTATGTCCTGGGTGCCTTGCCCAAAGAAGCCAACTCTGAGGTGAATCCGTGTTGCAGACATCACTTTTTCCCTTTCAATCTCTTACCCAGTCTGAGGTGGACCCTACTTGAACCGCGTGCTGTGGAGAATGCCTCCTTGCTGCACCCGTTGCAGGGAAGCATAACTTACCCATTTAGCTGTTTGTCCCTCACCTTTCCCCCGTAAAATAGGTATAATATTTATTATATAGTTCTACTTTGCTACATAATGCACAGATACCCTGCCAAACTCACTGCCATGAGATGGCACAGGGGCCATGCGCTTAGCAGGATTGAAAAAACCACTGGGCGTGTACGTGGATAACAACATCCACAGTTACATTCAGTAGACTGTAAATTGTGTCTGTGTGTAGAAAGAAAACGCACATGCTTCAGGACATAACTGACAAGGGTTAGGAATAAACCTCCCTATTAGACAGGGTGTTCTGCAACTGTCGGTGGATGTCTTTTCAGCTTCCAGTGAACCTGTGGAACTCATTTCCACAAGGTATCAGTGAGGCCAAGAGTTTAGCAGGACTGCAATAGATTAGATATTAATATGAATAACTAAAATCTCCAAAATATTCATGCTTCTGCTTTAGGGCATAAGACAGCTTTTAACTATTGGAGCTAGAAGGGCATGTTCCTAGGGGGATGATTATCCCCTAGCAGCTCACTGACAGGGCTTCTTGCATCTTCTTCCAACCATGTGGTGGCCAAATGTCAGGGTACCAGACTGGATGGACCATTGGGCTGAGTCCTATGCACCTCCCTGCTTTGCCTCATGGGTGGTGTTGGTTGGTGAAATAATGCTTTGTAAAGCAGCTGTGCGGTGCTCTGATGAAATGTGCTTTCCAAGGGCAGAGGACTGTTATGATGAGAGAGTAAATATCCATAAAGCAGCATTTGTATAAACAGAAACAGGTTAGGGATGGGGCAAAGAAAATAAAAGAAGACATCTGTTTTTATGAAAGTAGTTGCAATCTCTTTGCCAGGCTTGTCAGTGAATAATGAAGCAGGCTGCGGGCTTTCTTTTCCTTTGTGCCTTTGGCTGAGATTTATCTGCCGGAAGTTTACGAGGCCCACTGGTGCACTTGCTGGGAGGTTTGTAGTGAATTCTGCATTATTGCTGTGTGCGTGCGTGTAAGGAAGAGGAAATGAGAGGAGGGGAGGAAAAGTGGCCCACCAAATCCTTTAGTACCAAGCACTGCTGTGTTATGTGCTGAGGTCCTTTGGAGGTGGAACAGATGTGGTTCCACGTCCCCCTGTTGTGCATTGGGAAGCTGAATATGGGGTGCTCACCCCTTGTATGTTGAAGAGCATGAAGATTCTACAACGGTAGGGAGCAGGAATGGGTGTTTGCCATGATGTCGCTCACCAGTCCTCCCTATGTGCCCACACGGTGGAGAAACATTGGACAGAAATCAACTTTAAATGAAGTAGCTACACAGCCACTGCACAGTGTGTGGCAGAATATTTCTTTCACCTAACCACCTCTCCTCAACTCATGAAGTTGCTGTGTGTCCAGTCTGCTACGTAAGTTGGGATCCTGGATTGAACCCTTACTGAGAGGATGGATACTCTTGGGGTTAAGGCACGGGTACAGAGAGGATCTGGGTTCATTCTCCAGATCTGCCATAGAATCCCTGTGCGACGTTAGACAAGTAACTTCCTGTCTCTGCACCTCGGTTCCCCATCTATGAAATGGAGACGATACTTCCATATTCTATGTGGAATACATCAGTGACTGCTTGTGAGACTCACATGAATAGGATGAATGGTGAATAGGGCCATGAATGTGTCTTGATAAATAGATAGAATGAAGGAGAGTTCACCATCCACTTTTTGTGACTGGTGAGAATCTGCTATATGCGATTTCTGTTACCGTGCTTCCTTTTTTGACTTCTGCTCAACTTAACCCAACGAGTGCCTCCCCCTGCCCCTATTTCGTGGTCTTAGCACAGTCAGCTTGCCCTGGCAATTTATTATACATCTCTCTCGCAGTGCATGTCAGGAGGAGCTCAGTATCTTCAGGGCGAAAGATGTTAGTGCAGCTTGATGTGATTCTGCCTCTGGTTCTGTTGTTCTAACTATACTGTAGGCAAAGGAAGAGTGATTGGTGGAGGGCGTGAAGCTGGGGAGGAGAGGCAGGCAAAGACATGGCCAATGTATCGTAATGTTCATGTTACTTTGTAGAACATCAAACATTTTGGTCCTTCTGCAGCTTTTACTAAGTTTTGCCCAGGCAAACTTCTATTGCAGCTGGAGTATCTTCTTGGAAAGACTAAACCCAAGGAGAGTTTGCCTGATTGAAGTCCTCAGCGTGTAGCTCACGGGTTGCATGTGCAATGATATAACTTGGTTTGTGATTTTGGAGTAAAGGACGGAGGGAGGTTGGTTGCAAATTACTTTAAGCATCCTGTCTTTGCTCCTGTACTTGGAACAGGGAAACAAAGTCGTCATCTCCTTTGTTGGCCTTGTTCAGAGAATACTTTGAGTCTTGGGTTTGGGAATGTTAAAGCCCTCTCTCACCTTAGCTGGGTGCAGTAATCTGAATGGGTATTTGTCTCTGCATGTTAAACAGCTGGCACATTCCATGCCAGAGGTGATTGTATTTCAACACTGGGTGAAACAATTCCAGTACAGAGCATATCGGGCCGGATCCTACTCTTTTACACTGGTGCAAATCTGAAGTAATCCTGTTTGTAATTCGAGGTTCATGGGCGAAGGGGGTTGTCTCAGCTTTACACAGTGTAACTGAGGGGAGAATCTGGTCCGTAGTTTGGAGTGTCCTCTTTAGTGCTTTGAGATCTTTGGTGAAAGTTGCTGTTTGGATACCACTTGTTCTTTGAGTGCTTGCTCCTGTCAATTCCATGCTAGGTGTTTGCATGCCACGTGCACAGTTGCTAGTGATTTGCCAGTGAGGTATTCGTGGGGCTGGCTCTGGTGCCCCCTGGAGTTGTGCGCATGTGAGTGGGTGTTATGGCCCCATGTCCTCTCAGTTCCTTCATGCCGGTAACTCCGGCAGTGGGGTAGGAATGCAGGTCATGGAATGGGCATGATCAATACATCTCGAAGAACAACACTTACGGAAGCTTAGTAACCATTTTTTATCCTCTTAGTGGCATTCACAAATCACAGCTGTTCAGAAAGAGCGCTGGTTTTAGTAAAATGACTTTCGGATGGTTCGTTTGCTGCATGGCACGGGCTCATAGACTTAGAAGTCAGAGAGGGGATGGTCATGATCATCTAGTCTCATCTCCTGCACATTGCAGGCCACAGAACCTCACCCACCCACTCCTGTAATAGACCCCTAACCTCTGGTTGAGTTATTGAAGTCCTCAAATCATGATTTAAAGACTTCAAGTTACAGAGAATCCACCATTTACACTAGTTTAAACCTGTAAGAGACCCATGCCCCGTGTTGCAGAGGAAGGCAAAAAACCTGCAAGGTCTCTGCCAATCTGATGTGGGGGGAAATTCCTTTCTGACCCCGAAGTTGGTGATTGATTAGACCTTGAGCATGTGGGCAACACACAGCAGCCGGATTCCAGGGAAAGAATTCTCTGTAGTAACTCAGAAACCTCCCCATCCTAGTGTCCCATCACTGTCTGTTGGGGGTATTTACTACCAGCAGTCACCGATCAGCTATATGCCTTTGTAGGCTGTCCCAACCTACCATTCCCTCCACAAATTTATCAATCTCAGTCTTGAAGCCAGTTAGGATTTTTGCCCCCACAGCTCCCCTTGGAAGGCTGATGGTTAGAAACCTTAATTGAATTTCAATCCTAAACTTGTTGATGGCATTCGTTTGGTGAGGTTAACCAAGTCCAGTTCTTTGAGTCTCCTCTCACAAGGCAGGTTTTCCATTCCTTGGATCATCCTTCTAGCCCTTCTCGCCACCTGCTCCAGTTTGAATTCATCTTTCTTAAATATGGGAGACCTGAACTGCTGACAGTGTTCCAGACAGGGCCTCACCAGTGCATTGTATAATGGTACTAACACTTCACTTTCTCTACTGGAAATACTTAGCTTGATGCATGCTAGGACTGCATTAGACATTTTCACAGCCACATCACATGGGCGGCTCATAGTCATACTGTGATCAACCAATACACCCAGGTCCTTCTCCTCCTCTGTCACTTCCAATTGATGGGTCCCCAGCTTATAGCAAAAAAATATTGTTGTTAGTCCCTAATTGTATGACTTTGCACAGGGACTTGGAAACAGCAAGAATAAGATGTTTAAACCCAAGTTTCTGTCTAGACCCACAGAATGAGTACAACGAAAAGCAATTTAAAAATACACTGAAACCTGCAATGAAGAGTATAAACCATCATCAACAGGCAACTCTTAGACATTGAATAATCTCCACGGTGCTCAGTTCAGCTCTGTTTGATCTTTAAAGAACCACATCTACTAGGGGCAGCATGTTTTTTTCTTTTTTTCCTTTGTCCTTAGCTGTTCATTTAGGAGAGTTTTTACTCTGTACTCAGTGGATAGAGTAATTTATGTACTGTGAAAGAGTCAGTGCTTGTTATAGCTTAGCAAGGGCTGTGACTCACTTCCACTTGTGATGGTCATAGTCAGGGATCAGTTATCGTGGGTGAAGCTCCAGATGCCTTTTCAACAGGTAGCAGAGGTTATCCTCATTCTTTCTCCAAAATATTTTTATTTGCAATAATACTGTGGATGCTTTTTTTGGATCGCTGTAGTGACCTGTAAATCCCTCTCATGGGGGTGTGGAAAGAAACCTTTGAATGGAATACACTTATCTTCCCCTCCAGAGATGGAGAGAGGGATGGAAACATACCCATGCACACACACACTCTGTCTAGTCATTAGAGCACAAGACTGGGAGCCAGGAACTCCAGAGATGTAACCCCAGTTCTAGTGCTCATTCCTGCTCTGGCCCATGGCAAGCCGCTCTAAAAACTGTGCCTCTGTTTTCCCTGCTGTATTTAGAATGCTTTACTCACACTACATGGTGCTCTCCAATTTCAGATCTGTGTTGGTGTCGTCATCTTCGTGTGTTAGTCACAAAATGAAAGTTCACACTCTGGTGCCAGTTGGTAGGAAAAAAACGTACCTGGTTCTGACTGGAAGAGTTTGGGCATTTTTTTGGTGTCAGAGACCAAAGTGATGGGCAGGAATTGAGATGTAGTTTCCTGCTGTAGGGTTTTGGATCACTTTTATTTCACTGATCCAAAGTGTAATGCGTCGTCCTAAGTACTGTTGCTGGAGATAATCCTTTGTGTGCTTAGCACTGCTTTCCTTTACCATCCTCTAGTGATTTGAAAGTGTCAGATATGGATACCTCTCTGTGCCTTCTTTCTTTCCTCTCCTTTTAAACATGCATTTTTTCCTTTGTCAGTGCTCAGTTAGACACATTGTTGAGCACCAGTGGGACCCCCTCTTCAAAGAGAGGGTCCTGTAGCTGCTTCTCTTCTCAATTTCATTATCTGTCTCTAATGGGTTTTTAATGTGTTAGCTGAATTTGTATTGCTGAGGACTTCATGCACCTTCAATTTCTCTGGCAACTTGGCAGGGAGATGTTGATTGATGGGCTCCCACCTTCTTCATGACCTAGAGGAGAACTAATCTCCAGGGTTGGAAATGACAAGAGATCTGCATTTGCCATTAGCAGGGTCCTCTGGAGTGTGCGTGACTAAGCTTTCAGATATACGTACTGGTTTTTGGTCTTAAGTTATAGTAATTGCAGGTTCTTGCTACATGAATCAATTGACAGAGAATAGGAACAGCAATCACACGCACACAATCACACTCTGTCTTTATTTTTCTTTCTTGTGAGCAGGTGCTTTTCCCAAGCTGCTGTCCAAATACTGTCTATACGCAATGTAAAATCCAAATCTTTACCTTTCCTGGGGTTTTACTTAACTCAGCAAGATTTAGCTGAAACCTCCTCCACAGGCCTGGCTGCCCCCAGGGTTCCTCTCTCAGGACTGTTCAGCCCACACCCTAGGTCCTCTCCCTTGGAGAGCTGCTCTCATTTCCCTCGTATTCAGGTGGGATAATGAGTCTAATCCAATGAGTCTAATCCACTTAACCCTTTCTCAGCAGGATTGAGCACATACTACCTGGATGGACTGTCTCAGGCAAACACTGCCAACTTGCTACAGCTGATCTGTCTGTCTTCTGCTGCCAATATCAGTATTCTGACTGCATTTCTCCAAAGAAAGGCTCCTAGAATAGTATACAGACAGTAGGGTGGGTGGCTTGTACAGGAGCCCAGAGGCTGTGAGGGGCACGCTCATTTATGTCACTTTTCATAGTCATATGAACAGATGCTGTTTTTATTAGTCAGTAAATCTGTCAGAAGAAGAGTTGAGACATTCCAAAGTTTAAAGGTAATTAAAGTCTGAGTAGTTCATAAAGCAGGATGCAGCCTTAGAGGCCCTGGTGAGGCATTGAATGATGCATGCACTAGAGAAGAAGAATCCAGATGTTCAGGAAAACAGCGTGGGTTTCTTTCCTTCAAGGTGGCCTTCTCTAAAGTGAGTGTATCTGAGAGACACTATGCACAAAAAAGTACGTACAGCTTATTCCACTGGGAATGAGTGCAAGATAGTTCCCTGCTGTATGTTCTCTACTTCATTGTCCAGAGTAGTTTAAAATGTCCTCACATCGTGGGACTTCAAATAATTCCCCCGGGGGAATAATTTGGAGTCTGACAGGTCTTGCTGTTTAGAAATGCTTCCAGATGTCCAGCCCAGTTTTTCCTTTTGGTTTAATTGCCTCGTCTCTGATTTCCCTCCTCACCCTCCTGGATTCTGTAGAGTAACAATCCATGATTGCAGACACCAGTCGCTGGTGATGAGCAAACCCCAGATCTTCTGCACGAAAGTTACAGTCTCAAAGCCATGAAGTAAATAAAGCACCAGATAGTGTGGGAGGTAGCAAACAGGTGTCATGTGACAAGTGGAGTAAGGCACTGTTATGCATAAGGAAACAGTGATGGCAGTTATACAGAAGAAAGCACCTTTTGTAAGGAAAGCTGAGCTGAGGTCCATGTCTTGCAAGAAAGGAAAAAAAAAAGGCATGCCCAGCGTCATCTATAAAGACCAAAGCACAGTGGATTCTGGGTGAGTGAATACAGTATTCTCCACTGGACGTCATTCAAATGGGCATTTCTAGGTGCAATGTCCTTGTAAACATTCAAAGTGATGCTGTGTGTTGCATGAGAAACTAAAAATGTGCTTGACAGGGAGCTCTCCAGAAGTCCCTCACTTGCGAGTTTTACAACGGAACTGGCCAAGATGCTAGAGAATTTTCTGTTTGAGAGCCATATTGAAAGGAAGAAATAGCTGCCTCAAAGGATGAGACACCATAAAGCAGGAAATATGAAAATGAAAGTCACTAAGGATACGTGAACAACAGTGGTTGTAAACTAATGGAATGACTAGTACATGCAGCCTGGAAAATGGGGTTTATGGAAGCATCCATCATGGCTTTTCCATTGGGCACTTTAATGCATTTATTGTTTTCTTTACTTTTTCCAATAAATCTTACTCATATTACTTGAATTTTCTTCACTTGTAAAGGGATAGGTATCATGAATAGGACCACCATGGTGCTGCTTTGATTTGCAAGGTGGGAGGAGGAGGGAGGAAGGAAAAATAGGCAGGACCTCTATGTTATTTGTTAAGAAGTACTGCTTATAGATTATGGCTTATTAAAAGAATGCTCCTGGAGTGTAAAATGACATCTGTTACGCAGGGCACTTCCTGTTGTGTAGGGTGGAGTCAGCTGAATTCCTATGGTGGGGAAAAAAGATAGTGACTTCTCTTCGACTGGGAGAAATTATAAGCACCAAGATGCATGTCTATCTTAAAAAAAAAAAAAAAAAAAAATAAAAAAAAAAATAGTGAAAACAAAACACGGCACTATGCACAGAATTGTGCAATTCCCTGAGGAGAGGAGAATAAAGAGAATGGACCATACAGCACAGATGTTAGTCACGTTGCTTAATGGATTTCTGGAAGATGCTCAGATACTACGGTGATGAGTTCACTCTAAGATCCCATATAGAATAGAATTATAAATCACTAAGACTGTAAAAAGCTACGTTAATTGCTTAATCCAGACTTCTCCAGAACAGTGAGGTGTGTAGCAAGGCCTAACAATATTGAAATGATAATCAGCAATGGGGTGAACCCTGTTATCTGACATCCTTTGGAAGGAACGAAACAGAATGTGGTAAGAAAGACTAGAGCTACTCGACCTGGATGCTTCCTTGGAGTCTTTGACTCAGCTTAGCTAACTATCAGGACAAACCCAAGTTCTTACTCTTCTTGGCTGTGCAGAAGCCATTTCAGCCCCAGGAGAGACAGTCTATTCTGCCTTGCATGTTAGCATCAGAGCTGATTTCTAAGTGTGGATTGCAGAATCTTTATTACTGGTGCAGGCGTGAGAGGCAGAAAGAACAATTGGGTTACAGGATTTTAGGTGTTTACTGTATTGGCAGCTAGAAAAGTCATCATTTGACTTGGAATCTGAGCACAGTTGAGGCTCATTTGTTGAGGAGGAATAAACATGATATGCTGCTGATGTCTTTTTCTGACTCAGTTACATTACGGTACCAATGCTATAGCCCTACTGACTTCAGGGGTATTGCTCACATAACTAAGGCCACAAGATTGGGCCCCCTTCACAGAGTAAGTAGAAGTACATGGATGGTAAACTTATATTTGCTTTTACCAAAAAGCATCCAATTGTAAGCTCTTTAGGGCAGAGACCATATAGTTGCATGTGTTTGTAGAGCACCGAGTGTGATGAGACCCTGATTCTGGTTGGGGTTCTGAATGCTACTATATTATAAGTGTTCAGTGGTGATCACTTAGCTAGCTTGCCCATCCTGCCAAGGCGTGTTGGTCTATGTATGAACATCATCACTGATGTCAGCACATTTGTGCAAGCAATGATCAGTGATACAGAATCAGAAGACAACAGAAAACACTGGTTTTACCTAAGAATATAAGAACGGCCGTATTGGGGTAGACCAATGGTCCATCTACCCCAGCATCCTATCTTCCGACAGTGGCCATTGCTAGAGGAAGTCATGCATCAGCGTGCTCCATTCTAGACTGCCTGCACTGTAAAAGAGTCTCTGCAGGGCACGGAGGTGGAAGACGTGGACTTGACTGTGGAGGCAGCACAGGCCCTGCCCTCTGTGCTCCCGTGGGAGTCTCAGGAATGCCACAGAGAACCAGTGCAGTCCTGACCCAAAGAACTCCAGAATCAACTTCTGGAGAATGGGCCAGGCACAGGATGTTGAGCCACTGCCAGAGCATGGTCAAGACCAGCTGATTAAGCATCAGTTCTCTACCCCACAGGGAAAGGCACTGGAGCAGTCCTGTCCACCTCTCTAACTGCTTGACCACCTTGCAGTTCAAATCCTGCCAGCTATCCGGTGGAGAGGATGGGTGGCAGAAAGATGAATGTCCAGATTGAGCAGCAGACCCGTGCTCCACTGGATGGCCTGAAGCGTGGATGGGAGAGTGTTCACCCGCCACTCAGCCTTGACCATCAGGCCAGAGCTCTTGACCCATTTGACCCAGGCAGAAAAGGCTGCCAAGTAGACTGCTTGGCAGGCCTCCACCCGCACCAGGTCGCCTGGGTCCTGGACCATGAGGAGCACATCTTCGGCATATGCTGACAGCACCACCTGCAAATCTGGCTCATGGAGCACAAACTCCACCAACCTCTTATGGAGGAGATGGAGGAAGGGCGTGGTGGCCAGAATGGCGATCACAGCAGGCCTGTCAGCAGGTAACCCTGACACATCCCTCTCCTGAAGATGACTGGTTTGGTCAGGGTTCAGTTGAGCCTGACCAAAAACTCCATGGAGGTGTATAGCACCGGGAGAAAACCCACAAACGGGGGCCCAAAGCCGAACGCCCACAGAGTGCCCAGAAGATACCCATGGTCCATCTTGTCCAACATCTCCTCCTGATCCAAGGACAGAAGGATGAACAACAGACCATCCCTACACCCGTGCTCAAGGAGATCCCACGCCAGATAAAGGTTAAGGATGGTATGGCCCAGCATGGTGTAGGTTTGGTCGGGATGGACCACATCTGCTAGCATGAACCCCAGCTGCAGTAAGGTGGCCTTCGCTACAACTTTATAGTCCATGCTGAGGAGCAGGACGGGATGCCAATTCCTAAGGTAGCGGAGGTCCCCCTTCTTTGATAGCAAGGTGAGCATAGCTCGCCTTCGTGACAGGGGGAGATCCCTGTTCTGCAAGGACTCAGCACAGACAGTGGCAGGGTCTGGGCCGAGGACATCCCAGAACACGCAGTAGAACTGCATGGTCATCCCGTCCATGCCCAGGGATTTATTAGTGGGTATGAGATGGAGGGCTTTTGAGAACTCAGCCACAGTGAGGGGCAGCTCCAGCTGGCCTCGTCACCTGCACTGATCATCGGAAGTTCATCCCATTGTAGCCTGCAGGCATCGGGGTCGGTCAGATCGGGGGAGAAGAGGCTGGTGTAGAAGGCCCTGGCCTTCCCTTGCCTCACCACCGTATCTGTGAGGGGGCTGCTATCCTCCACCAGAAGTCAGGCTCTCTTTTTCTCCAGGATATAGATTGTGGCTCCCACTTCTATCTCCTGAAGCAGGCGGATGCGGGATCGAACAGAGGCACCCTAAGCCTGAAGGTCTTTGAGTGCCTGGAGCTTTTCCTGCTTCTCCCCGCATGCTCCACAGACGGATGGATTCGCAGGGCTGGTGGCCAGATGCCTTTCCAGCTTCTCTGTTGCCCCATCCCTCTGCCGGCTGGCCCCTCAGGTGTAGTCATGAAATCATAGAATCCTAGAAGATTAGAGTTGAAAGGAGGTCATCTAGTCCAACCCCCTGCTCAAAGCATGACCAACCCCAACTAAATCATCCCAGCCAGGGCTTTGTCAAGCTGGGCCTTAAAAACTTCTAAGGATACAGATTGCACCACTTCCCTAGGTAACCCATTCCAATGCTTCATCACCCTCCTAGGGAAAATTTTTTCCTAATATCCAACCTAGACGTCCCCCACTGTCACTTGAGACCACTGATTTTTGTTCTGTCATCTAGTATCATTGAGAACAGTCTAGCTCCATTCTCCCTGGAAACCCCCATTTCAGGTAGTTAAAGGCTGCTGTCAAATCCCCCCTCAGTCTTCTCTTCTGCAGACTAAACATGCGTAGTTCCCTCAGCCTCTCCTCATAAGTCTTGTGCTGCAGCTTCCTAATAATTTTTGTTGCCCTCTGATGGACTGTCTCCAACTTGTCCACGTCCTGTCAGGCTGGAAGGAGGTTACTAGCGGAGTCCCTCAAGGATCGG
>ML675632.1:13069430-13097103 GCA_007922155.1 Mesoclemmys tuberculata | reverse complement strand
ATGATCATATTGGTCCCTTCTGACCTATGAGTCTATGAGTCCTTTTTGTAGTGGGGGTCCCAAAAATGGACACAGTACTCCAAATGCGGCCTCATCAATGCTGAATAGAGGGGAATAATCATGGCAGAAGAACCGGGTGAGAACCTTCCCTGCATCCCACCAGCACCGCACTGAGTGAAAAGCACACCTCTGCCCCCACGAGGCCAGCCAGAACTTCTGGAAGGATGCCACAAAACCCACATCCTCCAGCAAACTGTTACTGAAATGCCAATAGGCCGGTCCTAGCCTCTCACCAGTGAGAGAGGCCTTCACAGTCGCCAGAAGGTGTTCTGAGAAGGGGCTGGCAGGACGTGAAAGATGGGGACATGATAAATAGATGTGATGCAAAGGGGAGTGGTGCGATCTATTGCCTTCCACCCAAACATAGGTCAAGAGAAGAGGGAAATGGCCATTTTAGGGAATAGCGTTACCCTCTCCCACCTCTAGAGAGAGGAAATTCTGCGGAATGAAGCTATACCCGGCTCACCACTGGAGGGAAGCGCAGAGAAGGTGCTCTGTCACAACTGCTTCAACCAGATTACCTGTTTCTACTACTACAGCTAACATGATCAACATCTGTGCCGAAAGCAGTGCTCTTCAGAGAGAAGCACAGTCCAGTGGTTTGAGGACTGGGAAACATTGTTTAATGGTCTAAGCACAGGACTTATGGAACCATACTGCACTAAAATCTTGGCTTGAAGTCCGAAGATGTTCCTTAGTTTCCCTGCTCTGTAAAATGTACTTAATACTGACTTCCGATGGGGGCTGTGAGATTTTAATTAGTGTGTGTAGGATGCTTTGAAGATGAAACATGCTAAATATTCTGTATTACATGGGTACTAGTTGGTGTCTGCTACAGACCACCAAATAACCATAGGGAATGAGATGACCAGCGCCTTACGCACTGATCTATAATGTGTAGGGTATTTTTTGTTCTGTTTTGTTCTTTAAACACTGTGTTATCCTGGGCAACTTCAATCTGATGATATGTTCTGAAGATCTCATGCTACCAGTAACTAGAATGTTCTTGTAAACGTTCGTAGATGTTACACATGACAATTTCCTAACTCAGTACATGTAGAGTCCTACATACGTGGATTCTGTATGAGATTTTATCTCGACAAATAAAGAGGAGTTGATCACAACTAAAAGGTAGTGGCTGCTTAAATGCAAATGAACATGACTAGATTATATTTGCAGTATTCTACTTTTGGGTCATCTCCATTGTAGCAGTGGTAACACAGGATCCTGAACTCGGGTGTTGGCAGATTTTTCAAATATTTTAAAATGTTTCTTGGGTGCGTTTCACATTAGCCCACGGGTTACTCATGGCTGGATCGAATTCATTAGCGACTCAGTTCCCCTTTACATTTCAGGTCCCTGTTTCTGATGAGCTCAGCCAGGGTCAGGCTAGCTTGACGTGTCCTATTTGAAATAGGAATTGAACGTTCCACAGCCCTTTATGAAGCATCGAGCACAGTACGTAGCAGCATTGGAGTGGATTCTGACAACAAGTGGGTCATTCATTATTCACTTAACATCTTCTCCCAGCAAGCTGTAAGCATCCCTGAGAGAGGGATAACCGTAGAAAGATGGTACTGAAGAGGTTTGTTTCCCATTGTACAAACTGGTCTACTGTTATGGGGGACATCTTATCTCCATACAAGCCTAGAAAAATTAGCATGAAAGTTGCGGCAGTGGACCCCTGAGTTCTCATAATAATTCTGTCTCCCTGGCTCACTCTTTGTCCTCAGGCTAGTTCCTTGTTTCCCTGGGAGCTGTGTCTGTTCTGCACTTCTGAAATCAGGCTCTGAAGCTCTCTGTCTCCATCGGTAAAACGTGGGTAACAGGAGTGCTTATCAACCTCCTCGTTCATGGGTCTATTCTCTGTTAACGTAAGTCTGCTCATTTCAGTGCAGCTCTTCCAGCGGACGTGGAGGCCTTGCATTTTCAGAGCGCTTTGAAAATATGAACCTCTTGGCGGATGCTATCTCGTGTCTGACAAAAGGTGCTCTTCCCCTAAATAGATTCAGAACTGGTAAATGCCACTGATGGCCGTTCCGGTACCGTCATCCTGACCTTCAGTTATATGTACTTGGATACCATGCTCGCCATGATGGCCGAACTCCTTAGACAATTAATAGGTGATCTCTTTCAATAGGACTAGGTTAATGGAATGATCCTTACACACCAGAGGATTTTGAGCCAGCTGGAATGAAACCTAATCATTGTAAGTTTGAATTTGGCTTGCTTGGGAGGCTGTCGCGTAACTTTGCAATGTCACCGTATTTCCATCCGTGCAGAAAGGCCTATCTTCTAGGAGCCAGCAGGTGAAAGGAGATGCCCCATCATGTAGACCTGTATTTCTTCAAAATCGTGGCACCCGCATGCTCACAGCAACAGCTGCTTTAACAGAGGCTCGAGTTCTGCCTGTCAAGAAGCCATGAGGAAATGAAGACGTGATTCCCAAATCCACTGTACATCATCTCACTGCTTATGTGCATAGGAACCTGTGCCACCCCAGGGAGTGCTGTGTGCAAAGCTGTCCCCATGGTGTCTAAGCTGTTCGGTAGGCCTGCCACCCCTTCCTTCTTGCTAAAGTATCACAACTTGCACTATATATGTTTTATATAGTGGAACACATTCTGCTTATGTATTTATTGATAGCCGCTGGGCTAGCTCTCATTGTCACAGAATCAGAGGGCTCTCGACTCTGATTTACTGTTCAATCCTCACTAATCCCCTGTGAAGTAGGTAGTTAAATATTGTTATCCTCATTTTACAGAAAGGGAAACTGAGGCAGAAAGGTTATCTAGGATTAGAGGATTTAGCACACAGGATCAGACCTGTGGTCCATCTAGTTCAGCATCCTCAGCTTTAGAGGAAGGTGCAAAAAGCCCAAAGTAGGCAGGTGGGGGATAAAACCTGAACTGTGGGCTTGTTCTCTCTTCCAAAACTCTTTTTTCCCCCTTGTTATCCATGTAGACATCCAATCCCTCTTAGAATGTTAAGTTCTTTCTTGTTCCACTGTGGCAAGGAGTTCACAGCCCAAAGTTTCATTGACTGAAAAAGCACTGCGTTGTCTCAGTTTTGTATTTGATTCCTTTCAGTTTCATTGATTGCCCCCTTGGTCATTGAAATGGAAAGGTAGCAAATTCGAAACCATCAGTTAAGTGATGTGCCTAACCTCCCATGACACATGAGAACCAGGATCTGCTGACTGTTTGTTAGACCCTGCGCCTTTTCCACGTGGAGAGCGATTTGAGTAACATTGGGAGCACAGTGCTTTGCAAGTCTCTGGTTATAATGATGGTTTCAGCCTCTGCTGAAGTCAGTGCGTCTACTCCGGTCTTTGAAGTTAAGCCCACGCTAAAAACACTGTAACCGGATTACAGCTAGCATGCTCAGCACCTTCAGGATTGAACTTATATGTAGCTACACTTATTATTTTTTATGTACTTAGTGCAAGTGGAGTTCTTAGCCAGAATGTGCCCTGTAGGGAATAAAGAGTAATGCTTTGCCATTCTCTAATACCCTCTCAGTTAAACATCTCAGACACTTTACAAACATTAATGAATTAACCTTCATAGCACCAAAGCGTGGTAAGCCAATTACCATCCTTATTTTTTAAATAGGGTTACTGAGATGCATAACAATGAATGGGCTTCCCCAGGTCACACACTCAGCCAGCGGAGCCTGGAATAAAACCCAGGAGTTCTTCCTGCCACTCCTGATTGCAATGAAATTAAAAGCTCACGCATTTTAAGTGGGGGGAATAAAAAGCAAATGTTTAGGCCACCACACAATAATTATGTAGCACTCATCTTAGCATATGCACAATGCAGATCAAGCATTTTATTGCATACTTGTCCCATGTGGGGAATTCACAGCCACCTCTGGGACTTTGTTCCTGGCCACTCTCTGGTACAGAATACCAGATTGGAGACGCCATTGGCCCAATCCAGTATTGCAATTCCTATGTTCCTTCAGGGGAATCCATGCACTCCTCCCAGAAGAGTTGATTTCAAGTTATGAATTTTAAATGCAGTGGTCCGCACTGAGAAGTCAGCATTTGACAGCAGTTACTATTTCACAAACCGTAGCTTGTCTATACAATTGGGTTCTCATCCTCGGGATTAATGACCCACATTGGGGTCAGGAACAGGTTTCAGGGGGTTACCACCATTTTCCCATTCCTTATGGTTGGATAAGATGGGGGTTTTGAACCTTCTTTTCCTTTTGTAATGATGGGTCCTAGTGTAGAAATACTTGAGAACCACTGGAATAGGAGATCTTGTCCATGGTTGACTTTTTAATGGCAACCACTATACATGTACTTTCACTTCAGAATGGGGTCCCTCTGACATCATTCACCATGCTACCCAGAAATTCCATCTCACCTACCTTCTCACAGCCCTAAATTAAGTACTCCTGAAATCTCATCTAGTAAAATAAAGAGCTAATCCTTATTCTAGGAAAAAGGATCTTTGCATAATAGAATATATTTGCCAAATTATACATAAAAAGGTCTTAATTTATATTTCTGTTCTCAGCAGATAACAACATGGTGTTCAACAACAATATGCAGTGAAACGTAGAGATCTTGCAGAATGAAAGAGCTTTTTACTTTGTCATTTAAAAAAAACCCAGCACTCTTATTTTTCCTCACAATGGGGCTGGTGGGAGGAGACAAAGTAGATGAGGCAGCTGGGAAAAGCCAAGATAAGCATTGCAAAATGTGTTCGTATGTATGTATTTATTCAGTATGCAACAAAGTCATTCGGGAGAGGGGGGGGAGAAAAAGATGTAATCAGTAAAATGGATTGCTTTATTTGTTCTTTGAACAATTGGAGCACCGGTCTTTTTCTTCCATCACTCCCCCTCAGTGTGATAAAGATGTGTCTCAAAAAAATCTATTTCTTGTTTTCTAGCAGAAATGCTTGTAGTTTAATTAGGTTAGACCATGCAGTATTGTTTGTCAGATATGATTGTTTTCATTAAATTATCACAGTAATCAGAAGGTATGGTCTGAGAACAGGCTGGAACAGGAAGAGGACAGGAAGTCCTGAGTTGAAGCCTAGGTTCTGACACTGTCTGTCTGTAACCTTGGGCTTTCCCCTGCCTCAGTTTCCCTACTTTTAAAATGGAGAGTACTGATATTTACCTGTCTCACTGAGCAGTCAGGAGGATGGATTAATGTCAGTGAAGTGCATCGAACATATAACATATTATATAAGTGGCATATAATCAGTAAAATTATGTCCATTAAAACTTCAAAGTTTAATTGAACAGCACACTTCATTTGCACAAGAAAACTGGAGGTCTCTCTTCACCTCTTTTAGGCAGGATTTCAAAACACATGTTGTAGTGAGGATCCCTTCTAAGACATTCTTTTGTAAAAGTAATATACAGCAATTCATAGTTTTGAAATTACAATTAAATTTCAGCTGACAAATGGACAGAGATCTTCTGGTGGTACATTGGTTGAGTTTTATTTAATCCTTCATCCACTTACCTCCTAATTCACAAAAATCAGTAATGGGCAGTGCTTCTTGTAGTCACTTGTTTGTAATCATGAGGTAACTGTAGATCCATGCTCTCTTCTGACCCACATCATTGTTGTGTTTGAGGTGCTATTTTTCTGATCCAATACCCCCTAAAGCCAATGGAAAAACTGCCAGTTGCTTCAACGGCCTTTCGATCAAGTCCCATGTTTGTATTCAGTTTTTCTCTTTCTTTCTCTCCGTACATATAGTGCATATATTATTCTACACTGCAGCATTAATTTAGGAAGCATCAACTTAGTTATGTAGATCCGCTTAGAAAATGTCACTATAAAGCATGAAATCTACATGCCATGTTTGTTTTGCATGTTCTCACCTCAGTCTGATTAGAATAAACTAATTACATTTCACAAACTAATCTAACTTTGAGCCACAGACACAAAATACGTATATATGTGATTTTGACTGATTGAAAACTGTATTTGCACAAAACTATATTTGTGCAATGCTCAAGTATAGCTCATGTATCGCTACCTAAATGTACTATAGTTTGTGTGGTATCACTTAGAGTTCAATTATACAGTTGTGGCAGTAGCTATTCAATAGATAATTCATTGGATTTTGTCCGTGGAGACACTATATGAAATAATTGGCTGGGGATTTGTTTAACCTCAGGGTCATGGCCATATTCCAGTTTGGGTAGCTATATTCTGCTGGCTTGTAACTTCTTTCTGCAGGTTCAGTTGGATCCACGCTATTCTTCACTGCCTGTTGTAAACTGTTGTGCAATGCTGCTGGGCACTACTAAAAAGTGGCGTGTCCCACCCCAGAGACAGCTACAGTGCACTGATGGGTGAAATGTTTGCATCACCAGCCCCGTGCGTTTCCCCATGGCAGAGCACAATATTGCAACAGCCCTGCCTCAGTTCCATGCAGCAGAGTTTCCAGCCCACTCTGCTGGCTTATATGGCTCAGCCTTCCAGCCAGATCACTGCATGAGATCAAGTCCCTTCCAGGGTAGCGGAGTCCAAAGTTACGGTCCAAAACAAAGAAAGAAGAACGGACTCTTTATCCCGGCTGGGCTAGTTTTCTGCCTCTCGGGGGTTATTTGTCCATCTGCCCTCTACCCTGAGCTCTCTGTCCGTCCCTCCGTGCGAGACACCCCTTCCCATAGCCTGATTCAGTCACATCTAGGAGATCAGGGGTATACCCAAATAATCCCATTAGGACCTAATTTCCCTCTTAGGAGGCTCTGACACGCAGCAATCTCACTCAGTTCCTGGCTCTCGATCTACTCTCTTTCCCAGCCAGCTGTCAGCAGAGTGAGCTGTCTCCTTTTTTGGCTCGCTCTTCATGCCTGACAGCCACTACAGGTACGCAGGGCTGGTTGAGCTGACAGCAGTTTGGCAACCCTTTCCATGTCCATGTGGGGTTGTAAACCCCTCACATTACGTTTACTGGTGCGTGTGTATATGTCATTTGTGAAGCCCTTTGCAAAGAAAGGTACATGTTCTCAGTGTTGTCCGTCGTTGGTTGGTTGTGAGTGTAGGCTGCATGTGTGCGTCCCTCGTGTAGAGACTCTCTTAGCTCTGCAGATAGCCAAGACAGCATTCACGATCGAATGACGCGACACGACCACGGATTCGCGCAACAACGAAGGCACCCGGGCCAGGCTTATTGTAGCTGAAGCACAAGGAGAAGCGACCCATAGAACAGCTACTGGTACACTTCAAATATGAGGGCTCCGTTACAATGGATTGGGCACAACTTAACGGTGGGACGTTCCGTTATCCCCGGGGCTGGACAAAGTCCTTCCCTCCGACACCCTCTGTTACAGTCACTTTTGTTCTGCCCCCTTCGACGTAGGTAGTTGCCACCCTCTTGACATAGTCTAACACCACCCCTTACCGTAAATTGGGCGATCTGGGCAAAACAACTCCATTTATCACCTTATTAGACATTTCTATTAATCAAAGTGTCATTTCAGGGAGTCGGTTCTCTCTGTGGTGTCAGGATGTCTTGGTGCCTTCTGCACCTGCTGTGCATCTGTAGTAATATTTTGATGTTAGTTGTATTTTGGAAACATGTATGCTTGCAGTATCAGCATTTTCTTTGTGCCAGTTTCGGTCAGGTCGTAAGGTCACAGGCTGGTTTCTGTTAACTTGGCTTTTTCCACTTAGGCCTTATGCCTTAGCCTGTTCTGCTAGGTTGCAAGCCTTAAGCTCTCACTTCTTACTACAGTACATATGCATATACTTAAGAATATTTGATTAGTTGTAGTACATATGACTACAAACATCTGGACCAATTGTCCTTCTCGTGATCTCAGCTGCTTCTGCTGCCAGTTGTGGAATGTGGGAGATTGTCTTCTAATGGAATTCATTTTAAGCTCTTCTTGATGATATATAAAGGCCTTCAAGTTGCAGGTTTGAGTGACAACCTGTGAGACAGTGCATGCTGTGTAATTGCTTGTGAGCAATGCTACAATCAGATTTGTTAGTTAGGTTGCATAACCAAAAATATCCCACGTTGGCTTCACTCCCAAACACAGTTGTATGGGCACCTGAACAAACTACAGGGTCACAAACTACCGTGAAACAATCAGCCATATCTATATGTGAGCTGTAGCACATAGTGCAGTGCAACTGCTGTGGGATTTCCTTATATCCCTGAGAAGGGAAAGCCTATTGGCTGTGTTTGCCAGGAAACAAGTTTGTCCATCCTAGCAAGATAGTGAGTGGCACCTAGCATTCTCGGTAGCACTGAACATATTTTTTGTCTAAAAGGTAATAGCCAGAATGTAGATCTTTTTTTCTCCTCTTTGCATGGTGCTGCTGGACCCTTAGGCAGCTTGTCAGACAGATTGATGTGTATGTCACATCAAATTAAACTCAGTTCAGAGTTGCTTTATTGACATGACTGTAATGGAAGTATTGCCAAATCTAATACATAGGAATTAAATTACTATTAAATGTGTATTGGGGCCTCTCTCTGCGTTTAGTTTTCTTTCACCCAATAGTCTTGGAGTTCTGCTTGCCCAATTTAACATCATTTAGTCCAGCAACACTAACTGTGTATCATTTACAGTATCAGCTGTTCTGCCACAACAATCTTCTTTTGAGGAAAGGAGACGCTCAAGAGGAAATGCGGCTAAACATAGGGCATGAAGTCTCAGTGACCAAATAGCTTGTTTCAGGTGCTGCATGGTTTCGTTTGGGCCGTGTTTCTTGCGGAGATTTGTTTCTTTCACACAACGTCCCTGAAAATTACAGTTTAGTAAAATAAGCCAAACTTTCTTAGCCAAAATGGGCCAAACCTGGCAAAATATTAGGTTTGGACTGGTTTTTACTTTACTTGAATGGATTTTTCCATCACCAAGGATTTATGCCAGGGCAGCGACACTGGCAGACAGGATTGGGTGTTCTGCATGGGGGGGTTGCTAGGTGGGGAGTGCTGCTGCATCAGAAGACCTGGGCATTGAAGTCTTGTATTTCTTCATAAAACAGGTAGAACATAAAGATTCCCTGACCCCACCCTGCCCTGCTCAACCCATACCTGGATGTGGTTCTCAGTAGGGGAAGGGGGAGAGTTGTGTCCATGCCTACTTGGTCGTCAGCCATAAAGAGGCCCCCCAACAAGCGGTGTGGTGGTGTGGATTCCTGTCTACTGGGAACGAGGTTCAGATGACCATACTCATTTTGCATACAGTAAAACTCAGAGAAACCATAAAATGGTGACAGTGTCAGGTACCTTCTGACCTCGGTTGGATTTCATTTGGCAACCAAGAGCTGAAACATTCTTTATCTCATTAGCAGCCTTAGATCCAACCATTCTCTAAGGGTTATCTATTAATATCAACAAGGACTTTATAACTTATGCATGCAAGACAGGTAAGACCGTGATTTATTAATTTACACTAACATTTTTTTCTGGCGTTCCCTCTATTAATAGATTGAGTTTTTTTGTCGGTGTCTCACTAGTGTCTGAGAATTTCAACAGTAGCTGTTCTTTCTTTAGCCACTCTTTAGAATTTTTTTCGGACTTTATTTTGCATAATGTTTGCTGGCCAGTTGGAAAAATGTTTGCTGGCCCGTCCCACACATAGGGAGAGACAGACGTGCACGCAGACACATGCTCCTATTAGTGTCTTGAGCTTGCATATCAATGGCAGACTAGGGAAGGAGATCTATTATTAGCAATGGCTGGCTATAAATAAACATAGCGTAGCGTATAATTGTATGTAAACTAAGCATGCCCCTTAGGGTCTTGGCTTGTTGATCAGTGTAGTCCTTGGTTTGGCAAAGCCGGAGCATCCTTATGTTGTGGCTTTGGAGCTGTCACCACACGTGTGCCCACTGAAACTTTATTACAGAAGCCACCTCTTTAAGGGCTTGATCCAAAGGGTTTCTCTGCATTAGGAGTCCCTTGTTCCGTTCCCATCACTGTGGCAGACTTGCTGTATAGATTTGGTCAGGTTATATAAACTCTGTGCCTCAGTTTCCTCATCTGTGGAAGAGGGATAATAGCACCTCCTTATGTAACGATGGTTTAGATTAATAGATTCCAAGGCCAGAAGGGACCACTTGATTTGACCTTCTGCATGACACACACCGGAACATTTCCGCCAAATAATTCCTGTTTGAAGTGTTTATATCCAACTTCTGGGGCTTCAATAATGTTGTGCAAAACACTTGGATATCTCAGATGAATTGCACCATCCCAGTGCACAGTGTTGCTAAGAATGCTGTGGGCACAACATGGAGAGAAAAGAAATGATGCCTTTCTATCCTCTGTCTGATGGATCCAAAATATTCCTAATTTCTGTTGCTTAATGTAACATTAACAGCCAAACTTCAGGCCCTGAGGTCAGGACAATACCTGTAACAAACAGTTGAGACATACTTATGGATATTAATCTTGTGGCTTATACTGTAAATGCCTGCTTCAGGACAGCCTGACCTTATTAGTATTTGGGTTGAATTAATCAAGCGACCTTAATAAAAAGGCACCGAGATGAAATTCAGATCTCTCTGCATCGATAGTCTTTGATGTGAAAGCAGGTTAACTGCTGTCAACTTCCAATTACTCCATAGCCTCTAGGGCTCTGAGCTCTGCTTTTCATCCTTTCTATACTTTTGATCTGTTTTAGGACAACAGAGTAGAAATCCCTATTCTTAACCCTGGCTCACTTAGACAGGACAGGACATAGCTTGGATATAGCGAGATGCTATTTTTTAAATTCTGTTTTCCTCCCATGCAATATGTTTGTAGCTGCAAAAGTTAGAGGAACGTTTGAAGTCCCCTTGCTCACCTTTTGCAAACTATGTGTGTATATGTGCAGCGGTAGTGCAAGGCGTAGAAAGAATGTGGAGGAATGTGTTCTTTGCCTGACTCTGACGATAATAGTAAGTGACAGAATATTAAATTTCAAAGGGTGTCTTTCATCCCTTAGGTTCATAGAGTTTTAATGCCAGAAGAAACCATTATGCCCATCTAGTCTGACCTCCTGTGTAACACAGGCCACAGAATTTCACCTTGATTTTCCACACATTTCTTGATATTATTTTGCAGTTCTATTTAGTGCTTTTCCCTCCTTAGGACTTGAAGTGCTTTTCTAAGGTGGAGAAATACAATTATCCCCCTGACCAGGAGGGGAAACTGAAACTCAGAGGTCAGTGACTTGCTTGAGGCCACAGAGAGAGTTTGTGTGGAGTCTGGACGAGAACCGAAGAGTCCTGACTCCCAGTCCTCTTTGATAATCACTTCTCAGTGATAGTCTGGTTAAATGACTGTAGCAGATGATTTAGAGTCCAGTCTGCTTTCCTCCCGACTGCTGAAATGCAGCCACCTCTGGTGTGGAATGTAGCAGCTGTTTAAAAGTGTTTCCATTGCCATCCTCCTTTCTTCTTTGCCCCTCGCCCTTCAGCTGCTTTAGCCATTGGACTGTCCAGATCTGTTACCAAACCCCAGTGAGTGAGTTGTGCGTTGTTCCTTGGGTGCTCGTTTAATATTGATCTGTTTAATTAAGTACTGCTGAATGACATCAGTGGGGCTCCCGGGGCCCAATCAGGCTCTTCGACTCTACGCGGTGAAGACGGACTTTGATGTTGGAGTGCCTTAGGAAGACATACAGACCTATGAAATGGACGTCATAATGGCCCCGTATGCCTGGTTTGAAGTTGAATCCATTTGTTTCGTTCCCTTTGATTAACCACGTTGATGTTCAACTTCAAGATCTGAGCTGTCCTGGACGCCCCTGGATTTGTACAAGTTTCATGCTTAGTCTCTTTTGCCTGATGTCCAATCATTCATAAAGTGTGTGGGGGAGGAAGGCACGGGGCATGGCTCCACGCTCACAACACATGCCCAAGCAAAGCTTATTGTTTCCAGGAGGCGCTCATTCCATCCTGCTGAATTTTCAGTGAGTTGCAGCCCATCTCAGGCTGCCTGGGCAGCTCATTTCTTCTGCAGCTCTCTCCTGTCATGGAGAAACTTCAGGAGCTTCATGCTGTTTGCGTTTGGAGTCTTAATAAAATGCCTGGGAAAGAGGTTTGGTTTATGGCAAAAGACTCCTCTCCATCTGAGAGCGGAAAGGGGAATGACCTGCCGCAGTGGTTTTGCATTGTGAATTGCAGCAGTCAGCAGAGAGCTGCGTATCTTCCCAGACCAAGTCCAGCCACGTCAGGAGCTTTGCAGCCATGGATTGAACTGATCAGAAAGGCAAGACACTCACCACCAGGTAGACAGTGCTGCTGGCATTTCTCACTGACACCTGGCACCCACTCCTTTCCTGGGGCATGAGCCAAAATGACTGTGACAGTCCCACTTGAATCCCTGTCTGCAAACATCACAGATCTGCTACACAGCTGGCAGAGAGTGCAAATCCTGCACAAAAGAAGCGAGGCCCTGGACTAGCGGAATGGCGTCAGAATGGGAGCTGCGGTTGCATAGAGATCCAGAACTGTGTGAGGTCCCAATGCTACAAGAACAAAGAGGAGATGGACATAAGGGCTTAGGTTGACCAACAGAACTGCCTGCGAGTCTAGTATGGATGGGCAGAGACAGAGCTTTGTGGGGGCCCGATACCACATTAGCTGAGCTATCAGATTAAGACTGAAGCACTCAGGAGATGTCATTTTGCGACGTTAGGTGGTTGCAGACCAGGCATCACTCAACTTTGCAGAAGAGGGTTGGAATCATGAGAGGGAAAGCGGTTGGCAGTCGGGTCAGTGTGCTATATATATAGTTTGTATCAGACCTACCAACCTTGATGCTGACCTGTCACAATCCTTCAGAGAAAGCTGCTGTTCCGGGGGCGGGAAAAAAAACAACAAAACATCCGCTAATCTAGGGGAAGCGAACGGCTGACTGTCTCCATCTTTGGCAGCCTTTTCCTGCTTGTCGCTGTTCTGGCAGCTGGAGTGAAGATTTTCCCCTTAACTCTCCCCGGAACCATTTAAACAAAGAAATGATTCACAAAAGGTTTTTGCGAGGAAGCTTGAAGTGTCGCATGCGGGTTCCGCATTGAGATGTCAGCCCATGAGTTGCTAGGAATGCTGACTCCGTGTTGCAGTGGAACAGAGGCGAACATTTCAACCTAGGAAGAGAAATGGTGTCTGAATGGCGAAGGCCTGTCTCCAGCCACACGTGTTGCACAAGGTGAGAACCTGATTCCGAGAGGTTCTGAGCACCCAACACCTCCTAACAACTACAGTGGATTGAGGCCCAGTGAATGTAGGGGGCATTTCACCTACCATTGAAGTGGAATCCCCTCTGAAACCACGTGGTGTGGAGCTGCACCACCCCACGTTGTGATCTCGGGATCTCTCAACCAGCCTTTATGACTGTGATGTCCTGGGTGTCTCAGGCCTCTGGCTCGTTTCCCCTTAGCTATGCTAAATGGAGGATTTGTTTGGGGGTGGAAGAAAGGAGAAGGGACAGGAGAGCAGTGGAAATGGGGGTGTGCTAGAAGGACGGGTATCAGCAGCTGAGTGTCAAGATGAATGTTCCTCATCTTTCTGATCGCCCTTGAAGAAGATATTTGCCCTGTTATACTCGGGATTTGTCTCTTCTGTGTGTATTTGTGTTTCTGTTGTCCTTCTGAATTCTGTTTCCAGTTCTCTGTCAGCAAATGGAAAACACCACTACTGAGAAATAGCTGTTCGGGCTCAATCAAAACCGTGTTTCTCCTCTTCCTTACATGCCTGACTGCACTGGCAGTGTATTTGCTGACACTTTGGCTTCCGAGGGTAACCTCTGCCTTCCGTGGATACTGCTAATCGCAAGGACGGCGCGTGTGTTTCCCCTACGAAGTCCATGTAAGAACCTTAAGTGGGATGGTAAAAGAACACGATTTCACAGCCCTTACAGATCAGTGCTGCCAGCTCTGTCTTTGCCGTAGTAGTGACGTTGAGGTTACAGCCTCTCCTCCAGGGTGATTCCCTGCTGTGGGGGGAATGGGGTGTCATGAGCGTTGAGGTATCACCCATCCTTCTTCCCTTCCCCCCCACACAGCTGGGGACCACCGAATAATTCATCTTTGTCTCCGTGGTTCCTGTGTCAGTCTCTCTCAGACTTGGACAGAGCCCATCCTGCTCAGCTGCAGTGGTTGTGGTTGTCTGCGTGCACTGTAGAAAAAAGTATTGTCGAACCCATCGGTTTAGTCAGACCTGGGCTGTGAGTTTGCTCCCAGGTGTGTCTGCCAACCCTTACAGTACTTATGTACCTCCTGGGACACGTGAAGCGTTTTAAACAGAGGGGGGCTGCAAGCAACGATACCTTGCATCATTTTTTCACTTAGGTTCCAATGCAGCAAAGTACTTAACTGTAAGCATATGAATTATTGCATTGCAGTCTTGTGCTTAAAGTTCAGCATGGAGCAGAGCATAGAAAGTACACTCATAAAGTTAGTCCTGCTTTGAGCAGGGGGTTGGACTAGATATCTCCTGAGGTCCCTTCCAACTCTAATCTTCTATGAAAGTGTGCGGATGATACAAAGCTGGGAGAGGTTGCAAGTGCTTTGGAGGATAGGATTAATATGCAAAATGATCTGGAGAAACGGTCTGAAGTAAATAGGATGACTTCAATACGGACAAATGGAAAGTACTCCACTTAGAAAGAAAAATCAGTCACACACATACAAAAATGGCGGCCTAGGAAGAGTACTGCAGAAAGGGATCTGGGGCTCATAGTGGATCCCAAGCTAAGTATGTGTAACTGCTGCAAGAAAAGCAAACGTCATTCAGGATGTATTAGCCGCAGTATTGTAAGCAAGATACGAGAAGTAATTCTTTCACACTAATCGGCGCTGATAGGCCTCAGCTGGAGTGTTGTGGCCAGTGCTGGGTGCCACATTTCAGGAAAGATGTGGATACATTGGAGAAAGTCCAGAGAAGAGCAACAAAAATGATTAAAGGGCTAGAAAACATGGCCTGTGAGCGAAGATTGAAAAAAAAAAATGGGTGGCTTAATTTGGAGAAGAGAAGACCTAGAGGGACATAACAGTTTTCAAGCGCATAGAAGGTTGTTCACAAGGAGGATGGAAAAAAAAATGTTCTCCTTAAGGACAGGGCAAGAAGCAATGGGCTTAAATTGCAGCAAGGGCAGTTTATGTTGGATATTAGGAAACGCTTCCTAACTCTCAGGGTAGTTAAGCACTGGAATAAATTCACTAGGGAGGTTGTGTAATCTCTGTCACTGGAGAGTTTAAGAGCAGATTAAACAAACACCTGTCGGGGATGGTTTTAGATAATATTTAGTCCTACCTTATGGGCAGGGGATTGTACTAGAATGAGCTCTTGAGGTCCCTTCCAGGCCTACGATTCTGTGATTCTATGTGCTTAAACGCTTTGTGGATCAAGGCCTTAGTAAGGTACACAGGAGAGTATGTTCTTTAGATGTTGGGAGCTGCGGACTAGGATCCGGTATACCTGGGTTCTGGTTTGGAGAAACTACACACATTAAAGTATTTAACTCTTTCACTAGTGTTAAAGTAAAGGCTTTCCCAAGGGGCTGTAGGGATCGCATTTAAAGAGGAGTCATTTTTCCCCTTACAAACGGTCTCTCTTGTCTTGTGTGCGCTAATTACCCGAGATACTGAGTGTGGGAGAGGGACGTGTGGGGACGGCTGCATTTTAAGCGAGAAAATTGACAGCTGAAGCTCGCTAATGGTGACCAATCGTTAATTGCCGCTGCTGTGGAAAGGGAGTGAAAATAAATGCTGGTGAGCCCCAGCTCAGTCTCTCTGTCTGCCGACCCAGCCAGTGGTGTGTAACGAGTGGGAGGTGAATGAGCTTGATCTGGCGGACGCGCATGCTGGGTAAGACGAAAAGGAGGTTTTCAGGCTGAGGGGTTCAACCCTGTCGTGACAGGGGTGAGCTCCTCGTTTGTTAGATTTCACAGTTGTGAGGAGAGGATGTTATGGGATCCCCAGGTGCTGGTCAAAAATGTAGCAGTTTCTCCACAGGCCTCCTTTTTCCCCCCCTCTTTTTTTCCTCATCCAGCAAGAGCCTTTTGTCTGTCTTATAGGCCTAACCCGTGCCTCCAGCGCCTTGAGCTTGGTTTTCTGCATTGTGCTCTACGCTGAGCTCCACGGGACGTTGATTCAGAAACAGAAGCTGCTCTTGCTGTGGCAACTCGCTTAGTAAGCAGCGACTCTCCTGGGCAGCACGTGACCCCAGTGCTCTAGGGTCTGTGCCGGCTGCCTAGAGGGTTCCACGTGGAGTTCAAGATATCATTTTTGCCCCGTCAAGCTGTTGGCATCATCTGCCCGTTGGGGAGGACTCTTATTTTTGTACTTCGCTAGACATTCAAGCTGGGTGTCCCTTGGCATGGAAGAGAGGGAATTGCCTGCGGGGTGTTACTATGAGGCGCCTTCGACTTTGTATCATAGTCCCTCCCACCTGGGTCCAAAATAGTCTGGATTTGTCAGTCTGCGAGGAACGTTGCGTCTGTTTCGCCTGGTGTCAATTTTCACCAGTAACGACACTGATGAGGATGATGACAATACCACCTAGCTCTGACGGAGCACATTTCATCAGTCGATCTGAAAGCGCTTTGCAAAGGAGATCAGTATCTTTAAAGGGAATCAGGCTGCTTGACACAAAGCTTCTGGGGGCAGAGAGGCGCAAGAAGGGCTAGAAATGGTGGTGATGGGGTTGACCCTCTGCTTGTTTTTTTTTTTTTTTTTCTGGTTTCAGTGTAGGGGATAACAGCTGATTTAATTGTTTGATGTTGGTTGTATTTTTAATTTTATAGCAAAGGTACCTGGAGCTGAGAAAAGGTTTTTCTTTATATGTATTAGGAATGGAAATCTGCTTCAGTCAAACACCAATACCTGCCCAGCTCTTGTAAAGAGACAGCCCCTGCTGACGAAAATGAGAATACCTTCTCACCCCCTCCCTTCCTTGGCCCTTGCTAAGATGAGAGAAATACAGCAGATGCTG
Source organism: Mesoclemmys tuberculata (assembly GCA_007922155.1). NCBI lineage: Eukaryota > Metazoa > Chordata > Testudines > Chelidae > Mesoclemmys > Mesoclemmys tuberculata. Next base: position 13,080,116 of record ML675632.1, on the reverse strand, counting down.
TGTGGGAGGTCTGCAGCCCCTCTTCTGAAACCAGCTGCTTTGGGATACCCCAGTGGTGTGCTTGTTTTGAGAACGAACAATTCTGGGGTTTGGGAGGGAAGTGGACGGGAGTGAGTAGAGACAGCTGGACCTTATATTGTAGTGAGTGGACCAACTGCATTGCGCCCACATCTGCTCTGCATAGAACCATCTTCCTTGCGTATTAGCTGCTGGAATTTCCCTTTCTGTTGTTAGCAGCTGGGGAAGAGTCAGTGCTGATTTTCTACACCAGGAACGCATTGATCTTGTCACTCTAGATGTATGCCCTATTCTCCCTTAGGGACGGGGGCATCATTGCAGAAGAAAACTGGGGGGAGGGTGTAGTAGTGTCAGCACATAGAACCAAGTCTGTCTCAAACAGCATCACAAAAAAACGAGGCAAGTATTGTTTTCCTAATGACCAGGTCCGAAGTTGGAGGGAGGTGGATAGAAGACGTAATGGAATGCATTGACGTATGAAGAGTTGGGGGTGGGGGAAAACAAACTAAGATTGGGCCCTCCTTCTCCCCATGGCAAATGCCCTGCCTAGGGAGTTGGATGAATGGGTTAGTGGAAAGGGATAAGTCTGAGCTTTCTGCAGCTGCGAGTACATGCAGAGGTGGACTTGGGGGGGGAGAAGGGGGCTTGCTCCAGGGGGGGACACAGTCACACTGAAATGCGCATACATGGTTAGCCAGTGCACATGGATTTCAGGGCTTCGGTGTCCGTAACCTGCCCTGGCCGAGGAAAGGGGAATTTCTTGGGAAGGGTTGCGAGGGGAGAGGGGGGTAGTAGTGCATCTCTCACACTTCCTAAGCTGCTTCGTGAGGAGATTTCTGAAGCAGATGTTGCTGACTTTACAAAGGGTGGGTGGGAAGAGCGTTCAGTAAGAGAAGAGGAGAGGGAAAGAAAGGAAGGTGTGTGTGGGGGGCTGCGTGGAGAATAAAGGCGTGTAATGACAGTCCCGCATTCTCATAAGGGCACTTGTGACCAACCCCCCTACAGTGATCATCCCTGACTCCCACTTACACCCCCACAGCCCTAAACACAAGGATAAGATCTCTGGCGGCTTGTCCCTAGCCTTTTAAAAGCCAGTTGATGAAATATCAGTGGGCAGGAGTGTGGGGGAGCAGAAATTTGGCAGCGGTCCTGCTTCTTCTGCTAGAACATTATATTTTATTATTGTGGCCCTGACGTAGACTGGATTTCAGAGACATTTCTTGCTGTCGCCCTGCTTCTAACCTTTCCATTTGTCTTGCTAACAGTTGCATGGAGAAAGGGTGCGAGGGGGTGTGTGCACAAAAACCAGCTCAGAGTACCATCCTGCCTTCTACACTGGGTCAGAGAGGCTTACTCCATTCCTGTCGCAGCAGCCCCTCTACAAAGAGAGTATCAGAAAACAACCGAAGCAGTTGCCAGTGACATTTGAACTGAGGCTGTCAGGTAAAAAGCAAGGGGCCTGATTCAGCTTTCCGTTCCACCGGTGCAAATCAGATGTGACTCCACTGGAGTCGAAAGTGACACCGGTGTAAGACAGATGCAGCCTCAGAACCACATCTGATATATTTGAAATGGCAACTAGTCCCCTTCCCCCCCCCCAAACACAAATTTCCGTTCGTTTCTCCAAGAAGCTTTAAATTAGCCTGATTTTGAAAGATCCTGAGTACACAGAGTTCTGATTAACTTCAGTAGGAACCGGGGGTGCTGAGCACCTCTACAAATCAGGCCACTGGATCCTTGGAACGGAGAGAATTTTAAAAACCTTTTTAAAACATTTGCCCTTCACCATCTACACTGGCTATTGTTTGCAAGTCGCTCAGCTGGGGGATGACCAGTCTTCAGTGTCTTGTCAGTTTCACTTCCTAGTTCTCATCAGTATCATAGTGCTGCAACCTTTGGATTGCAGGGGGATATTTTAATCTGCACCCTGTTCGTGTGCGCGCGCGCGCGCGTGTGTGTGAGAGAGATACTGTGGACCAGATTCTGCTCTTAGGTACTGTACAGTGGTGTAAATTGTAAATTCAGAGTAAATCCATTGACTTAAATGGTGATGCTCTGAATTTGTATCCCTGTAGCTGAACTCAGTTTGGCCCTATAGATGGTTTGGGTCTCCTTTGGATTAGGCATGATAGGTGCAATATGCATTTTTGTGAAATATTGCCCCATTATGGTCTTAATTGACAAGGAAACCCTCTTTCAGGGGAAACACGCAATCGATTTGATGGGGCCACTAGTGGTTGTTAAAAATCACCTGGCCCTTTTATTTTTTTCCCAAGAACAATGGGAGTAACTGCGTTCCCACTGTAGTTTTGTGTAGTAAACATCTCCAATTTTGGTTTTTTAGCTGTGGTGCAGAATTGTTTAAACGCTGTCTCATAGATGGGTAGATCCTTGTTCTGGCCTTTTCTCCTGCTTTTGCAACACCAAATGCATTCTTGAAGCTTAAAAATAATAAAATAAAGCAAGTTCCACTCCACCTGCTGTTGCCCCCGTAGATGAAGAGGGACTGTTTTCTGATATCCATTTTCATTCATGGAAGTGGGGGTGGCATGGGGTGGGGTGTGTGGACAGGGATGAAGTACTCCGTAAATACTGGACTGCTGCCTTGGTGTATGTATGCGGTATTGTTATAGCTGTGTAGGTCCCAGGGTATCAGAGACAAGGTGGGTGAGATGCTATTTTTATTGGACCAACTTGTGAAGTTGATCCAATAAAAGATAGCACCTCAGTCACCTTGGCTCTGGGGCGTTGCTCGAACTGGCTAACACTGAAAACTCTTGGGTGAAAACGAAAACGAGGTGGTCTGGCAGGTCTGAGGCAGAAACTAAGCTCATGGGAATCCTAGACCAACTGGTCTGGGCTATCCTATGTGCAGAGGCCAAAAGGAATGCATCCCACAGACATCTTTGTAACACTTGGGTGATCAAGGAGATCGGGGCGAGTTTACTCGCTGCTGATAGTGCTGATGTGGACAAAGAGAATTCAACAGCTGAACGATACTGATCTCAGTAACAGACACCGTTTCTTTAATGGCTTTTACGTTACGCTACCACTTCACATACATGTTTATTCCTAACTCGTATAGTGGCCTGTTCTTACTTCACCGCTGACTGTGTACTGCCATAAACGAAGCAGGATCAGGCCTGTTCAACACTTCTCTGTGAAACTTTCAGTTAAAAGCCAGGTTGCTTCAGAAAGTGGTGTTGGTGAGTGACTCTTCAGCTCGTCCCAGCTCGTGGGGTGAGAAGGCCATGCTGTTTGGGGTGCTTTTGTACCTGCAGAGTAAATCCAAGGTCCTGACCACTGATGGTTATTAAAAGTCTTAGAAGATTTTCCTTGAGAGTTAGACCCAGTGTTCAGTCAGCTTCTACTTTGGTTAATTCTTGCAATCAAATTAAATCCCTCATCCTACTCTTCTCTCCCATGAAGTTGAAGTTAGACAATAATTTTTTTTTCTTTCTGTCCTAAACTGCTGTTCAGTGTTGCTGTGTCTTATGCTCCACCCAAGAGGTGGCTGCATTATGGTAATGGCTATCTGTGTATGTGTAGCGGTCAGGGGCTTCAAGGTGCCATTAAAAGTGTGGGGGGACGTAGAATTGGCACCCCTCCTGAAATTCCTCTTCTCCCTCATGCATTCCCTTCCCAACAGCAGCCTGCCCTGTAGCTCGTAAGCACCCACCCCCTCCAGATCTGAGCTGGTGGCATTATGACTTGCATGGTGGTGCGTGGAATCGCAGCGCCACTCATAGAGTCTAAGGTCTGACGGGACCAATATGATCATCTAGTCTGACCTCCTGCACAACGCAGGCTGCAGAACCTCACCCACTCCTGTAATCAACCTCTAACTTACGACTGAGTTATTAAAGTCCTCAAATCATGGTTTAAAGACTTTAAGGTAAAGAGACTCCACCAGCAAGTGAGGTGCCCCTCATGCTACAGACGATGGTGAAAACCCCCCAGAGCCTTTGCCCATCAGCCCTGGGGGAAAATTCCTTCCCGGCCCCAACTATGGCGATCAGTTAAACCCTGAGCATGTGGGCAAGATTCACCAACCAGACACCAGACTCACTCAGGTTTAGCCTGGCTGCCCCTCTGGCATGATGGAGAGGTGGCCAGGCCAAATATGAGTGAATGATGGTGTGACGGACATGGCATGTAGGGTTGCACAACCACTTAGGTTTGGCCCAGCCAAAAAGTGGCCAGACCCTGGTCTGGGTGCTCCCCACCTCAGTCTATAGTAGCCAGTGTCAGTAACATTGTATTAAAAATTCTGCATGTCCCCTTGTCATGCTCTCTGGAGTGTTTCACCACTGTGAATGCCTACCTCGTGGCAGACTGCCTGAAAACATCTTGAACTGGTGGTATCTTCTATAAATAGGTTTCCCCAAGCCAGTAACAAATGTGAATTCCTGGATCACTATACTGGAGTATACCATGGAGACAGAGACAGTCCCCTTAGGGTAATTTACACCTAAAACTTACGGTGGCGCAGCTGTATCGGTACAGCTGCGCCACTGTAAGAACTCTTGTGTAGCCGTGTTATGTCGATGGGAGAGAGCTCTCCCGCTGACATAATAAAACCACCTCAGTGTGCGGCGGTAACAATGTTGGCAGCGTGGTCCACACAATCATGTATACCAGCAAAACTTATGTCGCTCGGGGGTTGTTTTTTCACACCTTTGAGCGACAGAAGTTTTGCTAGCATAACTGATAGGGTAGACAAGGCCTAAGACTCCCCAGTCTTATCTTACAACCCAGACTGACTGAACATTGTGATAAAAGATCATTTAAACCTAAACTCAAACCGCATCGGGTTTCTCCCAGTCTCAAGAGATCAGTCACTTATCCCAGATCAACTGGTACTCCAGAGCTTACACCAAAAACAACACTGGCAGCCAATTCTATAGTAAGCTAACTATAGGTTTAGTAGCTAAGAAAGAGAATGAGAGTTATTGAGATGTTAAAGCAGGTAAGTCACAGTTTATCACTGCTAGGTTCACTGCTAGGCTCCCAAAAGTCTTCCTGGGCTACCCAGAATAATTTTGGGGATCTCTGTCTTTTCATTCAGTTATTCTGCCCTGTTAGAATCCAAACAGTCCAGAGATGGTGGATCATTCCTTGTTTCCATATTTATAACTCCTTTACACAGAAAGCAAGTTGATAGTGTCTTTACCCTCATGGGCTTTTCCTTTGATGTCGGAGAATAAGGAATGCATTTCGAGTCTTTGACCTCTGATCATTAAACCCAGTGCCCACTTGCTTTGAAGCTAGCACTCTTCTTCATTTGCATTCCCCAAGGCTTCATTCACGTTTGATGGGTTATGTACTTACAGGAGTGCACCCAGTGTAAATGTTTGCTATGGCATTATACAGGAGTAGATAAATGAGAACAATACAAGTAACGGCCCATTAGCATTCATAAAGTTTAAACAGCCAGTATGCTCTTCTACATTCAGCCACTACTTTGATCTATCCTAATAGCAAGTGAATTGGCCTCTGGCCTTGAACTAACCTTGTCTGCCAGCATCACATCCTGCTTCTTATGAATATTGGAAAGAGTCGTTTACTAAAGGAAAACTCCATTTCGGTGTCCATTCCTTTTTATGGACCAGTTGGCTGAAGATGTCTAGCGAGGTGGACTATGTCACCCTAGTTCCTACCCTGCTAACCATGTTTTTCTCTGAACCTGTTGCAAGGATTTGCAATGCAGTACACTTGTAAAATATCCTTGTTTCTGATTTTGACTGACAGCACAGTCTGGTAAAATGACAGTTATCAGCTTTCTTTGCTGTGGCATCACTCGCTTCTCTGCTCTGTGTGTTTGTGTGCTTCTGTAGCTTCTGCCCATTTATATGCACACAATTTCAGTCCATTTCTCCTGCACCATCCTTCTGCGGCATCTAGAGAAGGAAACACCCTATATGCAACTTTCAAAGAAACCACAGGGCTACTAGGGAGACCAGAGTTAATTACCCAAGTTATCCTTTGGCCAAGATAGGTGGCGTAAATCCTTCTGTTATAGAAAGTGCCGTGAGATCTGGAATGAGCACACATGGTTGGGAACTTGGTTTCATATCCTATTAAAAAAACAAAAATCTGCGTCAGCGCGGTGCCCCTCATCATGTTGGAGCAGTAGTCTAGAATTCTCATAGGGACAAGAGTGCCCCCTACTGGAGTCCTAACATCACTTCCCTGTGTGCAACACAGATTTTTCTTGGAGATATCCCGTCCACGTACAATCCTGTCTTACTCCTACTTAACATGTGGGTGCTGACATAATCACAGTACATGGTGGGTACAACTGCAGACTCTTGCCTCCTCTGCAGTCTTGCATTTGCTAGAAAACCAGTGAAGTGTACTTTATTGGCTGCCAGCTTTCGGAGTTCTGAGGAATGCTCTTCCATCTCCCACACTGTTCATCTCAATCTGACTGTCACCGCTATCGAGGCATAGTTGCTTGTCATACAGTCATTATCTTTCCTGTTAGCTTGTGACTCATCATCTCACTGGAAGCCCTCCTACGCAGTGCTAGAGAGGGTAATCTCATGAATGATGTATTTTATCTGCTGCCATCAAAAACTTTCACTCCTTTTTATTACTAACCTCTTATCTAATACACGTTTTGGTTATCCAGATAATACTTTGGTTTTGTTTAAGACATTCATAATTTAGAGACAAAAAAACCACCCAACAATACTGGTGGATATTTTCATTGGAATCCATCTTGAATTGTAGCATAATGTTTAAGGATTTCTTCCTTTCTTTTGTTCAGTGGACTGATTTCTTTTTGATATCACTTCCTGTTTATCACGTGGGCAACATCAACATTTAAAAAAATCTTTTTCCATTTTGCTGTTAATAATGTAGATTATTAAAAGGACATTTTAAAGGCGTGCTAATGATGCATCAGTAGAACCTAGATATAGTTAATAATTGCTTTTTAAAATAAAAATAACATTTCTGAATTTGTTACCGATAACTCTTCAGATTATTAAAGTTTAAATACACAATAACTTTTCACAATATGTTTTACCTGTTTACATTTTGCATTTCCTTTAGTTTGGACAATGACTGTAGGTTGGTCAGTTCCATGTACTGTTGTTCTGCATTGTTCCAGTGTTGTAATATTTGTGTTCCAGACACTTATGGGAATCTTTCAGTGCACACAATAAAGCTGTTTTTATTGAAGTTAACTATATACAATCATTACAATATTTTGGGAAACATTTTAAATCTTTTTTTCCACTGCCTAAGCTATTTGAATGTCTCTGTAAAAAACAGGTTGAAACCACTTTAGCGCATCAGTCTGTTAATACTTTACTGCACAAAAAAATGAAACATGGATTAGACATTCTGTGTTGCGGGGGAGGGCACTGGGAGTTGATATGGAAGTTTTGTAAGTGAAATATGCATTTTCCATTTGACTGATTTATTTCAGTCAAAAAAATGAATGGTCTTAAAACTTGCCTAATCCACTCAGAGTAAAAATGATTCAAATCACTTTGTTTTTAAAACCTCTTAACCCGTGTCTTGGTAATAAATTGGAATTATGCAAAACCTTTAATATTTTCCTCCTTGTTGATTTAAAAAGTAGGAAAATTCTTAATTATGAAACTACCCAGCTGAAACCAAAATTCCACATGCTACCAAAATTAGAAGCTGCTTAATTCCTACCACAGTACTGCTAGGATTACTTATTCTTCTGAACACTTATCTTTTTTTTTTAATATTAAATTTAAAGTACACTTTGTAGTGGAGAAAGGAGTCCAGCTGAAAGGCCCAGAAGCTACAATCCATGCAACACATGCAGAATTGAAATAACAAGTCGTCCCATTTTGTCTCTTCCAAAATACTTCGTTCGTGACCAGGAAAAGACAACCCCGTGGGAAGGAGGATGGTAGAAAACACTCTATGATGAGACTTTATGCTGCTCTGCTAATTGTGACAGTTGTGATCACTCGGAACTGGCTTGAGATCCCTCCAGCTCATTTCATGTAGGCTACCAAACTGATATGATATGCAAATATCCATCGTCCCTATTCACCTAAAATGGATTCATATCAGTGACTCTGGAGTGAAAGGCTCCCTATGCCTATGTCTTGAGGCTTTCAGCTCTCCCTCTGCTAAATACCTTAGAGAAATTATTTTTGTTTTAGGAGTCAAAGTTTAGTGGGACAGGATCTCAGAATTGCAGGAGGTGCACAAATTGCAAAATCACCTTACGATAAACTCCATCAGATTCTGTCTGTCAATGGGCTGCAGTCTCAGTCCGGGATCGCTCTTTGGCGTTGCCACTCTTTTTATACTATCATTCTGCCTTCTGGTAGCGCTGCATGCCAAGGGCTTTGTCTAGGCTGTGCAGGAAAGCTGTGGCTTTCAGTGTCGAGGTCCTGGATAATATCTTTTAAGTCATAGTTCTGCTTTTCAGTCTCACCTTCTCCAAATCACAGCAAACTTGATTGGGTCCAGGTGCCTCTTGCTCCAGCCTGGGTGGGCAAACTGATTTATTATTCTTTGTTGTTTTCTGAGAAAAAGCAGAAGTGCCAAAGTCCATTTGAATCTGAATCCTTCCTGAGCCATCAAACTTCACCTAGGATACCAATGAGGCTCTCTGCCTTCCCTGTCTATCTTTGGCTGCAGTTTGCATGTGGTCTGTGTTGTTTGGTCCCATACATTTTCCCTCTCTGTGATTTGTGTTTGACTGAGGGATTCTTTCAGTCACTCCCTTGTGTATATATTCCTTTATCTGATGAATGCCACTCTTGCCATGGCAGGTGCTCTGAGTTCATTCTTAACACATGTCTCAGATCATTCCATCATCTTTTCTGGATAAATTCAGAGATAAGGAGCTGGTGGACTCTGATTAAATCTCAGTATTTGTTATGAATTCATTCCATTTAATACTTTAGATTTTCCTGAGGCACTTTGCTTTTCAAGGCATTTAGATGTCTGCTTGTACCTTTGGTGGATTTCCAGCTTTTGCATCCATACGGTAAAATGGAAATAACATTCAAGCTGAAAATTTGTAGCTTGGTCTTTTAAGTTGTAGCTTTTGATTACCAAATCTTGTTTAAGAATACAGCTGCTGCCTTGTCAGTTTATGACATTATTTTCTTCTGGAAATCCCCATTGGTTTGCATATCATGGCCAAGGTCTGTAATTGACCCAAGTCTTATATTTCGTTAACTTCTAACATAATGCTTGAGTTGGGAGTTGCCATGATGAAAGTGAAACAGAGATGGCTAGGGAAAGAGATAAAGTTTATTCCCACTGTGAAGTTGGAATCATGGAGTCTCATGATGAAAGAGATCCATGCTGTTTTTCACTCAAATTTAGGTCAATCTGTTTCTGTCTGCTTTCTTTGCCAAAGACTGGCCACTTGACAGATTGTCCATCATCTTTGATGACACCTGGCCCTTTGTCTTTAAGAAACAGACTTGTCTGATAACCACATTTCAGTCATAATTTCAGCTTGTGTTCATACCTTTACATAGAAAGTTTTTACATACATTTCACCATGATATTATTGATCAGTCAGTTATCACTTTTCACATGATACTTCACAAGGAATATCTTGTAAAAATGTATTATAACAACACGTAGGATATGAATTCAGGGGTGCATTCTGTCACAATCAGTTAATACCAGTCAGCCCGGGTGTATGAAAAATAGATCCTATCAAACTAACTTGATATCTTTTTCTAATGAGAAGACACGTTTGGGAGATGAAGATAATAGTGTTGATGTAATACACTTAGATTTTTGTAAGGCGTTTGACTTCGTGCCACACAGCATTTTGATTTAAAAAGCTGGAACTATAAACAATTATCTGGCACATATTAAATTAATTAAAAACTGGCTAATTGATAGGTTTCAAAATGTAATTGTAAATGGAGAATTGTCACTGTGTGGGTGTGCTTCTAGTGGGATCCCTCACGGATTGTTTTTTGGCCCAATGCTGTTTAAGACTTTGGTCAATGACACGGAAGAAAACATATAATCATCACTGATAAAATTTGAAGATGACATGAAAATTGAGGGAGTGGTAAACAATGAAGGGGACATGTCACTGCTACAGTACCATCTATATCATTTGGTAAGCTGGGGGCAATCACACAATATGCATTGAAATGTTACTAAGTGTATATGTCTAGGAACAAAGAATGTAAGCCATAGTTACAAGATGGAGATCTGTATCCTGGGAAGCAATGACTGAAAAAGATTTGGAGGTGGATAATCAGCTGAAGATGAGCTCCCACTGCCATGCTGTGGCCAAAAAAAAGAGCTAATGCGATCCTTGGATGCATAAACGGGAATCTCAGTAGAAGTAAAGAGGTTATTTTACCTCTGCATTTGGCATTGGAGTGGCCACTGCTGGAATCCTGCGTCCAGTTCTGGTGTTCACCATTCAAGAAGGATGTTGATACACTGGAGAGGGGTCAGAGAAGAGCCATGAGAATGATTAAAGGATTAGAAAGCATGTCTTAGAGAGAGACGCTCAAGAAGAATCTCAGTCTATTTAGCTTTACAAAGATAAGGTTAAGGGGTGACTTGATCACAGTCTAGATGTATCATGGGGAAGAAATATTTAATAGTGGGCTTTTCAGTCTAGCAGAGAAGGGTATAAAACAATCCGATGGCTGGAAGTTGAAGCTAGACAAATTCAGA
>ML675632.1:12910753-13069030 GCA_007922155.1 Mesoclemmys tuberculata | reverse complement strand
GTACACCACAACACAATCAGCAATATCCCCAAACACACACAGCCCCCACACTTCAGCACACGCCCTTCTATTGCTACCGGCACAAATCCCCACAGCTCTCCCAGCACAACACAAACCACCCACACAATCAATCAGCCTGCCCACATAGTAATGCAACCAACACACACAGCAAACCCAAACATCACTCTGAAGCCTAGAATGTCCCTTGAATTGGTGTAAAGTGATGGAAACATGTACTAGCATGGTTGAGAGCTCTTTTTGTTTAGAATATCACCCAGTTCAGTCATTACTGGCATCCGTGATCTGTTGCTGTCCAATTTTTAAATTCTCATCCACTTTCGACTTTTTTACACGTGACTTTAAAGTTACATCCAGGAAACAGCATTGCCTTTCAGCTACTAATGGGCATTTATGTTTTTAATCAAAATCTTGTCTGATAGTTTGCTGTGTTCAAAGTCGGGCTAAAAGGGTAATGTTCTGGGGAAAACTGAGGAAAAACCCATTCATTGATTGCTTCTTGTTTATTAAATCTGTAATTGGTGTATTTCTTTTCTTCTTCTTTGTCTTATGGTAGCATCTCGGAGCCCCAGCCAAGATCAGGTCCCCGTTGTGCTACACACTGCAAACACAGCAGAGAGATTCTCTTGGCTGGAACAGCTTACAATCTAAGTCACACTGTGTGTGCTGTAATTGTAACGAAAGGGATGCAAGGCAAGCATGATCTCTGTTTACTTTTTTCAAGGCAGGTTGAAGAAATAACTAGAGCATTGCTGACAGGTGTTTGTCTCAATCACTGGAGGATTTTAAGAACATGATAGACAGACGTCTGTCAGGAATGGTCTTGTTATTACTTCATCCTGCCTTCAGTGCAGGAGACTGGACTAGATGACCTGTTGAGGTCTTTTCCAGTCCTATATTTCTATGAATGTTCAACACTTATTTTAATCTAATTTTCATAATAGTAAAGTAGATCTCCTTGCCCTGCCCGTCAGCAACACCTTGTAGCAACAGACTCTAAAGATTAGATATTATTTTACCCTACCTTTCTGCCTTCTTCACTGTACTAGCTGAATGGCTCAATACAAATTGCATTAACTGACCTTCTCACGGTCAAGTCTGATTTCCTCCCTGCTTCCCAGACACCACCATTCTTGTTTTCTCTGCCAGTGCCTACCGCTTTTCCCTCTCCATTCTTTTTTTTTTTTGCCTTGTCCCTTTTTACCTCCCTTGTCATCTTCTGTCCTTTTGGTTTTAGTTTAATAGAGCCAAGGTGAAGATGTGAGTTTCTTTTTTTATTCTGAAGACCTTGAAGCTAAAATAAAGTTGCAGTCTTTGGCCAACTGCCAAGAGCCTCATGAGTTTGATCTTATACATGGACAGTTTCATCTGCCCGGTGGAGTGTGACTTTCTTTGGTGATTGTGGTCTTTTGGAACACGTTGTTGTCTTAGATAGTGTAGGCCAATGCCATGGAGAGAGCCTTAAAGATGAAAATTGAAACCTTGTGTTCTATCGGAAGCCAGGGCAGTGAGCAGATAATGGGGCAGGCGAGGGGGGATATTCCAGATAAAGTGATGAAATGGTTTCCAGTGTTCTAGAGCAATTGAAGCCTTTTTAAGAATGGTGTGTTCAGTCCTGCTCGTAATGGCAAGTTGCAGGAATTCAGCCAGTTTGTCCTGAAGACGTGAATGCCAGTGTCCAGTTCCTTGTCCCAGCAGTGTAGGATACTGATTTCTTACAGGCTGAAGATGGAAGAAGTTGTTTCTGGAAGCTGTGGCTATTTGAGCATTCAGGCAGTTCATATAAACCCTGCGGCTATGAACTAAAGGCACGCCCCTTCAATACAGGATGCTGCAGTGATGGTAGCTAAATCTTGCAATGCTTTCCCCCCCTCTTTCTGGCATCACATCCGTCTTGCCCATGTTCATTTTGAGCCTGACTTTCTCGTACATGCCAATCTCATATAGACACTCTGAACTTCAGAAAAATCCAACCACTTATTTAGGTGCCTCAATATAGTTTTAGATGCCTAAATTTTAGGCACCCACATGCACTGATGTGTGCCTGTCTCTTTGTGTCCCCTCTGTAAAATGGGGTTAATAGCTCCAATTCAGAGAGGTATTGTGAGTATAAATACATTATGAGCTCCCAGATACTCTAGCAATCAGGGCCACATCAGTATCTGAATAGAGAGATTTAACATTTGTCCCTCTCCTGTTTATCACACTAGTTACAATAATTATTGCCCCCCTTCTCTCCAATCTTCTAGATATTTCGTGTTTGGTGCAAAAATTAGTTCATGAAGGCTACTGATTACACCTGGATGCAAAAAAGCCATTAGCAACTGCAAATGAGTGTGAAATAATTAATAGGCATGAATGATTTGCATTGGATACATCGGCAGTTTTAATTAGTAATAGGGAAAATCCTGTAAATGCCTGTGCCACTTTTTGCACTGAGGCCAATTTGATGTTCTTTACAATACAGATTAGTAAAGGCAAGACACTATAAGCCTGCTTTGGCTGCAGATTTGACTCGTCTTAAAGATGAACTGAAAGAGATTTTCACTTGCCAAGACATCCAGGCTTTTGTTTCCCCTGCCACAGCTGATGTCAATAATAGTTGGAGCTAATGACTGTTTCATAGGGTGCCTGTCAACCTGAAGGATCCCGATGTGCATTGCAAGGTGTAGATACAGGAATCACTTCTACCACTGGTGGAATACATGGGGTGAAACAGACCAGATGTTGGTAAACATGAGAATGGGGGCCATGAACGCCTGAGTTATTGCTTGTTCCAAGGTCTGACTCTCTCTGTGGCAAATTGCTCCACCATGCCTACATGAGTGTAATATTTATCTCCCTCGTATAAATGCAGTCAAGATTAGTTAGTTAATGTATTTGGGTGATGAGATCTGTAGAGGACCTTGCCTTCAATCTATCTAAAAAGTACCCTGTTTGTTCAATATATATAAAGTTCTTTATATGTGCTGTGTATTGTTTGTTTTTTTAATATATTTTAAGGCTTTTGGTTTCTCTTTAAAACCTCCCGTGGGATATCATCCAGTTCTCTCATTTAAACAAAATTAATCACCTTATTCAGATGGGGAAAATGAAGAATAAAAAAAGGCAGTGAGATCAAATGGCAGTGACTCTGGAACGGGACTCAAATGACTTTAGTTTCTGTTCTGAGCACTGCTACTGCCCTGTTTGACTTCACGCAAGTCACTTCACCTGTGTCTCTTCCCACTCTTTGTCTTGTCTGTTTAGATTGTAAGCTCTTTGGGGCAGTGCCTGCCTCTCATTAACACGTATGGAGAGTTAGCAAAATGGGAACACTGATCTCATTTGGATCCCATATGTGTTATTGCAATACAAATAAATAATTAAAGCTACTTACAAAAAAGAGAAGGGAAAAAACCCCTCCCACCATTTTTGGTGTGATCAATCAAAACCGGAACTTACATTCCACCATCTGCAGCAAACTCAACTCTTAAGCACTATTTCCAGGGCTTTACAAATGCTTCAGATCACATTTTCAGCAGAGGACTCTAATTGTTTCTCCATAAAATTACATACAAACACATTTTGCTCACACAAATTGGCTAAGTGCGAGCCCAAACGCCTGGTTCATACACACAGAGGAGGCTGCATGTGCAGTTTTGTGGGGAAACAATTGGAGCCTTTTTTCAGGACCAAGAAACAGAAATCACACGCTCCCGTGTTGGCTGCTGCTATTTTAGAAATTGGAGGGAAAAAAAATAACTGAATCGCCTCTCTCCAAATGTGAGAAGCAAAAAAAGTGGTAGCGATGGAGGTTGTGTTTTTTCTTGCTGCCTTGTATGGTGAGGGTGCCAACGACTAAATGGAAAAGGAAAGCAAAACAAAACAAAATCAGAAACCAGAGTGGAAGAGAATTGATTTGCATATGTGTTTCTGCAACACTTGTACCTAAATCTCCAGTCTGCCTTCAATATCTCAGCTATAATTAAAATTCACCTTTCCTCATTCGTGGCACTGAACTGTATTAGCATCATGGCATGCACAATATTTACTGCATGCTGGTAACCCCACATTTCATCCAGAGATATCATAATATTTTAACACCATGCTTTATGAAGTCTGAAGCATTTCATGTGTATTAGACGCAACTGTCTTTCATGGGGTTTTTTCACCCCACCCTCTTTTCTTTTACAGTGTCGGTAAGTGTCTGAGCGAGGGAGTCTCCACTTCACTTGGCAGTGTGAACGTGTTCTTTTTAAATTACTTTTCTCAATAGGGAACTTGTACTTGTTACTCTTGCTGCTACAACCTTCCTGAACACGTGGGAATAACGTGTGTAAGCTCTAAACTGCACCAGAGGTTTAAAGCTAAAATACCCCCACCCCTAAAATAAAGAACGAACTGCTCCTCTGCTACGGTAGGAGACGAGGGGCTGAAGAAAGGGTCAAGAAATATGAGCCAGATCCCAGCCTGTTTAACAGATCAGCACTTTCCTGTGCATTGTACTATTTGGTAAATGTGCGACAGCTTTCTAGCTGAGGTTGAAGATGCTTTGTTCATATTTGTTTGGAAGAGGCAGACCCCCGCATGGGAGGGGGAAGGGTACACTTTACCAGGGCCTGAAGCCCGTGGGGGGCCCGGCCCAGGCTGCAACCACCATTATTGTGAGGAAAAAAAAATCATGACACATGAGATTGTCTGCATGGGGTGAGCTATTGTGGTAAGTGTGTGGGACGGGGCCTGTGTTAAAAAATTATGCTTGGGCCCTGGGAGGGGGTTCCCTTTCTCCACTTATGTCTGAGAGGTCAGCGTGTGTGTCTTGTTCGTCCTATGGTTGTCCTATTATATTTAATTTAAATACGCTTCTATCCCTGTTGCTATGGTGTCTGAGCACCTTTCAAACTTCAAGGTATTTATCTGCATAACACACCCCAGTGAGGCAGGGCAGTGTTGTTATCCCTTTTACAAATGAGGAACTGGCCATATTTGGAGGATTGTGTCCAGTTTTGGGCCCCCCACTACAGGAAGGATGTGGACAAATTGGAGAGAGTCCAATGGAGGCAAAGAAAATGATTAGGGGACTGAGGAACATGATTTATTTGGAGCGGCTGAGGGAACTGGTCTTATTTAGTCTGCAGAAGAGAAGAGTGTGTGTGTGGGGGGCATTTAATAGAAGCCTTTAACTACCTGAAAGGGGTTCCAGGGAGGATGGAGCTAGGCTGTTCTCAGTGGTGGCAGATGACAGAATAAGGATCAGTGGTCTCAAGTGGCAGTGGGTGAGGTCTAGGTTGGATATTAAGAAAACCTTTTTTACTAGGAGGGTGGTGAAGCACTGGAATGGGTTACCTAGGGAAGTGGTGGAATCTCCATCTTTAGAGGTTTTCAATGCCCAGCTTGACAAAGTCCTGACGAGAATGATTTAGTTCGGGTGGGTGGTGCTTTGAGCAGGAGGTCAGGACTAGATGACCTCCTGAGGTCCCTTCCAACCCTAAACTTTTATGATTCTAACAGAGGGATTAAGTGACTTGCCAAAGGTCACACAGGAAGTATGTAGCAGAGCAGGGTATTAAACCGCAGTTTCCCAAGTCCCAGGTTAACACCCTAACCACTGGGCCATTGTTTAACTCTTCCTCAAGCCTCAACTTTCAGAATATTGCATTGATCAATAAGTTATCTGGACAAGAGTGTTTCTTCTTGTGTTTCATGATGCAGGCGTATGTTGCTCCCACATCTCATGCAATCATTCTGACTCCTGCGTTCTGGGTGACTCAGCGTTTAAACGGATTGATGCAAACTCCTGCCGGTTGGTTTTACTCCTGCAGGATGGGTCTCTCTAAAGAAACCCATGAACCCCTCCAGTCCATGCTGTTTGGAGGGTTGAATGGACTATTAACTATGTTTTAGTGAGTGCTGCTCTAGTTGAGGGTCTGTCAGCATTTCCACTTTGGGGACTAGGTTGTCTTTTACCAGCCATGTCTGTCTGACTCCCTCTTGGGTTCTGGTTCAGTAATGGACTTAATCACGTACTTAACTCTAAGCGCACGTGTTGCCCTAGGCAAGGTCCTTCCTGAATCAGGGCGAGTATTGCAATGTCACCCACAGTTCTGATGCCCCCAGCAAAGAATGAAAGGGTTAATCTTGCACTATTAAATGTTTTGCCACTGACTTAATGGGACCTGGATCAGGCTCTGAATGAACTAAACGTCTGGGGAGAGAATTAAGCATGAGCTGATTACTCTTGTTCATCAATTCCTTGCTTTTCCGGGTTAGAATAAAAATATGATGGCAAAGTTGGTGGGACTGACTTAGGAGGAAAGAATTACAGTATGAACTATGTACATCACAGTCAAATGCCAGCTAAAGTAAATCACAGAGGTGCCTGTTCAAACTCGTGCCAACCTTCTTTTCCTGCGACTGAGGCTGTGAAAGCATTCATGGGGCTGGGATACTCCTGTAAACGTAAAGGTGGGAAATGCAAAAACTGTGGCTCTTACAAACTGGTGTCACCTTCTGCCCAGGGACAGATTAAGTCTGGTTCTTTAGCAACTGGGTGCCATGCACAGAGGGGATTCAGGAAGACCAATAAGTGAGGGGGAGGGCATCAGGGACGACAGCAAAGTTCACTGCTGCCAGCCTCCTACCTGCTTGCTCCATGAGGCGGGCAGGCACAAGGAATCAGTAGCAGAAGGAAGCTGAGTTCATCCGGGGGATACTGGGATAGAGAATCTCTTGTGGTCGGGAGAGGGGGAAGGGCTTGTTTGGGGAGCCAGTCGTTTTTTTGGCAGGTGAGTGAGATTAGAGGTTCCACACCACATTTAGCCTTCATGTCCCTATCTCTCAGAGGTGTGAGCCTCGGTATGTATACACAAAGAGGGCTGCTAAACTGTAATCCTCTTCTGAAAAAATGACGTTGGAAGGAAGGTGTTTTTTCATCATTTCTCGCTCATTACCTTACCAAATACACTCATTTTGTACATACAATAATTCCTTTCTAATGATCACCTCTTCGCACTGGGTCACTCTGGATTCTGACCTTCCCACACCTACCTGGCTTCTTGACAGGAACTTTGTGAATCAATTGATATTTATAAACTGCTTTAATGATTGAGGACCTGATATTTCAGCATAGTCTCAACTGGTCGGTTGGATGAACATGGCTGTCTCTTGTCTCAGGTTAAATAATAAATGCATCAAGGCAGGGGCCTAGTTTTACTATGTATTTGTAGAACACCTAGCATGACAGGTCTTGATTCTAGTAGGGTCTTATATAAATATTCAAATAATTGAAATGTCACATGTCTGACTCCCCGATATGTGGCTACACTAGGGGAATTAGGGCTGAGATTTTCAGAGCCAACATTGGAGTTGGCTGTCCTATTCCCATTCATTTTTATGGGAATGTGTGCGTCCAAATGCCTTAGGCAACTCTGAAATTATCAGCCTATGTGTCCAGATGGAATCACTTGCCCTCCATAATGATTGTGGTGAAAAACTACAGTCGTTTATGCCTGCAAACTCTGGATTCATAAAGGAAGGTGGCCTGTAAAAACCTGCCCCTATAAATGCTCTGTCTCTGATCCAAGTCTGTTGAAGTCAGTGGAAGGAATCTCCTTCACACCAATGAGGTTGTATTGGGACCTATAATGGTTAGAACTAGTGTTGCAATTCAACCCATTCATTTTCAGAGGCAGCTGTGTGTTCGTTAAATATATACAATAACCACAACAAAGTCCAGGAACAAAATGGTGATAAATGTCCCTCTCTTTGGCGCATTCCAGAGGCTCTGCTGTGATGTTCGTCTCTTGCTAAGCAAGGCATGGCGACACGATGGCCAGATGTATTAATATGTGCTCTCCTCCTTCTCTTTTTGCAGCCACCCAAATCGATCCCAACGAACTACAGGAATTGTTTCAGGAAACGTCAGCCAACATCTTCCGAATTAACTCCAATGGTGCGTATAATGAAAGGCTTCCTAGTCAATTGCATGCCGCCCTGGTGATGACTTGTAAGCATGTATACAGCGTTCAGTGAGCCTTGTTGTCAGAGAGCAGATATTAATGCATTTTTACTGCCGTGCCTCATGAGCTCCAGCACACGTACAATACACATTTCTTTGTAAGACATAAAAATATTCTCCCATATGTTGCATTAAATAGGCAGAGATGTATTCCCTTCCTTGCTGAGACGGCCTCCTTTTCTATTTTTAATTGTCATCTGCTACAAGAAGGAATTAGAAGGTAGAAAGGTGGAACAAGCACACCGCTTCGCTGAAGTGTTGCAATGCCGCGAAGTTCAGAGCCTCTCGTGTTACCTTGCCAAAAAGCTGCTGTCTCCTTTATATATACTGTATCCATCTTTCTTTTTTCAATATATAAGCCAAATCAAATCCTTAGTTCCCCCTCTGCACTGTAATTCCCCACGTGTCTGTTTAGGATGCTGCCTCTTAAGGACCCGACAGATCTGGGGGCTGAGTGCCTCTTGAGAGATGCTCAGGACCCTTCAACACTCGCTGAAGTTAACGGGAGGTAAGGCTGCTCGGCACCATGTAGGATTTAGCTGTAAGATAGTGAATGATGAAAGATTAGAGAGAGGGTCTGGGCGTCAGAACTCCCGCATTCCCCCTCCCGGTGCCAGCAGTGACTGACACATCATCAGAATGTAGGTAGCTAGGGAGTGGGATCAAGCCGCTGAAACGAAGAATCAGGACTTCTAGAATTTCATCCTGCCTCTTCCACAGACATGTTGTGTGACCTCAGGCCAAAGCCTCTCTCTCCGAGTCTCAGTTTCTCCATCTGTAAAACATGCCTGATGCTAAACCTGTCACTGAATCAAAAAAGGAGTCACTCTCATTAAAACCACAGAAGATCAATCAGTTTATCCTGATACAAACTGTTCTGCAAATCGGCGTGTCATTGAGTTCAAGGCCAGGTGGGATCACTAGGTCGTCTAATCTGACCAGTTGGGTATCCCTGCCCACCACCCAGTCCCTGGCACACGAAGCCTAAAAACAATGGCAATGAGACTAAGATAAAAAAGACCCACAGGAGACCAGTCTATTATGTGCCACCGGAAGAGACTAAAGGGAATAGGTGGGATGGAGGGGCACCAGTGCGTGAGGCCCCTGTGGTGGCAGGGCAATGATTAAGTGAGAGACACCCAGATAATCCTGGTGAGTGACCTGCCCCCACATGCCACAGAGGAAGGTGACTCTCCCCCCAGGTCCCTGCCAGTCTGACCCAGGGGAAAATTCCTTCCTAACCCCACATATGGCGATCTGTTAGACCTTGAGCACCTGAGCAAGAACCAGCCAGCCAACCACTTGAGAGGAAGAGACTGCTCAGTGCCACCTCAGAGCCTTGGCCTACCCCATCCAGTGTCCCGTCACCAGCTGTGGCCATCTCTGATGGTTCAGAGGAAGAAAATAGAAAAAACTTCCCAGAATACAGTGGGGGGGGGACATCCCTTCCTGACCCCTGCTGTGGCCAACTGTAGCCCTGAAGCATGAGCTTTAGGAACATAAGATATGAACTGAAAGTGACCCCCTAGTGCTGTTAAGCCTTGCCCCCCACCATCACAAGCAATCCTGTCATGCAGTTTCAGTCATAGATTTGTCCATCTCTCTCTTAAAACAAAGCAAGTTGTTTTCCCCTCCCAATTTCTGTTCCAGAACCTCACCCCTCTTCTAATTTCCAGTCTGAATTTCTTCATGGCAAAATGTGTGGCAAATGCCTTATGTTGCTTTTGGTAAACTGCCGGTGCAGCACTTGGACTCCCAAACTCTGAGACACCCTGCTAAATTTTCAGCAGTTTCACTCTGGCCAAGTCTACACTACCAAGTTTTATTGGCAGAGCTATTCCAGTCAAGGATGTGAAAAAACCGCAGGCACTGGCCGCCATAGCTATGCCAGGAAGCCCCTGGTGTAATCAGGTATGCCAACAGAAGCACTCTAATGTTATATCTACACTGAGGGGCACAGCCAATATAGCTGTACCAGCATAGCTTATCAGGAAAGCATTTGTAGTGTAGACAAAGCATTTGTGATATGTGAAGGGTGAGGAATCATGCTTTTAGTGAGTCAGATGGCAAAGAAAGAATGGACTCGCCGCTAACCTTGAGCTGATTTATGGTGGCAACAGGACTCCTGCTGCTTTAGAGGAGATACTTCCAGGACAAAGCCAGGTGCTGCAGAAAGAGGTGAAATTCCTCCAAACAAATTCTGATACCACGACCCAGCATGATGCTAGGGGTAGTCTTGCAGATTAAATATAGACCTCCGTTTCTGGCCGCTGATGGTCATTTGAGAATACGTGACACCTCTCAAAAGAGATGGGGATTTATCTTAAATATCCTGGTCTGACGTCATTTTGTATGTAACTACTAAATTCTGCCTGAACTTTCAACTATTTATAGTACTCTGCATTTCTTCTTCCGAACTGTTGTTGTGTGACATTCTCCATCACAAGTGTCTCTGCGTTTCAGTGCTGTCTGAAGGGATTTCTTTATTTTCTACTGGAATAATGGTGCCCATACTTTAAAAAACATGGTGCAAAACTGGAGAGGGTTCAGAGAAGAGCCTCAAGAACTGAGGATTGGAAACATAGAAAAGACCTCAATTTATTTAGCTCATTGAGAAGTTGAAGAGGTGACTCGATCATGGTTTACAAGTACCTGCATGGGGCGAAGATATCTGATAGTATAAGGCTCAGTAATCTCTCAGGCAAAAACAGACTAATATCTAGTTATTGGAAGTTGAAGCTAGACAAATTCAAACTTTAAAAATGAGGGTAACCAACCCTTAAAACAACTCACTGAGAGATATGATGGATTCGGCACCACATGGAATCTTTACATCAAGGTGTGATGTCTTTGTGAATGGTAGGCTGTAGGTCAGCTGCAAGTTGTGGTCTTCATACAGGAACTGTAGGGAGAAGTTCTAATGCCTGTGTTATGCAAGAGGATGGATTGGATGATTGTAATAGTTCATTCTGGCCTTAAAAATCCGTGAATGTATAATGCTTTTAAAGGACTTGGGTATCCTTTGGAATTAAGGGATATCTATAAAATAGCTTATTGATGCTCTAGTGGTCATTAATATTGTTGCGGTTTATTTTTGCCTTCTGCGATCAGCTGCACATACTGAAATTGTGCACTGACACTCACAGTATTGGGGAAGGCAGGGTGTTACAAAGATTGGTGTGACCAGCAAGGAGAAAACATTCTGGCACAGTTGGTGAAGCAACAAAGTTAGGTAAATTGATGCAACAAAAGGCTGAAAGAGGATCTGTGGATAAATGAGTGTCATTCAAGCTATTTGAATAACATATAATGCTTTTCATTTGTAGATTTCAAAGTGGTGTACAAAGGGGGTCAGTATCACTTTACAGATGGTGAAACTGAGGCACGGAGAGGGAAGTGACTTGCTCATGGTCACCCTGCAGGCCAGTGGCAAAGCCAGGAATAGAACCCAGGCCTTTTTAGCTACAGTTTTATCCACTATGCAACACTGAATCACTCACTCCTGTAGAGTTCGACAATTTTGAATCATAGCTGTAGCCAGTGGCAATGATGCAAATTACGTTCTGCCAGTTTGCTATCTATTTGCTTAGAAGTTCTGACGCTAGGTGTCTAAGAAATAGGTAGTCCACAAGGAAATGTTTGGCTTGTTTAGGTGATCTAATTTTTTGAAACCATGTTTCGGGTCCCTTCCCTGTGTTTGTGTGTCTGCTTTCCTCGTGCCTCTCGATGTCTAGGAACTATACCCTTTTTGGGTAGGGAGGTTTGCCTGAGAGTTACTGGGTTTTGTGCTTGTGCCAGGTTTTTTTTTTAATTCCAAGATTATGGATTGCATTTGGCTGATTGGTGACTTTTGTAGTTACTTTTTTAAAAAAGGGCTTTGTGTTCTTTTTTTATTGTACGGCACTTAGCTGCCTCCTGGTAGCTGCCTTATAAATAAATAAAATAAACAACACCAATAAAAGGAATTGGTTCGGTAGATCATGTCTGTGAAGGACTAATCACTAAAGAATGTACTGGAGCGAGCAACCCTGCACTGGCTGAATGGAGGATCTGAATGCTCTCACAGGGTTCTTCTATCTCAGATTCCTGTTATTTGGTTATTACTGACTTCCCGGGATAGGCTGGTGCTGTGTGTGTCCCATTACTTTGATCTGAGGGGCTGAGCAAAGGATTCTGCACTGTCCCACAGATGCTGTAAAATTTGGTTGCCATTTTGGAATTGCTTAATCCTCATTGCTTTGAAAGCTTGCAACAGAACATATGGATATTCTGGATCAGATCCTCAGTTTGCACAAATTAGTGCAGTTCCTGGGAATTCAGTGGAGCTCTGCTGTTTTACACCCACTGAGGATTTGTCCCACTGTGTTTTATAGATAGATAGATTTGCTAGTCAGTATTGTAGTGGTAAAAGACTAAACTCCTTATTCCCCAAATGAGAAAGGGGTAAACTTCATTTACTAAATTTACCTCAGCTACACTACTAATGTTAAAGCTAGAAATGACTTCTGATTCACCTAGCCAAAACATTCTTGCACAGAGCAAAGACGGTGATACTTTTTAAAAGCACCACCCCTGTATTGGGTCAAAGATTGGCCTTTCAGTGGCTCTGCAGCTGGTGTTGAAATATTACTTGTGTCAAACAAATTTCTTTGCTCCGAAGTGCATAATATCAAAGATCTATGCTGCCGTTACACAGAACCCAGGGAATATCAGTTCAGTCTTTCTTCCATAGATCTCCCCAGTTTGGCAGGACGAAGACATTAAGGGGATAGCCTTCACTGTGAATTGTCATGGTTTTCTCTGCAGACGTCAAAAACGTATCATCATGATGATGAGCTTCTTCTCCCTTCCTTGAATTATATACATAACAGTAATACAGTCCCATAAATTGAGTACATTTGTGAATGCGCAGGTTGCCTTGACTCATTCTGTTATCTGACGAGTTCATTATAGCAAGTACCATAATGTGCTTTGCTGCACGTTGAGTTCTTCTCTGAAGGTCTAATTGGCCTTGAAACATTTTTAGAAGCTGTCATGTTTCATCTTGGAAATGGGCAATATATAGATTGCACTTTAGATTGATTTGTTAAGACTGTGGACCAAAAACCCTAAACAAACAGGAGGAAATGATCATATGTGGCAGATCTCGAGAAAGGTTAAAACTCACCTGTTAGAGAAGCTAGTGGACATTCATGAAAACCCTCCATTTTTTTCCTTTGGACCACTCTGTACATCACACGAAAAGTAATTAATAGCTCAAGTGTAAGTACTTTTCGGCTCTCATCTTATTGCCTCTCCAAGTGCTTTGCAAAAACTTGAGAGAGATGCCGGCATTGAGGCGAATATGTAGGCAAAGGCAGAAGCTGTTTGTGTTCTCAAATTGTTCATACACCACCGTGGATCCAGAGAAGAGCACAATGGAGAGCCAAGATGCATTAGATTTCCTGTGGATGTGTAGCAATAGCACAGATGACTGAAGGACCTTTGTGGCAATTGTGGGACAGATGGGCTGCTGCCAGTATTTACCACTCTTAGGATAGTGCTCTTTCCTTTCTCACGCAGGGAACTGGGATTTGGGGCCCTGCCCTAGGGCATATCCTGCCAACATTGTGAGGCCCTGGAGAAGATGGCAGATCAGTGTAGGAAGTAGCCCAGGGAAGAAGCAAGAGATCCAGGGAGACAGACCTTAACTACTTACTGCAGGGTTTCTGGGCTTGCACACAGGTTCGAGTGCTATCCTGAAGAGGTTATGTAAAGATCCCAAACACAAGGACCAGAAGGACTGTTGGGTCAATGTCCTGTTGTGGGGTGATGTTGAGCTGAACTCCAGTTTACCAAAAAAGGTGTGAGACAAAATAGGAGCTGGCTGGAGGGGCAAGTCACAAGACGGAGGGGACCACCACAAAATCTGAACAGTCAGTTGATGGGGTTATGGAGAGAAAAAACCCAAAACAATAATGCCTCAGCCAGTCACAAGAAGGCACACTGGCTGGTGAGTCATTTTGTCACAGGATGTAGCCGGCATCCAAATCCCCTAGGCAGTTTTGAAAATCGCATCCTTAATATGCAAGCTGGGAAAATAGGTGTCCCAAAAAAGAGACGACTGGCTGAGACCCCACCGAGTTTCACATCTTCACTTCTCCAGTACAAGCCTTGTCTCTGAAATCAATACACAATTATTATTACAGCTGTTCGAGCCTCTGACTGGCGTTTATATGGATAACTCAAAGATCCCATTGACCGGGGCAGCTTTAAAAGGGTCATATTGCAGCATGAATTCCTGGGAGTTTCTAAAGTACGTGTCAGGGACTTGGTGTGTGGAGCTTTATGAACTATAATGACCAAAATTTACTTTGCCTTTAGGAACTGGAACATTGTGGATGCAAAGCTCAGCAGACTTGTCTTTAGGAAGTAGCTCACATTGATGGGAGATTGAATCATCAAATTAAATGGGGGTGGATGAAATTTGCAAGCAAGGACCCTCTCACTTTACTAATTTGTGGATACTTTTTCTCCTTCTGTAATTAAAATCATGCTAGTTAAATTAAAGGACTTCATTGGTTGTTTAGGTTTAAGGAGATGAGGACCAAGCAGGCTTTGTCCTGTTCTTGGGTCTTTACAGGCAGAGATTTTATGGAGAATGCAACTAAAATTCTCCTCTCCTTTCACGTGCAAGCTTTCTTCTTTCTCTCCATTCCCAGTTAGTGCTGATCAGAATTTTTTTCATAGAAAATTATACTGAAATTGAAAAACAAACAATTTTTCAGTGAAAAATCAAAATTTGAAAAATGTCAATCAAAGCTTTTGATTGAAAACCAAAAAAATTGATTAGGAAATGTCACTGCGGTGCCTCATGGGAGTTGTAGTTCAGGTGTCTTGTGCTCCCATTCTCCTTTATGGGCTGGAATTTGTCTGGACTACATTTTCCATGATGCAGAACTGTCTCCCTTCTTGCTGAGCAGCCATGGTGCACAGTGAAAGTCTCATGGCCAGAACACATCAGGGGACATTTAGTCTAGCTGGGGAAGCTAGCTCATTTGGGAGATTGGGATCATAAAGCATGGGAACTACAACTCCCTTGAGGCACCATGGTGGCATCTCTGAAGTGAAACTTTTTGGTATTGAATCAAAAATATTTAGATTTTTGATGAAATGTTGAAATTTTCTGTGGAAAGCAAACACTTCTCATGGAAAAAAGCCTTTAGTCAAAAACCCATTTTCTGTCAAAAAACAGTTTTGATGGGAAATTTTGGATCATCCCCATTCCCAAGATCTCAGGGTGGTAATACAATTTGTCACACCTCCAGGGCTTCTGAAAAGGATAATTCTTGTTGCTTACGTAGCAGTTTTCACTTTCAAGGTAGTTTACAAATGAATTAATTAAATCTGAGAGAGAGGTAAATATTACTCCCACTTCACTGACAGCAAAACTAAGACACAGAATGGTTAAGTGGCTTGGGCAAGGGCACAGATGGAGTCAGTGTCAGAACAAGGATTAGAATTTAAGATTTCCTGGCTTCCATTTCCATATTCAGGTGATCAGCCCGTACCAGTTATCTGTTCTTTTTCATGACTTAAGATACTAGAGCAACCCGTAATGTGTATATGTTTGTACCACTGTCTCAAGCAGATCCAACAGGTAAGTAATAATGATAGCCTGTATTTATATAGTATCTTTCATTGTGAAAGATCCTACAGTGCTTGCTTATTTGATATGTTAAATGCAAGAAGGAAAAAAGTCTACTATTGATTCAACATTGAGGGTCAGACATCAAACATTCAAAACAAGAATTTTTCTTCTGGATTTAACTTAGTCACTTTTATGTATCTTGTGTGTTTTGTGGCAGAGATTAAATAACATGCAGTAAGAACCAAATTATGTTGTTTATTTAAAAGAGTCTCGTTGTTACCTTTAAAAAAAATGCTGGACTGATTTTCATAAATCTTAAGTTGCTTCGGGGAGGAAAAGAAGCCAAGTTTCCAGACACAACCATTCCAATGGGAACATATGGAAAAGGTAGCTTTGTTTGTTTTCCCAGTTGCAAGATTTGAAAGCATCTCTTTGGTTCATAGTTAAAAAACCAAAACAAATCAGTTTTTTTTTGGCTAAGAGAAAATATGGAATTTGTGTGAGAAAGTCCTAAACAATTGACACAGGAAAGGTGGAATGGAAGCTGGAACTCAGCTTTCTAAATTTAATGAAGTCAGTCAGTGTCTCCCATCCCCAGCAAGAGCCTCAAGGGTTGCCTTGTGCAGAGATTTATGAATTATGGTGGCTGTACCTGTAAAATCGAGGTCATTCTGGGTTTGCAAAGTTCTAAAGATGTGTTCCCTGGCCGCAGCTGCATCTTGGGAGACCCTGACAATGATTTGGGGCTGGCCATGACTTAGAAATCAGGACCTTACCCACCCACAGTGACAGCCTGGTGCATTTTTGTTGTTGACCTGGTTGAAGCAACAAACCAGGACAACGATCTTTGGCACAGAATTTTGAATGGATATGTGTGGAGCAAGATGGGATTTGTCGAGGCCAGAAGGAGGGTATTGCAGCAGTCAAGATGCAAGAAGATGACACCTTTTTTTGGGTTTTAACTGTTCTTGCTAACTACCTTGGAGCCCAGGGCTCTCATCATGGGGGCCAGCCTGCTCTTATCTTGCAGGGCTATGCCTGTTGCAATCTGCCATCTTCTGGTGATCATTGAGCTGATTGAAGGCTCTTCTACAGGTCTCGATCCTGCGAGGTGCAGCATCCCCTCAACTCTTATGGGAGGTAAAGACGCTTAGCTCCATGTAAGAGCAGGCCCATTGCACTAGGTCAGTCCTACATCGGTGCCTCCAGCATCCCTCAGGAACATAAGAACGGCCATACTGGGTCAGACCTATGGTCCATCTAGACGAGTATCCTGTCTTCCAACAGTTGTCAGTGCCAGATGCTTCAAAGGGAATGAACAGAACAGGGCAACCAAGTGATACATTCCCTGTCATCCAGAGCCAGCATCTAGCAGGAAGCAGCTTAGGGACACCCAGAGCATGGGGTTGCATCCCTGACCATGTTGGCTAACAGCCACAGATGGCCTTATTCTCCATGAACTTATCTAGCTCTTTTTTGAATCCAGTTCTACTGCTGGCCTTCACAGCATCCCCTGGCAATGAGCACCGCAGGTTGACAGTGCGTTGTGTGAAGACGTACTTCCTTGCATCACATGAAGAAGTACTTCCTGATGCCTATTCATTTCATTGAGTGACTCGTGGCTCTTGTGTTATGTGATGTGGGTAAACAAGACTTCCTTATTCACTTTCTCCACACCATTCATGATTTTATAGAGCTCTGTCAGACCCCCTTTTAGTTGTCTTTTTTCCAAGCTGAACAGTCCCATTTTACCCCTAATCATTTGCATCTGACGAAGAGGGTTGCCGCCCACGAAAGCTTATGCCTGCAGAAATCTGTTAGTCTTTAAGGTGCTACAGGACTCTCGTTGTTTTTGCTAATCATTTTTGTTGCCCTTCTCTGTACCTTTTTCAATTCTTACATATCTTTGAGATGGGGCAACCAGAACAGCATGGCGGGCGCAAAAGGGCGTCTGCCTGCGTTCCATTCTGTACAGGGGCCCTTCGTGCACACTGGAAGGGAGGGGAGCATGGAATGTTTGCTGAGTGGCAGTTTAACGGCCTTAACGGATTTCTGTGGGTTACGCCAACTCAAGGAGAAACCACTGATGGGAAAGGGGAGGGAGCCGAGCCCTGGATTCAAACTCAGTCACAATGATTACCTAGTACACAAAGGGAGGAAGGCTGCGATGTGAGGTAATGCCGCTTCATAAAGTTCTGTGGGATCCTCTGATAAAAGGAGCATTGTACAGTAGGCGCAAAGCATTGTTGTTGAGCAGCCCACTCGCTTCATGTACAAGAGAAGAACCAAGCCCTGAAGGTGGGTGGGTGTCCCCTTGCTGGCCAAAAGCAGCAATGGTCCAAGGCCTACAGTGTTCGCTCAGTTTTGACTCGATCCTTCCTGATGCAAAACGTCCATCGAAGTCAACTGGGATTTTTGCCTGAATAAGAACCTCACCATTTGGACAGATCATTAGCCGGGAGGGCGATGAGTCCTCGCGTTCACAACTTGTGACGGGGCCTCGATTTTGGAACAGAATGGGGTGGAATGAAACTGTGGGGAGGAGATGAGTGAGAACATGGATATGTGGAAAGCAGCAGTGGAGGTTGTGTTAGCCACTCGGGAGTTGCAGAGTAAACAAATCCTTGGTTAGTTTAGCCCGTGGTGAATACCTTTCTCTGCCACATTTGGCCTTGGCCAATGTTGGAAACAGTATTTGGGGCTAATGGAATTTTTTATCTTTTCTGATACAGCCGTTCCTGCGTTAATGCACACAGTCTGGGGTAGGGGAAAACGAACGTCTGTAGCATAGGGATGGACCAAGTGTGACCCTGGATATCTGCATGCATCTGCAGTCACCCTTGTCCCTAACACAAGAGTGTGAGGTATGCAGAGACTCTGGATCCCAGCAACAGTCATCTGTCTCTCTCAAAGGAAGGCTGCTCAGATCAAGATGGTCAGTTGCATACGGGGGCTGTAAAATCCAGAGGCTATATCACTGTATTAAAAAAGGAGGTGGCTGCAATCTGTTCCATTTTAGACTAGCTCAGTGCTGCTCTGGGATCCACTGGACTAATCTGATAATACCATAACTGTGATAGTTATTTTTTTCTCTTTTGTTCTTAATGATTAAAAAGAATAAAGTCAATTTCATTGACTCTGCAGCCCCTCTGTGGGATGTCTTATATTAGGATTTAAAATCCTCATCTAGAATCCAGAATGAAAAGGACATTTACTTGGATACCAACAATCTTTCAGACTATACCATTGGTGTCGATGCTTAACAGTGATCAAATATGCTTGGAGTTGAACTGATTGCCATCTTTGGAGGACAGGGCCTAATTTCCCCACAAGACATATCGACAGTGAGCTTGAGAGTGGCTTGTTCTTCTGGAGTGTGAAGTGGAGCTCATTCAAGGTTGCCAAGATCATCTTCCTTTCCTGCTACTCTCTTACCATATCCCTTCTGTGAATTACTGCCTCCACTGGCTCTTCATTATCCACATAAAATTGAGGTTATCCTTGCCTTCCATATGGCCCAGAACTCTCTCCTGGCTTAACCTTATTGCATGGCCTCTTTCTTTCTTTTACTTCATTTAATACTAGACTGCTGCATCTTCTCCTTTCTCTGTTATGTATTTTGCTTCTTTCATGCCACTCCTTATGCTTAGATCATTAATTTAAACCCTGTCTTAAATTTTCCTAGATTATTTCTCGGAGCCCTGCACATCTCCTCCCCCACATTTGGGGCTACAGGCTTCAACTGCGGGGCATGAGGTCTGTGGGTTTTAGGCCTTTGGGGGTTAGGGAGGTGCGAGGCTCGGGGCTCCTGTCCCACAGGGCTTGCCAAGCTCAGGGTTTCCATTCTGCAGGGTGTGCCAGCGCTTGGGGCTTCTGCGGGTTTGGAAATATTTATCAGAACATCTCTCCAGACAGCTCCGGCTGAATGTAAGTCCTGATTTAAACCAAGCATCCTTCTGTACCTCCTCTGAATCTTTTTAGAAAATTTGTCACAGAAAATGACCAGAGGACACTTTTGGGCTTCTGGTGATCTATTGTAAGGTCTGTGGGGACAGAGATTTTCTAGACTTTATCTGAGTTGTTGTAAATCTCTCTGTACAGTTATGGGCTAAATAAATAACAAGTGTGTGTGATAACCCTTTTTCATCATGAGGGTGCATTCCACATTATTATTTGCCTCTGATGGTGTTAGTATTGTTATCATCAGACCTTCAGCTCTTTCTGTGCTTCAGTGTTTTTATTTATCCATATATTAGTTATTAGTGCATGGGTTTTAAAGAAAACCCATTAAAATATACACACTTTTGTCTGAATTGTGATGTTACTTCTTTCTCTTTTCTTTCTTTTTCTGTTGACAGTGACTTCCTTGGAAAGAACCCTTAGATCCCTTGGGACATCAAATGATACTCAAGAGCTACGAGATGGACTGTGAGTTTGTTTTGTATTGCAGTGGATCTCTGTCTCTCTCTTTCCATATTATTCCCTTCTGTCTTTTCTCCTTCCATTTCTCTTTCTCTTATATAGCTGGACAACGTTTTGCAGATTTCTTTGGTGTTATTTCACATTTATGATTAATGATGGTTGGAAATATATTTATATTATAAAATTTTGCTTGTGCTGCTTTGAGAAGGATGGTGAGTGGATAAAGGAAAATGACTGGTTAATTACTTTTTTAATGTGAATGTGAAGCCAGAATTGAAAGCTGAAGTCGGTTTTGCTTGCCAAGAACAGTCAAGCAATGATGAGAGAAGAGGGGGTAATGGGAAGACATAAATGTATAGCAAAATCCAGCTTATTATCATGTCAAAACTGACCTGGGTCGGAATACATCAAATGACACATTGTAGACAAAATAGTATGTTACATCTCATTTCTAGCAGATTTGGGTCTTCTCTGTCTTTCTCTAACATTAACACACACACACACATTTTCATTACTTACATACTAAAATGGTTTTTCTAAATGAGGTACAATTTGTTATTAAAAAGGCCTCTTTTATAATGGCATCATACTGAAATCAAGCATAGACCTCGATTCTAGCCTCATTTATATGAATGTAACTCATGGAACATACACCTCATGGCAGAATTTGGCTCTTATTCCGTTATATTTTCCTTTTGTAAAGATGTGATCCCAAGATTCCCACCTTCTTTCTCCATCCTTGTATCCTACCAACATCTTATAGTGCATCCAACACCCCTCTGATGGGCCAAAAGTAATTTTTCAAGCCTTCAGTGTCCTTTCTGATTTTTCACCCACATGCTGCTATGTTTTGTTGATGTTTCATCCACACAGAATATATAGGGGTGGCTGAAACATTCAGTCACAGAACAAATGTCTTTAACTTGAATGTACCTACTGCCTTTAGCAACATAGGAGGTATGTACTTTCTAGATGTAGCTAATGCACTAGGCTGTATGTAGCATATCCACCTTGCTTTCTGGATGTGCAGAACTGTTCAGCACAGTAGTTGCTATTCTGACGTAGTGTCACATAGCGCATTCATCATGGCGGGTGCTGTTTTACTTCAGAACTATAGGCTAGACAGCCGTTCCTCAGGTACTGCCCCAGCTTAGAGGTACCTTGTACATTGAGGAGCATTCCTTGTTAATTGTTCAGAAGAGACCTCTAAGGCTGTGTGTGCTACCTCGGCAGCAAACAGTTATGGTTTAATCTGCCTTTCCCCCTCCTCTGCACTCAACCCCCTTCCTCTGAGAGTGTCACACATTTCTCTTTGAGCATCCTCTAACCCAGAAGATGTTTAGGGAGCAATAAGTGAACATTTGGTAAGTTTCTGCCTTTTACTGTTACAGTGAAGACAGCATTTGAGTAGAACTTTATTTAGATAAGAAAATTGCCACATGTTCTGGTTTCATACTTTGTGGCTACATTTCTCTGATTAGAGTGAAATTGGTATATGTGGGAGAGGAGGGGGAAGTTCACAGTAAGTAGGTTCCATTCGATTTGTGTGTGATGAAAGAGCCCTACAAGTTAGGTCTTTAAAGCTAGGCCAGTGACAGTGCCAACTCTTTTCTCTTCCTCGATTCTGTTGGCATCTGCCACAGCTGTTTACAACACTCTTCACTGGGAGTGGCGGCCTTTGCCCATCTATTATTGTCCAAAATCTGAGAGGTAATGTTTAAGTTTGCCATCCTGGATCTCTGTTTTGACGGTTGCAGGGTGAATCTTCTCCAGACGCAACAGCAGATTGCTTAATAAGAACAAGATTATTTAAAAACAGAAAAAAAGAAGAGTTAAAAATGGCTTTGCTTAACATACCTAGATTTATAGCTTGCATAAACTAAACCAGGCTATGCATTCTCATAGTAAATTACAGAGCGAAAACTCAGCCCTTATGTATTCCGAAAAGCAGTCTCTGTCTCTGACTCCATTTCCAACCGTATGCTGTTCTGAGATGGAGTGAATCTCAACCATCTATGCATTCAGAGATCTCGCTACACACTGGGACACCTTTCTGTCAGCCAGGCTTCCCATCTCTAGAGCAACCACCCCACGCTCCAAAGCATTTTTCTGAGTTACCTGCTTTCTCTCTGGGTTTGTCTAGTCAAGGCCTAAGAGAGAGCCCATTGAGGATACAAAGACCTTTAATAGCTGCCTTCTGAAAGATTAACAACACGTCCCAGAGGCTGTATTTCAAAGACCAGCCTGCCTAAAAAGTAAAATGGTTTGTTCACTTGTTCATTGAGTAGGGTAGTTTCACCTGGTTTGATGGAGTTTTTCTAAATCTGAACCCCACCTGTTCTAGCCCTTTGGCCATTAAATATTACTTAATTGGCAGATATATAGTCATTTTGTCACAAAGAGTCACCAGTTTCCAGTGCTGGAGTGCACATAATACAGTGGTCCTGGCAAAATGTGTTCCTCCGCCCCCCTCTAGTGGCCGGTCAACATAAAAGATAACAGCCTTCTAATGCCACCAGTTGCTCTAGCTTAAAAACATAGGTTTGGGATATAATTTCCTACGTTAAAAGAATGTTAAAGTTGAAACTTCAAGCACTGAACAGGTCAGAATCAAGGTTGCCTCCGTAATCTTAATTTGGTCACCTTTTGCATGTGCACTAGCATGATAGTCTTTAATTACTTGATCACATATTGTTCTCCTTCGAGTGATTGTTCAGATGCATTCCACTTAGGTGTGTGCGCGCCCTCGTGCACGGTCTCCGGAGAACTTTTTCCCTAGCAGCCCCCTGTAGGGGCCGGCTCCAGCGCCCCCTGGAGTGCCGCCCTCATGCGGCGGTACATAGGGCGCTGCCGGCCCCTCCCCTCCTCAGTCCCTTCTTTCCGCCCGTGACGGCCGGTTGAGAACAACCCCTGCTCTCCACAGGTTTTTCTTTCCTGAAAAAGTGAGTAGTTAGTTAGCAGTTCACCCTGAACTGAGTTAGTTTATAGTTAAGGTTTTTAGTTAGATAGGAGAGCCTTCGGGCTCTAGGCGACCCGGCTATGCAGGGCTCGCTGCGATTCAAACCCTGTGCTGGCTGCGGGAAGGCCTCGGCCACGTGGGTTTAGGACACGCCCCTCCCCCCCCCTCCATCGGGAGCGTGGGGGGGGAAGGGAAGCGGCACCGTCCAGCCGTTCCCTGCCGGTGCCAGGCTGACTCGGCACAGAGCAGCGCTCCTGGTGCCGAACAGAAGAGCAGCGCATGGAGCGCGGACACTCCCCTGCTCCGTGGGCACGGGCAGGGTCGAGGGCGGGGATGCACCAGCCACAGCCCGTCGAGCCCTCTCAGGAGCCTGCATCCCCATGCAGGGAGCCAATCCCGACTCCTGGAGTGGGAGAGTGCCCCTGCCAACGCCGTCGGCACCGGAGGTTCTGTGGCAGCAGAGCCTTGTCGGCCTGCTCACGCCCCCTCCGTTCCCCCCCTCCCTCCGCCGAGGGAGAAGGGGATGGTGCCCCCGGGCAAGCCCGCGTTGGGTCCCCCCGAAGAGCGGTGGAGACCCCCGTTACGGGGAAGCGATCTCCCGCTGGACGGCAATGGGGGTGAGCAGGGCGCTCCCCCAGGACGGACCCGGCACCGAGTGGTCGACAGCAGGACCTCGGTTGCCATGGAGCACCCGGAGCCGAAGGTAAGTCCTCGGCACCGAGGAGAGGACTCGGCACCGGGGGGACTCCTGGTTGCCGTTCAAAGGTCTCAGCACCGAAGGGTCGGCCCCTACAGGACCCGGTGCCGTGCCCCCCCCCCCGAGTCCGCCCCCGCTCCTGGATGCAGCGCGAGACCCGGTGCCGTGCTGGTCTCGGCACCGAAGGGTCCGCCCCTTCTCGAGGCATGGGGTGGGACCTGCCAGCAGGACATGGGGCTGCAAGGTCGCCCCTCCTCAGGCACCCAGACCCGGCGCGGGTCCCAGTGCTGCTGCTGGACTCCTGCTGAAGGGCCCGTCCCCGCTCTGAGGCGGGGCGCGGGACCCGGGGCAGCTACAGCTCTGGGAG
The DNA here is from genome assembly GCA_007922155.1 of Mesoclemmys tuberculata. Lineage (NCBI taxonomy): Eukaryota > Metazoa > Chordata > Testudines > Chelidae > Mesoclemmys > Mesoclemmys tuberculata. Next base: position 13,044,938 of record ML675632.1, on the reverse strand, counting down.
GGTCATCCCTCCCCCGGCACCGAGACCTGGCACCGGTCCCGGTGCCGACGCACCAGAGACGGCGCTTTGGGTCTCTCCTGCTGGCACCGCGGGGCGACACCCGGTGCCTCCAGGGCTCTCAGCCCCAGGGGGGACCGCCCCACACTGGGGCACAGCGCGGATCTGCTGCCGCTCCACTGGGGGCTGCGCTGCGAGGTCCCCTTCCCCGGCACCGGGAGGCAGCATCGGGGCAAGGGCCGCTGCAGCGCTCGAGGCTGCGGGGTCCGCTCCTCCCTGAGAGCGGAGCGAGACCCGGTGCCGCGGCAGGTGTCGGGTGTTTCTCCCCTCCCCTGCCCCCCCCTCCCGCCCCCCAGGCGCAGTGCGGGTCCCAGTGCTGCTCCGCTGAAGGCGGGGCTGTGGGTCCCCTCCTCCTGCTGCCGAGTGACAGCTGGGAGTGAGGAGAGAAGCCGGCAGCAGCAGCTGCAAAAAAAAAAAAAAAAAAAAAAAAAAAAAGGAGATGCCTGTGCCTCTGCAGGGCTCAGCACAGAAGCATTTTTCCCCCCACCCCCGCTCTGGGGCGGGTGTGGGGCCTGGGGGCGCTGGGGGTTCCCGCCTCAGCAAAGTGGGGTCCACCCGCACAGAGGGGATGCGGACCCCGGTTGCTAAGCAGAGACCACGGCCAAGGGTGCTCGTGGCAGGCTCAGCACTGCGGGGATCGGGCGGCGCTGGACCCGATCACCAAGGGGTGAGCAACACTGCGGGGCCCTCGGTGCAGGGCAGCACGTCAGTGCCAGGAGCTCCCCAAAACACATCTCCCATCCGCACCGCTTGGGGCGGGGGATGCGGTTCTCGCTGTCCTCCACGCCATGGGAGGCGGGGGAACACCCCTGACAAGGTACGGCACCCGCGATGCGGGACAGCCAGGGCCCACAGGTGGGGTTGCTCGGGTTCCCGCAGTGGGGGTACGGTCGGCCTGCATTGGCCCCAGGGGCAATGGCAGCCTTGTGGGCCCCCATGGCCATCCAGTTGGGACTGGGGCTGCCCGTCTCGTGCAGTGGGGTGCGGTCTGCACTCCTGTTACAGTTCGGGGCAAGATCTCTGCTCTTTGGATAGGGAGCCAGATCCCATGGGGAGACCCACTGTGGCGCACTCCTTTGGTGTGAGCACCCGCGGGATGGGCCGTGGCAGTTCCCCTCATCCTGCCCAGGAGGGCAGTCTTCTGGGGTTCCGTGGCGCCGCCGGAAGGTTTTCAGGCGCACTGGGAGCTGCTCAGGAAGGTGACCTCTCACTGGAGGCCAAGGTTGCCTTCTTCAGTGGGCTCGTGGTGGCAGCTCTGGTGTGGGTGGCCTTACGGGTCCACGATTGGACCCTTGAGGCGAAGAGGCCCTATCGAACACCGCCTCCTCCCCCATTCGTCGCCTCTATGTCAAAGATGGCAGGGGGAAGTGTTTTCTCCCGACCGAAAGGCCAGGCTATTGGTTACTCAAGACCCGGCCCCTGGATTCAGGGTGCTGTGTCCCAGCTCATTGTCCGTGACAGCCCTGTGGGTCAGGCTTGCCAACCTTCAGTCCTCTCGGGTGGTTACGAATTGCAGGGCACAGGCTTTACCGCTGTCCTGGATGGGAGATTCGTGGTGCTGGAGCAGCACCCTAGATGCTCAGAAATACTGCTGGTTCAGCAGCTAAGATCATAGCCTCCGCCATTGCCACGACGAGGCGTTCCTGGCTGCAATCCTTGGGCCTGTCCCAGGAGAGGCAGTGATCGTTCAGGGCTTCCCCTGCGATTGGTTGGTCTTCTTTCTGATCGGACCACTGTGAAGCTCCATGGTCTGAGGGACTCTGGGACCGCACTCGGCTCCCTGAGGCTCCACATGCCAAGGCCTTCTAATCCCTTGCACGTAGGGACAGGAATGGGGGCTTCTGGCTGCTCCTAGTTCATATCTACCTGTGACCAGCAGACGCAGAGTCGTGGGGGCCGCCCACCTGAGTCATAGCGTATGCAGATATTCCCTTGCTGCATTGTCTTGATGGCCTGGGACAGATCCCGGTCCTAAGTGTGGGAGACCGTGGGGCCCGCTCTTCCTCCTGCTCCACGTGCAGCAGGCTGCATTACTCATTGGCGAGTGCTTCCCAGGCCAGAGCCTTCCCGCCCCCGCACGAGTTTCGGGGTTATGGTCCATGCCGGTTCCCAGCTGCAACAATGTCCACGACAGCATCTAGGACACTGCCTGAAGTTATTAGGTCACTTGGTGGCTTGCACATGCGTGGCAACACTGGGCCGCCTGGGACACAGATTGCTTCAGGGGTGGGTGGCCTTGTTATAGGCACCGAACAGCCACCCAATGGATTCCCTACCCGTGCGAGCCTCCCTGCACTGGTGAAGGTCTTGCGTGGCGTCCCGTTCAGGGACTGGTTCCGTCGGTCAAGGTATAGCTTCCGGCACATCAGCGCAAAGGAGGGGAGGAGCACACTCCCCAATCCTCTGCAAGAAAGCCCCCCGTCCGTTGGTTTTCGCGGTGAGGCATGTTCTCCGCTTAACTGCCTCTCACCTCCCGGGGGACAGGAGCGACAAGGTGAATTGCCTCAGCAGGTTCTCTTTTCCCGCTGTGACATCCGTAGGTCATGCCTATGTTTCTCCCCAAGTGGGGCATTCTCCAACTGGGCCTTGTTGCGTTGGTCTGGGACACAAGGTGTCCAAGGCTCTGCTCGCCCCAGGGTAGCGAGGCTGGGTCGATTCCAAATCACCCCTCATCGACTAAACGGGCTCTCTCAAGTACGCGTCTCCTCCCACTCTGACCGGACCCGGTGTCCGACTGTGCAGGTAAGGTAAGTCGGGGCGGATGTCTTACTGATTGCTCCAGCCTAATCAACACGGGACTGGTTCAGAATGTTGCTGGACCATCCGGTCACCCCGACATATAGTTCCCCCAGGACCTGGGGTACCTGCTGCACCCGGACCTGCCGACAGAAGGAGGGAGGGCCTGCTTGGTGCAGGCCCAGCAAGCCCTGCTAGGCAGCAGGAACCCGCCGCACGGGTTGCGTATCGGGTTAAGTAAATACAGTCCACCTTGTGGACAGAGTTCTGGGGTAGCCTGCCAAGACTCTTGCTGGCGCAGGCAATCCTGGAGTATCTGCTCCAGCTAAAGCCCACGGCCTAGTCCTGGTCCACATTGAAGATTCACGGGTCGCGCGTTTTGGCCTCCCTTCAGCTACTCGAAGGGATGCCCCTGTTCTGGCTCCCCCAGATCAGCTACTTGCCTCACCAGGGCAGTGAGTTTTATCTGCAGGCACGCGACCCGGTGCCTCGTTGGGATCCCGACCTGGCCTTCTCGACATGCTCGGGGGCCCCCTTTTGGAACTCACGTCTCTATGCCCCAGCTCATACTTTCACAGAAGGTAGCCCCCCCCCCCGGGGGCTACTATTTCGGCAAGAGGCTTCTCCGGCGCTAAGGCCGGGACCTTGGAGCCTCCCTATACAGTAGTCTATAAGAACAAGGTCCAACTTCGCCAGCATCTGGCTTCTCTACCCGGAATGGGTTCCTATCCTTGATGGTAATCAAGATAAATTTCCTCCCCATGTTTTTCCAAACCATGTGGCGGGAAGGAGGTGAGGAGATCACATTCACTGAAACGTGATGAGCCCCATCCTTTTGTGTGGGGCTTACATAGCTGTTCCAGGAAGCGAACCTCTGGTTACAGCGGTAACCCAGGTGGAAAGGTCACCAGCGTGTCTCCCCGCGGACTACCACACGCATCAAGTACTGCTCGGTGCTGCTGAGAAGCACCACTTTCAGAGGTCATCACAGTGCCCTCAACCAGTGCCCGGGCCACACCCGTAGTGGGCACCTTTGCACAACGTCTGCAAAGCCACCGCCGGGTCGCCAGTGCACACTTTCATGTCGCACTACGGCCGGCAGACGAGGGAGGGCGTGAGTTTTGGCAGGGCCGTGCTGAGAGCAGCTCGCCGTTGACTCCTACCTGCCTCCAGGTATGGCTCGTTAATCACCTAAGTGGAATGCATCTGAGCAACCACTCGAAGGAGAAAACGTAGTTACTTACCAGTAACTGTTGTTCTTCGAGATGTGTTGCTCAGATCCATTCCACACCCACCCTCCGTCCCCGCTGTCGGCGTCGGCAGAAAGAAGGGACTGAGGAGGGGAGGGGCCGGCAGCGCTATATGTACCGCCGCATGAGGGCGGCACTCCAGGGGGCGCTGGGACCGGCCCCTACAGGGGGCTGCTAGGGAAAAAGTTCTCCAGAGACCGTGCACGAGGGCGCGCACACACCTAAGTGGAATGGATATGAGCAACACATCTCGAAGAACAACAGTTACTGGTAAGTAACTACGTTTTTCTTCCACAGGACCCCTGCCTCATTCACTTCACAAGATGGATGTGCGCTGGGGATATATTAGGGTTGTGTAATGAAGAAGGCTGTTGTCTGTAGGACCTCTGCCTCATTTGTTATGGAAGGTTTGTAGTGAATGAACAGAGGAGGCAGGGTGGGAAAGTTTATTCTCATGGTTGAGGCAGTTGAATGCTGCCCTGGAGAACTGAATTCTGTTTTTGCCCCTCCCACAGAGTTTCTGTGTGATGTTGGGCAGTCACTTAAATCAAAATGTTCACAACTGGAGCTGGCCCTTAATTGTGTGTTCCTCATTTTCTGCTGGCCCAAAATTAGACGTGTGGCTTTTATTTTTAACTGGGCATTAGTCTTTGTGCCTCTGTTCTGTAAAATGGGGATAATAAATATCACCTGTTCTCTCAGTGGTTTTGTGAAGATACATTGAATAATGTTTGTAAGCTACTGTGAGAGCCCCATGAAAACATCTGTGAGGAGAGTAATAATTCTGTATTCAGTGTTTGGTTTTGGTGCAGTAAATAATGCACGGGGACCACACTTTGAATGAGGCGTATTAAAAGGAATATTTGATAGTTATCCATTAAATGAACTCTGCCTATTCTGTGCACTGAGTGAGGCCAGGGGTCTGTTAGAAAAAATGGCATATGCTCATTTAATTAGACTGCCACAGTGCACAGAGAGGGCTAAATTAGGGCTGCACAGGCAAACTTAATCTCAGCATTTCCTAACTTTTGGGTGCTTCATTTTGCAATCTTAATATTCTTTTAACATAGGCTTTTTTTATTTATTAAGATTTGTGTAATGGCCGTGATGTAGGCACTGTGCTGAAAATAAATTCCAAAATACTTTGAGAATAATGAATTTAGCTGAACAGCTCTGGCATGAGACAAAGGCAATGGTTCTTTTCCCAAGTGAAGGGGAAAGCGGCACTTTTGGATTGGTTGTGGTGCTCGGCTTTCGGCCAGGCTCTATCCCTGTTAAGCACCTGTTCTCCCTTAGGGTGCAAACTGTGCCAAAAGACATTTATGACTCGCCACACTCCTTTTCAACAGCTGTGATAGAAAGAAAAAGATCATATACCTTGTTGGCTATTAAAATTGCTAAGGAACCAGCAGAACTTTTCAGGAAGTTAATCGCTTAATCAATTCTGTTTTTCTTCCTGCTACCTCAGAAGCACATGACATATGAGGAGAGGCTGAGGAACTGGGCTTATTTAGTCTGCAGAAGAGAAGAATGAGGGGCAATTTGATAGCAGCCTTCAAATACCTGAAGCTGTTCTCCGTGGTGGCGGATGACAAAACAAGGAGGAATGGTCTCAAGTTGCAGTGGGGGAGGTCTAGGTTGCATATTAGGAAAAGATTTTTCACTAGGTGGATGGTGAAGCACTGGAATGGGTTACCTAGAGAGGTGGTGGAGTCTTCATCCTTAAAATTTTTAAGGCCCGTCTTGACAAATCCCTGGTTTAGATGATTTAATTGAGGTTGGTCCTGCTTTGAGCAGGGGATTAGACTAGATGGCCTCTTGAGGTCCCTTCCAACCTTAATCTTTTATGATTCCATGGTAAGCCAGCAACACATCCTGTGAAGAACTGCTAATATATTTCATGGAGGTTACAGAAATGTGGGATGCTCTCTCCACCCAGTAGGAACCATACTGTGGTCCCGGAAAAAGAAACATCTCACTCCCAGTCTGAGGCCTACCTGTACAATGAGAAACACTTGATGCACTATCAGAAATCTGAATCACCACATTCAATTCAAGCCCATACCCCTCATGCTTTGCTTATTAGATATTCAGGAAAAGGATATCTATGTGGAAACCCTTGGTGTCTCTGAATCTGGAGTTAGGAATAGAGGTTGTTTTACCTCTGTACTTTGCACTGGTGGAATACAGTGCTCGCTTCTGGTGTCTACAATTCAAGAAGGATGTTTGTTAAATTGTAAAGGGTGCAGAGAAGAGCCACAAGAATGATTTAAGGAATAGAAATCATGCCTTATAGTGATAGACTCAAGGAATGTAATCTATTTGGATCAACAAAAAAGGAGGCTAAGGGGTGACTTTATTACGGACTATAAGAACCTACCTGTGGAACTCATACTTTAGTAATGGATTCTTCAGTCTGGTGGAGAAAGGTATGTCATGATCCAGTGGCTAGAAATTGAACCTAGACAAATTCAGATTGGAAATAAGATGTAAATTTGTGAGGGTAATTAACCATTGGAACCATTTACTAAGAGTCATGGTCCATTTTCCATCACTGACAAGTTTTATATCAAGATTAGATGTTTTTCTAGAAGAGATGCTCTAGTAATTATTTTGGGGAAGTTCTGTGGCCTGTGTTGTATGGAGGTCAGACTAGATGTTCACAGTCTAGCCTGGCCTTAGAATCTGTGACAGATGAAACGCGGTCAGTTAAAGGCACTTGGGATCACGGGGGTTCCCACTTGACGGAGATGGTTACTGACACCTTTGTCAAGGGACGCATGCTATCTATTCCAAAATATTCAATAGTTTGGGCAGTACTCAGTACTTCACCACTGGACCGTACGGATCTAGCAAATTTACTGCTAGTATCCAACATTTTTTTCTTGGACAAACTAGTTGAAAAGGTCGGAGAAACCCATCTTCAGCTACACTTCTCCACGGTCAAAATTCTGGAGCTCTTTCCATCAGTTTTAAGGTTGGGGTACAGGATGAAAATGGCACTAGCTGTGCAAATGGATGACAGATGGGGGAGGATAGTTTTTCTTATTACTAGATATGCAGCGTTTAGTAAGGCTGATCCCCTTATGCTCTTCTTAGTAGATCTGCAGCGTTGGATATTGCTGATCACCTATATGCTTTCATATTACTATCAAATCATTTTAAAGAAATGCCAGCCTATTCTTTATATTACCTTTAAATTTTATAACTTGGAGTGATTGGCTTTAAATAAATCCTTCATTAAAATGATTTTTATTCCTAAAAAAATCAAATTCTTTTTTTTTTGAAGTGAAGAGCTGAAAAGTATATAGAGTCATATTTTACTGAAAAAAGATTTTTAAGTAAATCAGAAGGAAGCTTTTAAGTGTCAGCATGTTTAATTGAGGGTAGGATTTTAATAATAATTTATGGAGGCTTGTTATTCTTGTATAAGCGTGAAAAAAAAAGATTTCCATAAATATTTTAAAGTGTCATTTTGATTCCATTAATACGTTAAACCCTAAAAAGTAATACCTTCCCTGTTAAACTCAAAGTGGCTGGATTAACATTATCTGTCCTTTATTTATCAATATTGGCATCACTTTCTGACATGAAAAACCTTATTGGTTTGGCAGTAAAACCGGCTTACCAGACTACACCATTTACATTTAACTGTAATATACTTGCCTCATTAATAATGATAGCTTATATTTATGTGACATCCCTTATCTTTTAGAATCCTAACACACCAGATACATGACACCTCTATGAGAAATTGCAAAAGCATGTGATAAACTGCGGAACTGTCAGATAAATAAGTTTAGCACACACCTTTGACCGCCTCATCTCTCCTCTGGCCATTAATCTGTCTTCCCTGAGACTTCTCTTAATATTCCAACACCCAGGTGGCTTCAAACAGCTCCTCCCCCCATTTTGTTTTTTAACAACCTGCCAGGGAGACTGTGATGAGGTGTTTACTCCGCACTGGCAGTGAAAGGGTTAACGGGAGCTGGCGAACAATTAGTGCTCTTGATTGCACCTGGAAGCTGGGCCTGGCCCAATTTAGGATTAATCAGTCGGAGAGGATCTGTGTAACTGAATTAAAGACGAGTCCCGTCTGAGGGGAGTGTGGTGAACAATGAAGGTTTAACACGGATACATGAGTGCTCTGGGATGCAAGAGGCTTGTGTGTTGCGGGGTGGGGGAGCTTGCGTGTTGGGGGTGGCAGGTTTATTTTTGGGATGCGGGGTGTGGATTGCTGCATGTGTGGGGGTCCAATCCTTCTGCTTCAAGGGCTCCTCAGTTGCTGCTACCTTTGCTCCTCACCGTGGTGGTACAGCAGTTATCACCAGAGGAGCCAAATGTGTCTGCGCTGAACCATCGGTGCCATGTGGTGAGCCATAGCAGTAGTGCTGGGGGAGCCCTTCTGGGGCTGATGGCTTAACTTAGAAGGACTGGGCTCCACAGCCCCCTCAGGCTGTCTGGTTCTACCTACAATTCCCTTCTCTTTATCAGTTGCCCTGTGACAGCTCCACTTAATACCTCTGCTTCCCCTACATCCTCGCTCAACACACCTCTGACCTCATCCCCCAACGGCCCTTCTCCCCAGAGCACAAGACGGTGTTGTGAAGAGGTAAGCAGGTCCATAGCAGGCCAAGACACGGAACAGCAATAGAAAAATGGAGGAGAGCCAATGGTGTTGTGTCTTCTAGGTCACCCCATTAATTTGCTCCACCATCCAGTCTCCAGATCTGAGGGAGATGTTTATCTCCCCCCCACCCCACAAGCTGTAGTTTGGGTCAGCTAAACCTCAGATCTGACAGACAGAGGCCCGGTGTACACTTACCTTTGTGATTTGGTGACAGTCAACGGGAGATACGCAAGTGACGTAAATCACTATTTATAAAGATTTTGTTCAGTTTTGGTTGGTTGGTTGGTTGGTTGGTATTTACAGGGCAGAGAGGAATGTCAGTACTATTAATGCCGTTCTTCTGGTGGAAAGGCCTGTTTGAAGAGGAAGGTTTTGCAGCATTTCCTAAGAATGGCCAGACTCTGAATTCACCTAATTTCCTTTGGAAGGTGGTTCCATAGCCAGCTCCCCTTGACTGAGAATGTTCTGTCCCCAGCTCTCATGTTCTTCCTCTTGAGGTTTGGGATCTGCATTGCCTCAGAAGAGTGTAGCTGTCCTGTGGTTCAGAGATTGAAGTTCAACCTTTAAAAGTAGCTGGGGCTTGATCTATTAACGTCTTTGAAAATTAAGACTAAGGCTTTAAAACTGGCGTTGCAAGCTGACTGGGGATCCGTGGACCAACTGGAGTATGGACCGTGGTTACGGCAGCCTAAACTATGGGAGGAGGGAAGAGGGCAGATGAGTGTGTACTAGCTGGAACCTGTGCATTGTCTGAACATTCAGGATCAGATACAAAGAATTCAAGTAAGTGGAAGTGACAAATATGTGGATCACTGTGGGCAGGTCCTCTTCGGGGGAAGATACAAAGTGTCCCAGTGAACTAGAGGTGAAAGAAGGCAGTTCTAGAGACTGATGGTACTTTGTCAATGAAACTTAGGTAAATGATAAAATCTTAATGATTCATTTCAACCAGTCAGAAACTGGGTCTCTCTCTCTCTCTCTCGGTGGGTGGGCGGGGGGAGGAGTGATTCCTGGATCTGATTTCTACTTCTGCCACTGATATGCTGTGTGACTTCAGGCCAGTTTTCTTCCAATTGTGCTTTCTAAAATTAAAATGTACATATCCCTAGCTTCAGTAGAGCTGGCATGTTCCCAGCACGTCTAAAAATCAAGTTACGTATTTGAAATTTAAAAATTAAAGCCTTAACTTCTGAGTCTTGTTTTTGCCCTGTGCAAAATAGGGATCATGCTTGCCCGCCTTTGTAAAAGTGCTTTGAGATTGTTTACTGAAATGTACAAAGTAGATTGATTATAATTTTATTCTTGTTTATTTCTTCATAATGTTTAATTTATTTAGTGCCCATTCTGATTTCATCTTTTCAATAATATCCAAGTCTTCTCTCCTGCTTCCAGCAACTGAAATCTGATATTTTTGTTGTTTTGGTTTATTTTGTATTTAATTATAACCTGGTATCATGAAACAATATTTCAGTAGGTTAAAGTGTTCATCAGCATGTTGAAAAATGGCTTAAAAAGCTTTAATCTCTTCTCCTTCCCCCTCCTACACAGAGAGCAAACTGTCTTTCACCATCTATTAACATTGCCGCAGTGGGCAATAGTTTCATAGTCTGATTTAGGACGTCCACAGGCATAAAGCTTGGAAATACTGCATCGTGAGATGCTAACTGGAGTAACTAGCCTTTGGATTCTTAGGCACATATATTGTAAACATCCCTAGATCAAAAACTCTTTAAAGAAATGTCTTGAGTCCTCGTAAATTGTAGTCCCTGGGCTTGCATGTGGAACAGTGCAGTTCATTGATAGAATGGAAAGGGGCCTGGGAGAAGACGATTACTTAATATTTCATGTATACACAGGGAGTATATGCTGCTGTCAGGGCCAGGAATTCATTTTGCAGTTGAGTCCTTCAGAGGCTGGCGTGTTAATCCAAACATGCTAATGTTTAGTGAAATACTTATATTGGCTGTATGTGAGGTCTCATTTATTTCCCTAGATTTACATTGTCCCAAAGCCAGGAGCTTCTTCCCTTCAACTAGCATGGCATTTCTTCTGATCCTTTGACACTGACTGTTGGGCTTTGTAGAATTTTTGCAGCAAGTCTATGGAAGCAATTAACATTCTCTGGAACATATGCTGATGTAATAAGGCAAGTTTTTTTCTTAAAGGTCAGCTTCATAGGATAGCAAGATGGTCTGATGTGCAGTTCTTTGGTGAAGAAATCATTCTAGCTTGGTAATAATACTGTGGTTCCTACAAGTTATTCCTTGGTGTAATAGATGAGTTCAGATATGTTCCACTTAAACAGGTCCATTTTAAAACTCTTCATGCTCTAGCTAAAGAAGGGCAACAAATTATTTGGGAGGGAAGGTGTATGTTATAACTTCAGAGTAATGGGTTGATTTTAACTAAAGAAAACATTAGTTGAGATTGAAGTAAGGTCTATTAGACCGTGGAGGGATCTCCTAAGAGAAATAGTGGAAACAATATCAAGTGAGTAACTTAAAATGAAACTAGAAAATAAACATTTGAGAATATACTGCAGAGAAGGAGCATGGTGGAGGACATCTGAGTAATGCTGGACCAAAAAACAGGAAGACAGAAAGAGAAATTAAGGCAGCGCTCTGGAGTCACTGCATTTACTTGTCTGTTAGCCAGCTGTTTACTGATGTCATGACTTTGGGAATTTGGCAAGTGGCTTAATGGATTTATTCTACAGAAGATTGGTATTCATCGCTTAGGTTGGTAACCTACTCTTGGTTAATCTTTCTGCTTGTTAATATACACAGTAAATGTGCACGTATTATTTTGAGGCAAGTCAGGCCACAAATGAATTAGGTATGTTTAACAGAGCAGTACATTGCTATATCCTTTTTTGTCACTGGTTTTCTTTCTTTCTTTCTCTCTCTCTTTCTCTCTTTACTAATCACTGAAGCTATTTGTTAAAAACACAAAAATGAAACTGTACTAAATTAAGCTTCTAAACCCTCGTGATTGTGGAGAACAACTGGACCCCAGTGTACCCTAAAAGCTCCAAAGCCACAAGGCAAATAAATAGAATCCAATGTTTATTTTATTTTAATTTTTAAAAACCTTCTGATTTTAAGCCAGTCCCATCATTTTTGGGAGGCCTGATGCATGGTTTTGGATCTACTGGGGTTGGCAGTGCTGCTAATCTGAAGCACAGTGATATAATGCCTTCCTCAGTGTAAAATAGCAAGTCACTTTCAAAACGTGGAGTAGAACTGACTCGTTCCTAAACCTCTGACTTGTACTCAGGCCACTAGACTATGCCCCCCTCTCTCTCAGGCCACTTGAACATAATGGGGGAGAACTGATGTTGAAGTGGATCAAAAACGGTTAAGACTAACAGCTGTGAAGGTAAGAAAGCGATTGCTGCAGCTGATTCTCTGTGAATGCTTCCCTTTTACAAGGTAGTAACCAATTTGCAACGCAGAGGCTGCACTCTGAGTGCAGTTGTTCATTTCAGTACAATGGTCAAATAACCCAGGTGTTGAGTGCTTGATGTCTGGCGTATTTCAGTACATGTATGCTGTACTGTAAATGTTTCTGAGTATGGTACAGAATATCATGTTATTCAATGAAACGTCAGAGGACATAGACAACCATTGCAGTCCCTTTCTTCAATAAGCTAAGGAAAGATTTGGAGCACTCAAGCACGTGAGCAAAATGGGCTGCAAATGGAGTTGAACATGGATTAATATCGGTTAATGAAACAACTTGGGAGGGGAAGTGGACCTATACAGGTGAATTCTTTGCCAAATATGTAGTCACAGTAGCAAGCTGATAAGACACTTAGATTGTAGACTTGATAGTCCCCTAAAGCCCTCTTGGATGATGCGCAGCTGGAATGAAGAGAGAAAAGCCAGATGTGCTGCATTATTTGAAGAACATAAATTAAAGAAAATAAGATTATTGCAATACAGAGAATAATGAGTTCACCTCCTGTCCCTCCTAGAATAATGTATTTTAGCAACACTGTACAGTATGTAAAGGCCAGTTTGCATTTCAGTTATAAATCTCAATTAGTACTTTATAAGGACACTGAAATTTTTAATGGGTATTTTTCTCATTTCATTTGTGGTAATGATCTTGTGGAATGTGACTAACATTTTGCCCTTATCCATTGAAGAATCTGAAAACACTGTACAGGTGAACATTAATTAAATCCCCAGTGAGGAAAGTATAGATGTTAATATTATCTCCATTTTACCGATTGGTAAATCGAGGGACAGGGCAGCTAAATAAATTATCCAAGGTCATTCATTGTGAATTATTCACAAATTTGGGAATAAACCCAGGAATCCTAGATCCCAGTCCCTTCATCTAGCTGTTTGTCACATTTAACTCCATTTTTATCTGTTTATAAAGATATGAACAAATTAATTCAACTTCACAGAAATAGGATTCTTTTTCTTCACAAAACTTAACACATTGTGTAATTAACTTCTCTTTAGGCATTTGGCTCTCTATTTGGCAATCATCCTGGTTCTTTCTTTGTGTTTCTAATTGAATTTAGATACAGGAAAACTGGAGAACAGTTCCCCCATTTACATTATGATCAGCCTTGGAAACTAGATGTGTGTGTCTTTTATACACACATACTCCCACTCGCTCTTTTTTCTCTTTCTCTCCCTCCTTCCTACCTGTGTAGGTAGATACCAAGGCCATACTTCAGCATCACTTGTATCTATTACTGTACTAATACACTTTTTGAAGTTGAGCTAGTTGTATTGAATTCTAGATGTTGAGGGTTACTGGAAGCTCCTAAAACTGAGCTTTATAAAATGAGTTCTTCATTTGTCTGACAGCCATTAGGAAAGAATATGTGGTACTAGGGACTTACCTGGTGTCTCACCTATTAGCCAGCAGTGAGCTCCAGGAGAGAATATTTACTTGAAGCCCATAAAGCCGTTCTGATCTCTCATAAAAAAACATTTTGGAAATTTTCCCTTTTGGTTTTTTTAAATTTCTCTTTCCTGAGACTTTATTATTAGAGAAATCAGTTTAAAAAGGTATATCAATAAAAACACATTAAAATATGCTATAGAGAATACTCCTGCACTGGCTGTGAGCAGGGCCAGAGTAACACAGGGGCTTTAGGGGCTGCAGCCGAGGGCCTTGGGCTAAGGGGGGCCCTGCAAAAAGAAATACTTTGAAAACTCCTTGAATTGTGTTTGCCCCTGAGGAGCAGGACCCAGATCCCAAGGCTGCAGACCTCGGGGGGGGGGTATACCTGGGCTTTGTGGGGACCCTGCCTGTGCTGGCCTCTGATGCGCTGGCTCACTCGGGGGGTATGTGCAGGGTAAGGAGGAGGGATGTGGAGGGGAGGGGGCTCACAAGGAAGCCCTGGCAGCCAGAGCAGGGCGCTGGGTACGAACTTGTTATGTCTTGGACTTGAGCAGCCACAGCTACTTTCTTGCCCCTGAAAGTTGGGCTTAGACAATAGGAGCCACCCCCCCACACACCCCTGTAGTAGCTAGGAGTGGCCCGGCAGCATTGGCTCTGGCACATGGAGCCTGTCCTGGGTCAGCTGCAAAGCTTGGTAGGTGTGGAGATTTTGGTCTGTTCCCCTCCCGCTGTCACTGAGGCCGGGAGAGGCACCCATGTGGCGGGGCACCAGCCTGGAGGGACCAACTTGTCCATGATGTATGGAGCCCCTGGGTCCAAGCTCCCCTCCTGGCAGGGCTCATCCCTCCCCCACCACCGAGTTTCCCTGGGGGAGCTTGTGCGTTTGTCACTTAATTGGGATTTAAACCCCTTGCACCTGGAATGCTACAGCCCTCCACCCCTCTCCCAGCCTGGCTCAGTCCATCCCAGACAGGTTCTTGGCTCTCAGCAGAGCAGGAGGCAGATCTCTCGGTTGGGGAGGACACGCTGCAGAAGACCAGGGTATAAATGTACAAAGGCAGGGAGCACAGTCCCCAAACTGCAGGGAGCACTTGGCTCCCTGCAAGCCAAGAGCAGAGACACCCCTAGACGTCCAGGGGGGCCAGTGACTTGCAATCGGGGACTGCTCCCGCAGAACGGGGACACATCCAAGCTCTAATGCAGAGCTCGCCCCTGCACATGATCAAAGCCTCACTCTCGCCACTGCCCCACACCTGGCTTCCGGGGCGCTTGGTGGTGGGACTAACTGCCCTGTCCTGGGATCACGGGTAAAGCGAATCTGCCCCAGCTGTGGGCAATTCACACAGGAACGAGCAAAACCAGAGCCAGGCTCGAACAGGTGGGTCTGGTAATGGAAATGGAGCAGCCCCGTTTGCACTATGAAACCCGTGGCTCACCCCGATATTCATGCAGCAAAGCGTGAACCCCTCATGCCTGGCAAAGCTTGCTGTGGAGGAGATTCAAACACCCCCCAATCCCTGTCGGTAACCCCAGGTGTGAATGAAATTTTGTTGGTTTCTGATTATTGAAAGCCAGAGGGAGTCGGGTTGGAGCCATTGGCGGGCTGGCCGGGCGAGCAGCTGCTTTTCCAAAGGGAAGGACAGTTTGCCAGGTAAATGGAGCCTGCGAGAGGGGGCTGTGAGTGGGGATGCGAGCAATACGTGGGACCCCACAAAATCGAATAGCCCTGGACCCGCAGGAGAGTTAATCCGGCTCTGGCTTGGAGAAAGTAGACTCTGTAATTTTAAATAGCTCTCCAACATCTCCAATATCTATGATTTCAGGATCTTTGGGTCTTAGAAGTTCTCCGATGTCCATTGATTATTCCCTGACTGCAGAGATAATTTTTTATGTCAGATCAAAAGTGATCGCTGAGAAGAGGGCTCTGAACAGCGACAGATTAAAGCGCTTGTGTACGCTTTCTAGGATTTCTTCTCCTGCCATACCTACACTTCCTCCCTGAAGGACCTTAACTAAGGTGACGGAAACACGTTTCTGTCGGCATAGTTTTGATTATTCTGGTTGTTTGCTGGCTTCGTTATGTTGCCTAGGCAGTGTGGGTTTTCTTTTTCACACTCTTAGCTGACAAAGGCTGGGTCTATACTGACGGTGGTTAATTCATCGCCGTCAGGTCGATTTCTCTGGATCGACTGAGAGGTCAGGAAAGTCCCGCTCAATCGATCCAGAAATCGACCTAGGAAAACCACCTCAGAAAGTGGCGTAGCGCAGTATGGACGCCGCGCAGAATGGAAGCAGCAGAGTCGACGTGAGCTATGCAAGTTTTTTACGTTGTTTGAATATCTCCCGTCGACTGCCGCTGAATCTCAGAGGTAATAATAGACCAGCCCATAGATATGCCAGCTGTAGTCTATAGAGCTAGCTAAGCCTTTTATTGTATTTACCAGTTACACAAGGACCCTAAAGGCAGGCATCATGTAAGACATTGGCTTAAACTTTGTAGCATAGCTCAAGCCTCAGGTCACCCAGGGCCTGAGAGCATCAGAATTTGTTTCCTTCTCCAAAGAGATATCTTTCTTTTTGCTGTCTTACAGGTACTTGCCCAGATGGACTTTTTGTCCAAACCCAGCAGCCTCCATCCTCCCCAGGTCCCCTTCTCCCCTCTCTGTCTTTCCCATCTTTCTTCTTTTGGATCCTTGCCTCTGGTTTGGCTGCCTCTATTGACCTAAGTGCCCACCCAGCCCAGGAACTGGAATTGTGACTTCTTGGATCAGTCTCTAATCCAGGCCTGCTTATCTTGAACTAGACCAAAGCTTGAGCAGATGGACTTCAGTGAAACAAAGATCCTGTTTTCATGCAAATGGCCGTAACTACTCAGACAAGAGGAGGTGGGGAAAATACCCAGGAAACAGAGCATATAGTGACAAGATAATGTCCAAATAGAGAGATTTTTCCAAGTTTTCTAATGTGGCACCAGCAGCTCTTCAAATGTCACACGTTCCTCCTTAGTTATGACTGAGTGACCAAGCAACTAGCAAGCTGTCAGGAGCAAGGGAGCAAGATAGCAGGGGTAAAGGTTGCCTATCTTTAAGTAGGTTACGGGATCATTAAAAAAGTGAACTTAATTGTATACAGACAAATAATTAAATGTATTTCCAAATCTAAGTGGGGATTCTTTTCCCAGCTCAGCTGGAAAAGCTTCCCGTTTTCCTACTCTTGTCTGTTTTATATCTGTGTAACCTCACCCAATTATGCCGGGGAGATGGGCAATTAAAAAAGAACATCTGTTTTGCCAGTGTATTGCTGCCTTTAGCATTACACTTGCCATAAAGGTTTTCTACTTATTAGGAGGAAAAAGAGAGAGAAGAAAAGATGAGAACAGAAAATTTGGAAGCAACTGTACTGAATAATGAATACTAGGCCTGTGAGTTCAGTTCTGTAGGGTTTGTGTGAATAACAAAAATGAATGCCAAGTGGAGTTGCAGAAGGATTAGTCCACCCAGTGGGAAACTCGTCTGTGTAATCTGTTGCTCTTCCTCTCAGGATGACCGGTTGGGGCACAGCAGCAATGATGTTGTGGGCCTCCATGTAAGCCAGACAAAACGTTGCTTGGCACGTCTCCCAAAACAGGTTGGCATCCTTTGAAATAATTCAGGACATCTCCATATACTGTGCTGATGATGGGGTACAATGGGACAGATTGCCACAGAGGAACATCCAACCTCTTATCAAACATGCAACTGTGATCTCTGTGGCTGTGGGCGCTGATTTCATGTGTTAGCTGTGTGCGTTAGTATGAGATGATGAATTTCAGAACTGCAGGTTCATTGATCAGTGGGTGCTCTTAGTGTCAGCTGCCTTCTTGAGAATGTCGTACAGCATGTTCTGAAGGTGAAACTATGGAAGAAGCCAAAAGATGAACTGTATTTGTCAAGTATTTGCATGTATCTCTCTCGCACTCTGAGTGAGAGAGAGAGTCCATAATTGTTAATGTTTAGTGGGTAGAAAGACAGTGGAAAAACAAAAAGATGTACACATTCATCACCAGTAATTGTATTTCAGTTGTAGCAAAATACATTTTAGTTGTCAGTGAAAACGTTGCTAAATACAGATGTTACAGCACAGAGTAATTCTACAGCCCTTGGAAAGCCAGAGCCTATTTCATTACAATATACTCTCTCATTTGTCTGAAATTCTATACTTTCTCTACACTGGCAAGATTTCTCAAGCTAATCTCCCCATCCTACTAATATATATAAAGCAATTCTTGGAACTGCTTCCAGAACAGCTTCTCTGACCGCATCCAGGGGGACTCTGAGGTGGAAAGGGGTGGAGATTTGGTTTATGCATGAGTTGCTGTGCCTGATCAGCAAAAGGAAATTATTCCTGTGCAGATGGGTAGAATTAATGTAAAACGCATCTCAGTGGCCCTCATTTTTTTCTTCTCCACTGTTTTGCAGTGCTTAGAGCTAATGACAAGCACCTCTGAGCAATATAATTTATTGCTGTGTAATAGCATGAAACAGTAAACATGGTTTTTTTATATATAGATTCACTATACATTTGGAGCGATGTCTTTTTCTGTCTGTACCTTTTGGGTGTGTGTTTGTTTTTTGAAGAGGCCTGTTGAGAAAATATATTGTACTTGGGTGGGAGTCAGTTGTGGTTATATCTTAAGTTTATTAAGCATTGATAGTGTATTTGGTGCTGTACTAGCCAGAAAACGACCCAGTCCCTGCCTCAAAGAGCTGGTTTCACTTCTGAAAACATCTTGCATAGTAAAGTGAACATTTTGCTCACATTTAATAGGACAGTTAGTCCATAAATGGTTCAACTGAAGTTAATGGAACTACTTATGGAGTAAGGTGTTACTCGGTTTGGCTCAGAATCTGCCCGTGTCAGTAAATATTTGCAGGAATTGGTCCTAAATGATGGATACAGAGGAGACAAAATGCCTAAGAAACCTTGGAAGATGGAGTAGTTAAGTGCTTGTTTTTAAATGTACTAATTTCTTACATCCCTTCTTATGGGCAGCATAGAAAAAGTAAGTCTTTAATGAAAGACTTCAGTGAGGAACATTCTTTTCGGTTTCTGATACCAGACCCATCCTTGCAATACCTGTGTGTCTGCAAAGTCTTACGACTGATATCAGCTGGACATAAGCCACCCACATTGGCTCACCGCTTCAGAGCTGGGAATAAAGTGTTGTATGTGTTTGTGGGAAGCAGGGCAGGACACAGAGAAATCCGTCCCCAAAAGAGTTCTCCAACTTTCTGACCTAAGCTCTTTGTCTTCAGCCCAGCAGCCATTGTTGTGGCTCCACAAATACCACCATGGGAGTAGATAGATGAGGTCTGGTTTCATTGCATTGAGGAAAGGACCAATCTGATTGTAGATGGAGCATCTGAGGGTTTTCTTTTAAATATATGTAACCACCTGTCAGTGAATCTAGATTTCTGCTTGTCCTGGGGCTGAGATTACAAATAGGACCCAAGCCATATTAGTCTCACTGAGTCTAAACATGTGCTGGCTTGTGGGAGGGAGGGCTGATGCATGAGGTACAGTATCGTTGAAGGTTCCCCATCTCCCTCTCTTGCCCCACCTTAGTGGGCTAATTGTCTCATATTTCTGTCCAGATTGCTGGCTTTGCCCTTTTTGTAAAGCCTTTCCCATGGGGAGAAGCTAGCTCTTCTGACGGTGGGAGAGCAAGGCCTTGGCAGATGTGAACGGGGAATAGCAGCTTAATCTGAGCGGCATGACTGAGTGTTTAGCCTTTTAGACTCATCGGTTTATCAAGGTTTCTCTGCGACAGGGGAGATCCAGCAGCTTGTAACAATCCATGATTGATCTGTGCATGTGTGTCCGTGCCTGTGTAGTGGGTAATGGGAGGGGGCTTTTCCTTCTGTTGTTAATCTGCACAGAGGGTGCTTTGCTCCAGTATTTGGGATGGAAGGTAGGATACCAATCCTAGCTGTGGCATGTCATGTATTTGTCCAGATGTGACTAGCAATGAATTCCTCACAACCCCTCAGAAGCAGCCGCAGGCCTGGGGAGGTTATAAGTCAATCTGTTTGCCGTCCCCTTTTCTTTTTGTTCCACTGCAAGCCTTTCCCAGGACCACACAGCTACAACATGACTTCTTCCTGTGTGTGTAGGCGGCGGGATGGGATGTGGGGCAGAAGAGTTAGAAAATATGTGCTTATTTCTTCTCTTCCAGTTAGCTGTCTTTACTATCACACATGCTATGGCACCAAAGGAGAACCCCTTTTCCTCTCTCTGGCTCCATACTTTGATTGCATCCACAACTGGAAGAAAGGAATAAGGCCGTTCTTTTTATGTATGAAACGCTGTTTCCTATCCAGATCTTCGAGTGGGGAAAGCTGCATTAGCAACATGAGTCACTCTCCCATCACTTCATAAATATTTTTCATTTAAAAAAAACCCCTGAAATTGTTTTTGCATTATTTAACCTGATGTTTGACCCAAATTAATCACCACCTCAGAGAATTAGGTGGACTATGAACTAAATATGCCACGATGTAAAGTAGAACACCAGAGTTACGAATTGACGGGTCAACCGCACACCTCATTTCGAACCAAAAGTACACAGTCCAGCAGTGGCGGGGGGAGGGAGTGGGGCACAAATACAGCACAGTACTGTGTTAAACATAAATTACTAAAAAGATGAAGGGAAAGTTTAAAAAAAAAGAGGTGACAAGGTAAAGAAACTTTCCGTGCTTGTTTCATTTAAATTAAGATGGTTAAAAGCAGCATCATTTTTCTTCTGCATAGTAAAGTTTCAAAGCTGTATTACGTCAATGTTCAGTTGCAGACTTTTGAAGACCAACCATAAAGTTTTTTCAAAGTTATGAACGTTTCAGAGTTCTAAGCAACCTCCATTGCTGAGGTGTTCATAACTCAGATGTTCTCCGAAATCAGTGGTTTTAAACCCTTTTCACGCTGTGACCCTCTTTTTCAAAACCAGAATTCCCTCCCAGGCCATCTGGTTCCCCGGAGTCAGTGTATGAACTGAGGCCATTTAAACTATGCAAACCAGAATTCTGTCACTGACGTGAGTAAATGCTACTTAACACAGTGATGGTGAGGTGGGGGGTGCAAGGACCTCTGCCATTGTTCTTGTGTGTGAGATTGAAGTTTAGATGATCATGTCACATTGGGATGATTGAGTATGGCTCTGAAATACAGGTGTGTCTAACTGTGTAATTATTGCTGTCATCGCTTAGTCATAAAAATAATATCAACGGGTGTTATGACAGGCAGGATCTGATTGGCTGATTGAGAGGTTATAACTTCACAAGTTTGACTTGTTAGCCCATTAAAAATGCATAGAAGGAAAATATTTTAGGAATGTACTAACACATGGCAAATGGTGATAATATCAAGCATTTTATATATAGCTCTTTTCATCTCCAAAGAGCCGTATAGATAGTTAACTAATTAGTTACACTGCTGGCTAGACAAGTATATCAGAGAACTGTTGGGTGATTGAAGACCTCTCTTCCTTCAGCACCTGCTTCTGATAATATTGAGACCAACATCTCCATCATGAAGAAGAGAGTCCATTTTTAACTCTGTATCCAACTGCTCCTCCTTCCCCTTTGTGGTTAACAAAGGACGAGGAGTGGAATGTAATCCTCTCAGAATGCATTGAAATCTAGCGGTGCTTTCCAATAGACACCGTTTTCTGTCACTAGGTATTTTTAAGTGCAGTTCTTTTAGTGTTGCATAGACAGTCCTAGAAACTGAAGTCCCCTCTTTCATCAGCAGAAGGATACAGCTGATGGGCAGCAACAGTGCAGGTTAACTCCATGCCTGTTTCCATGCCTCGGTCCTGATCTCTAGATCTGAGGGAGTGACTCAGACGCCATGTCGGTTCAGTCCTTGGCCCCTTTGATGAGATTGTCTCTTGGGGGCTCTATAAAACAAACCAACCGAAGGAGTGTATTGAACATAGGCAGTCCAGGGTTTGTTTTGTGCAGCCAGTGTCTTAGAATCATGGAGCGATGGCTTTCCAGCTGCCATAGCATCCTAAAGAATCCAGCCCCACCTGCTTCAAGTGGCACTCTCATCTCTTTGTGATAAATCCCAGTGAGCTAATTCCCCCTCTGGTGTAAATCCATTGAATTACTCTAAGGATGAATTTTGCTCCACGATCTTAATTAATTCCCCTAGGCTTGAGGGGGATGAGGGTGGTGGGGGCAGTTTGCATTGTCCCGTGCTAACAGGAACAGCTATGCCCCAGAGGATTGGTTCCGGGGGAGAGCAGGTATGTCTATTTCTACTGTCCCCTTCTGCGCAGGTGGAGGGAGACTCCCTGAGGAGCACACCACCATTCCCACGGGAGACTCCCCAGGAGATATGCTTAATTGTGGTATCTCCCAGGTGTCTGGGTCACCCCTTCTCTGGCCAGCGTCACCCACTTTTAGTGCTACATCCATCTGTTGTTTAGCCCTGTCGCTGAACAGAGGTACGTAGTATTGCTTGCTACCTTCTCCAGGGCAAACTTCTTATCGGGAGCCAACTTCTGCCTGGTTGGGGGTATCAAGCCACAATGATTTATGTGGAACAGCGTGTGTGTGTGCGTGTGCACATGTACGTGTACATGTGCACCAGGCACCTGACCAGATGTGGTGTTTCAGGATCTTTGCCTCAGTTTCCTCCACTGTCCTTTAGCCAACTGTGGCCATTAGAAAGTTCTGGCCTCCAGCTCACCCCTGCAGAAGCCTGTCTGCTTTTCTCTCCGCAGCCCTCTCTCAGGCTGCTTCCCAGAGAGTGAGAACTCTCCACCTCCCTCAAGGCTTACCCAGCTCTTAATGTAAAAAAAAACAGCTCCCCTCCTCAGGTGGGCTTTATCTCTAAAGAGGCCTGGCCCAACCTCTGGGTGTAAACAGGCTGATAATTAGCCTCTGAGACCCATAATAACCCTTTCATGGCATGTGTGGGTTAAACATCCCATCGCAGAGTGTGAAACATAGTACACACGTGTCTGTGCATAGGGCCCCCTCTGGCAACATGGTTACATCTCCTAGCTTCACGCGGCTGGGACTAGAACTATTTTCTTTTCTGTGGCTTAATGAGGGAAGAGTTTGGACTTAATTTGGTGATGGACTGAGAGAGAACCCTAGGGGCTGCAGCCCTCTTGCATCCACAGAAGAGTAACATCATTGGACCAGCACAACAGGTAAGAAGGCATGCCAATTTCTATGACCCACTTTAGTCCTTGTCACGCTTTACTTTATAAATCTTGCATAGTTTAAATTATAAAGATTACAGACCAGATTCTGGCACCTGTACATCCCGTACTGCCTTACCACATGGGAGTCCGACTGATTTCAGTGCAACTATTCATCCTGAGAAAGGGGCTGACTCTCTGGCTTAGAATAACTAAGCACTGGTTCACAGCAGGGTTTGTTATAGTAGTCATGTGACTATTTATTTTTAACATGCACAGCTATTTGCTTTTCATGTCATGTGTTTACACATGCCTGTTATCAGCATTAACAGCAGAATGCAGAGTTTATGTGTTAAAGCTGCCTCTATCTCAGTGGGGAAGAAAGAAACCCATGGAGCATTGCACACACATCCAGAGTAAGAGCTCTGCAAACTGAAAAACAACAAAGGCAGAAGTGAGCAAACATAAGACTGCTTTAAGAGCAATGGCATGCTGCATCTCTCATTCCTTAGTCCTTCCTTTCAGACAATCTTCTGCTTTGTGGTAAGTTGTGACATGCCAACTGCCTTAGCATGAACAACGAAAGCCCATACATTTTCCAGCTCATCAGAAGTCTCTGTGACCTTGGCTGCCTTTTAGAGATCTGCTGTCTTGGCTGTTCTTGATATGCTGTGTCTCCTCTCTTGCTTTATCTATGGCTGAGATGCATAACTTCTCTACTCTTCACCTTGCCATCTCTTGCATAGGTTAAACAGGAAGGAAGACAGAATTAACTATACCTCTGAAGTGAAGGGGGTTAGCAGGCTTTGTAAATTATATTCCCCTGGAGAGTTTCTGATCAGGGTCAGCTTCTGGATTTCAGTCAGTGTTCCTGCTTTAAAAATATTAATAACTCTTTGCACTTCAGCAGCTTTAATCTCTGGATATCAAAGCAAGTCAGAGCAGTGACACTTTACTCCTACATTGCACAGGTGCAAATGTGACTTTCCCCTAATGCAGAACACTCCCCTAATGCTGTGTCACCCCAATTCCCCACTCCTGGAGCCTGTCTTACTCTGCTTTGCTGTGAGAACTCCCATAGCCTTCAGCAAACAATTTGTGAGTGAGGGCCTCCAGCCAGCAAATACCCGCAGTCCCAGATGCAACCCTAGGAACTTCCGTCTTGCAACGTTTAATGCTGGCAAGGGAACTCTACAAACTCATACATTTGTCAGTTTAACAACGAAATTGATATGCACCAGCCTTGTTACTTCTAATGGCGTCTCCAGCACACCTTAAACCAAATGTACTTCTTTAGCTAAAATAAACACACACATTTATTAACTACTGAAGAATTGTAAGTGATTATATGTCAGAGGAAAGTGAGTCCGATTTAGTTACAAAGATACACAAAAGCAAAACACATTCTAAACTAAGCTTAACAGTTTCTGCAACCTTACAAACTCAGGTGTTTCTTCCTACAGGCTGATTGATTTCCCTTCAGCCCAGCTCTCCCCTTGGGTCAGCACTTCAGTTGCTTGGTGATGTTTGTAGATAGAGGTGGAAGAGCGAGAGAGTGGCAAAATCTCTCCCCTTTTTAAAAGGTTCCTTCTCCCCTCTGGGGCTTCATCTCCACCCCACCACTACCACCACCTTCCTGGGCTTTTCAGGGTCAAGTGACAGACAATGTCCATGTATGCTTCCATCCATCCATGCCCTCAATCAGTGAGCTCCTCTGTTGGTTCCATTGTTGAGGTGTAGACCAGTCATTTGTTCCCCGAATGCTGAATTGGGTTAGTTCTGTACAAGCCTTATGAAGGGCAAACTGCCCCTCTGCTCAGAGAGTCTGCTTGGATACCCTTTAAGCCATGAGACACATACTTATGAATATCACTTAGCAAAGCCTCATAACCATACACGAGACATTGCAACAAACATATTACTACAACAATAATATTCGGTACATAATGAGCATTCCAAAACCATCTTACATGACGTACTTTGCGTTAAACAGTACACTGTTACATTATATGGGTGATCATGAGGGGTGCAGGGTGTCACAGAAAAGGGCTACACCAGGTGTAAGGCAGGGGAGGATCACTCCTTCAGAGTCCATGAAACCACTAGGAGGGATGACTCGGCTTTTGATCTTTCTAAGGTAGGAATGTTGAGTACGGTTCTGCATGGACATTAGCGATCCCATGGTACTTTTGGTGAGAAGAGGAACAAATCTGTTTTTCTTGGCCAAGTCTCTATTCCCTCCAAGCTGTTGAGGCCTGCTCTGCTTTGGTTGCTAGCTGCTGTCCACATTTCGGGAGAGCACAGGCTGCATTTGGCCCAAAGGAGAGACTGAGTGCCTCTGTTCTCCAGAACGGGGCAATTGAAGCTGAGAAGGGGATGGGAATTGCAAAGATAACCTCTTCCCCCCTCTTAACTTATCTGAGGGAGGACAGGAATTTTTCTCTTGTAAGCAGTTAAAATACCAACTACTCCTTGCTCTTTCGAGCAGAGTCAATTGAGGTTTGAGTATGGGGAGTGGTGACAAGTATAATAATTGGTTGCACTGAACTCCCTTGCATGACTCCCTCAGTCTAGCATCATCAGGGTATCAAGCTGTAAGAGAGGTAATATTAACCACAGCACATTATCATACGGAGCACATGCTGAAATTCCCGCTGCTCTTTTAATCCTCAAGTTTTACAATCACTGGAGCTGTGTAGCTGAAAACTAACTGAAAGCATCTAAGCCCATGTTGTGAGATGGTAGAGTATTTTTTGTGTCTAACTTAAAAATTAACTAGACCTGATGACTATCTGAAAGCTGTGGCCTCTCTCTGTAAGCACTGTGTGATGGGTGATGTGAACTAGCACATTCCTGCTGTCCTTTGGAAAGCAAGAACAAATAGGTGTTTTCAGACTTTGTCCGCAGGATATAGGGTTGGTAACACTAATATGCATCTGGACACTGCTGTAAGTGGTGGTGTCACTTGTGTGGGAGATGATTGCCAGCACAGAACGCAGATGGAGATAAAAAGCTTATTTTGAAACCAACAGTAAAAGATCTGGGAAAAAACGCAAGGAACTTGGTTGGTGAGGTTACATTTAAAAACAAAACCAACCAAACATTGTATATGTGAATACCGTGTACCCCAAGTGGATCTAAAATGCCAGGACAATATTATTACATTTCATTTAGTTGGGATTGGTCCAGCTTTAAGCGAGGGGTTGGACTAGGTGACCTTCTGAGGTCACTTCCAAACCTAATATTCTGTGATTTATACAGCACTTTTATTAGAACTTTCCAGTATATTCCAGACATGTCAAGTACATACATGTTTCCACTTTGTAGTGATGGGGAAATAGAGTGAGTCCATAGTAGAGGTAAAAATAGAATTCAAGTAATTTTGATAATATAAATTATAGATAATAATAAGAAAAGTCTCATGCCTCCCAGTCCTCATGCCCGGTCCACTGCAACATCTTGTCTACGAAGGTCTTGCTCAAGACCACACACCAAATCAGTGGCAGTGCTGGGACTAAAAGGCAGGAGTTCATGCTGTAGCCATTAGATCTATGTAAGCTACATTTACCTCCTCAGCTCAGCTCTCAGCATATTGCTTTTCATTTGCTCCATACTGAGGCCATGTGTACCTGTGGCAAGGTGGCACCGGGGGGGGAAGGTAGTCCACCCCCCCGTGGGTCTCGTGCTTTCCCGGCTCGGCCGGTGGTGCAGCCGGGGGACGGCTTCGGGGAGGGAATGGACCCGATCTGCCCCGAAGTGCTGGGAAAGGGCAGGCGAAGCCCCCCCCCGCCCGCCTCTGTAGGCTGTAGGCGGCGGCCTGCCGGCCGTGGGCGGCCTGCCCGTACCCTGACTCTGCCAACTCCTCCCTGTTGGCTCTTGCTCCGCGAACCCTCCAACCTGTAAACCTTCAATCTCTAATCTCCAACCTCCTCTCCTCCTCACTCCACACTCCTCACTCCACACTGACTGTCTGGTGAGGTAGGCTTTAAGTGTTTGGGGCGGGGCTACCTAATTGGCCCCAGCTGGCCTAATTAGTTAGGCAGCCCCAGCTGGCCCAACTGCCTACTCTGGTCCCTGCTGAGTCACCCAGGATATAAAGCTCTGTTGAGCCTGGGGCTAACATACCGGCCTTCCAGGACCCTTGCAAAGCCGTCAGGCCTGACCCTGCCACATATCCTCCCCCCCTGCTCAATCCCTCCGGGTTGGGCAACTTGGGATGCCAAACAATGAACCTGGGACAACCCATCAGCGTTCCCGTGGCGGCAGCCCGCTCTATGCTGGATGGTGAAACGGAGTGGTTGCAGGGACAGGAACCATCGGGTCACCCGGGCTTTCTTCTCCTTGTTCCGCTGCATCCATTGGAGCGGGGCATGGTCCGTCACCAGGGTAAATTTACGTCCCAGCAGGTAGTAACGCAGGGTCTCCATCGCCCATTTGACAGCCAGGCACTCCCTCTCCACGACTGCGTACCTCTGTTCCCTCGGGAGGAGCTTCCGGCTTAGGTACATTATGGGGTGTTCCTCGTCTCCCACCATCTGGGATAGGACCGCGCCGAGCCCCACTTCCGAGGCGTCTGTCTGTAGGATGAAGTCCCTCGTGAAGTCGGGGGCGAGTAGTACGGGGTTGTGACAGAGAGCTGACCGTAGATCGGTGAAGGTTTCTTCTGCTGCCGGGGTCCAACGTACCATATCTTGGCCCCGGGCCCTTATCAGGTCCGTTAGGGGCCTGGCCCTGGAGGCGAAGTGGGGGATGAAGCGCCGGTAGTACCCCACAACCCCTAAGAACGCTCGAACCTGCTTCTTCCGATTGGGCCGGGGCCACTCCTGGATGGCTTCTAGCTTGTTTAGTTGGGGTTTTACCACGCCCCTCTCCACGACGTATCCCAGGTACCGGGCCTCTGCCAGACCGATGGCACACTTGGCTGGGTTTGCAGTGAGGCCTGCCTGCCTCAGGGTCTCTAGCACCTTCTCTACCTTCTCTAGGTGCGTCTCCCAATCTGTGGTATAAATGACTATGTCATCCAAATATGCCGCCGCATAGTCGCTATGGGGGCGCAACAACTTATCCATTAACCGCTGGAAGGTTGCGGGGGCCCCATGTAGGCCGAAAGGGAGGACCGTGTACTGAAATAGTCCCTCCGGGGTAGAGAACGCCGTCTTCTCCTTCGCCCCTTTAGCCAAGGGTATCTGCCAGTATCCCTTGGTCAGTTCAAGGGTGGTCAGGAACCGGGCCTTGCCTACCCGGTCCACCAGTTCATCTATTCGGGGCATGGGGTACGCATCAAATTGGGATACCTCGTTTAGCCGGCGGAAGTCGTTGCAAAACCTTGTTGTCCCGTCGGGTTTCGGCACCAACACTATGGGGCTGGACCACTGACTGTGGGACTCTTCGATAACCCCCATCTCCAGCATCCTTTTTACCTCCACTTTGATTTCTTGTCTTTTGGCCTCTGGTACTCTATAGGGCCGCATCGTGACCCTGACTCCAGGGTTGGTGACGATGTCGTGGGTTACCTCCGTCGTTCGGCCGGGCCGTGTTGTAAAGACATCCCAGTATCGGCTCAGCATATTTGCTGCCTCGGCTTTTTGGTTTGGGGTTAGGTCGGGGGATACCTTCACTGGTTCCTGCGGCAGTACGTCCTGGGTCACCACACACGCTTCCCGAGCCCTCCATGGCTTTAATAGGTTAACATGATAAATCTGCTCCGGCTTGCGGCGCCCTGGCTGTCGTACCTTATAATTGGTCTCCCCCACGGACTCGAGAACCTCGTAGGGCCCCTGCCATTGGGCCAGCAACTTGCTCTCTGCGGTGGGTACCAGGATCATCACCTGGTCGCCCGGCTGGAACCGCCGAACTGTGGCCTGACGGTTATACTGGGCTTGCTGAGCTCCTTGGGCCTTCTCCAGGTGCTCCCGCACGATGGGGGTCACTCGGGCAATTCGGTCCCTCATTTGGAGCACATGCTCGACGACGTTTCTCCCCGGGGTGGGCTCCTCCTCCCAACCCTCCTTGGCAATGTCCAAGATGCCCCGGGGGTGGCGCCCATACAATAGTTCAAAAGGGGAGAATCCTGTGGAGGCCTGGGGTACTTCTCGGATGGCAAACATGAGATACGGCAACAGGGTATCCCAGTCCTTCCCATCCCTGCTTACCACCTTCCTTATCATGGCCTTGAGGGTCCGGTTAAATCGCTCCACAAGGCCATCTGTCTGCGGGTGGTAGATGGAGGTCCGCAAGGCTCGTACCCGCAGCAGGGCGCACAAGTCCTTCATCAACCGGGACATAAATGGGGTCCCCTGATCAGTCAGTATCTCTTTTGGCAGCCCCACTCGGGCGAACACCTTCACTAGCTCCGTGGCTATTGTCTTTGACGTAGTACTCCGCAGGGGAATGGCCTCGGGGTATCTAGTGGCGTAATCAAGTATGACCAATATGTGCTGATGCCCCCTGGCTGTCTTCTCCTGCGGCCCCACCAAGTCCATAGCTATCCGCTCAAATGGGACCTCGATAATGGGTAGCGGTACTAACGGGGCCCGCAAACGGGGCTGGGGGCCGTGCAGCTGGCATTCCGGGCAGGAGGTGCAGTAGCGCCGGACGTCCTCATATACCCCGGGCCAAAAGAATCTGCGTAATATTCGGGCCAGGGTCTTGTCTACCCCCAAGTGCCCCCCAAAGAGATGGCTGTGGGCTAAATTAAGCACAGCCCTTTGGTGCTTCCGGGGCACTAGTAGCTGTAGGACCCTTTCTCCGTCCTTTCCCAAGGCTCGGTATAATAAGTCCCCCTTCAGCACAAAGTACGGCCCCGCTCCTGGGGCTCTTCCCTCCACAGGGACTCCATTGACCTCAGTTACTTCCCCTCGGGCCATGATGTACCTGGGGTCGTCTGCCTGGTCGCGGGCGAAGCTCTCTCGTCCCGTGCCCAGGGGTTCCATCTCTGGATGGATGTCCCCCCCCCCGTCTCGATCTCGGGAGGGTCCACCTCGGGGTCCGCCCGATGCCCTTCTGTCTGGGTCGGCCCTCCAGTTGCTGCCCGGGCTGGCCTGCCCACCAATGCCGCCTTCAGTCCCTGGGCTAAGATCCTAGTCCCCAAGGCTTTAGCGGCCCTCCTCTCGGCCCTGGACTTTCGGTTTCTCCCAGGGGCCGGGAATAGGTCCGAGGCTATTTCCGAGAAGACAGGGGGGTGGGTGTCAGGAAAAAGGGCTACCCCTGCGTCTTTAAGGCCCCCCCCTGCACTGGCTGTCTCCGGAGGCAGGAGAGCCCCGAACCCCGGGAAATCCCTCCCAATGAGGACGGGGTATGGGAGCCGGGGCACCACCCCTGCTGTCACGCGGGTGACGCTCTCCTCCACTTCAATGTCCACGGGGATGGTGGGGTAGTAGCTTACGGCCCCATGAACACACGTCACTCCTGTGCGCTTGGCCTGCGTCAGCCGGCTGCGCTCTATGAACTTCCCCAAGATGAGGGTGATGGCGCTCCCTGAGTCCACCAGTGCCAGGGTCTTCACCCCGTTTAGCTTCACCGGCCTTGTATACTGGTGGGGGGTCAGGGCTACCCCCACAAGGTGGATTAGGCCACAGGAGCTCGCGCAGTCCCCCAGGTTGCACTGCATTGGCTCCTCCGTATGCGGACACTGGGCCGCTATGTGGCCCCATTCCCCACAGGCGTAGCACCGGAAGGGGGCCCTCGGCACCGGCTTGGCCCTCGGGCTGGGGGGCCCGGCTCTGTCCTGAGTACCTTTGTCACCCCGCCTTCTGGTGACTTCCCGTAGGCCCTCGGGTTCCTTGATTTTCCCCCTGGTGCCCTCGGGGTGTTCGGGCCTCCGGGCCCCTGGGGCTGGGGCAGGTCGTCTGGTCTGAGCCAGGCCCTCTCTGGGCGGCTGGGAGAGGCTCCGGGCGGTCATTCGCCTTTCTACTAACGCCACGACGTCGTCATAGGTAGAGGGGTCGTTCTGCCCCACCCAGATCCGGAGGTCGGCTGGAAGTCCCCTCAGGTACCGATCGATCACGAGGGTCTCTATAATCTCCCCTGGTCGGCGGGTCTCCAGTTGCAACCACTTCTGGGCGAGGTGGACGAGATCAAATAACTGTGATCGAGGTGCCTTGCCCTCCTGGTACCTCCATTCATGGTAGCGCTGGGCTCGCACGGCCATCGTCACCCCCGATCGGGCTAGGATCTCTGTCTTCAGCCGGTCATAGTCTGCCGCCGCCCTGGCGGGTAGGTCATAATAGGCTTTCTGGGCCTCTCCACACAGAAAGGGTGCCAGGACACCGGCCCACTGCTCTGGGGGCCACGCCTCCCGGGTGGCGATTTGCTCAAAAGCGAGGAGGTATGCCTCTACATCGTCCTCCATTGTCATTTTCTGTAGGAAGTGGGCGGCTCGTAAGGTGCGTGGCCCATCCGCCCCCCGGGTTTGGGAGGACATCGCCCTCAGCTGGGCTACCACTTCTCGCATGAGGGCCCGATCTTGGTTGGCCTGGTTGACCAGCATCTGGGTCGTCTCTTGCTGGAGCCGCATGGCCTCCTGCTGGGCCTCCCTCTGGACCCTGGTGGCCTCCTGCTGGGCCGCTGTGGCCTGTACGAGGGCCCTGACCACGTCCTCCATCTTGGTGGCCACCCAGGGGAGTCTTCCTTCCCTCCTTCAACTGCTGCGCACGAAGATCCCACTTCTGACACCAGTGTGGCAAGGTGGCACCGGGGGGGAAGGTAGTCCACCCCCCCGTGGGTCTCGTGCTTTCCCGGCTCGGCCGGTGGTGCAGCCGGGGGACGGCTTCGGGGAGGGAATGGACCCGATCTGCCCCAAAGTGCTGGGAAACGGCAGGCGAAGCCCCCCCCCCCGCCCGCCCGCCCGCCCGCCTCTGTAGGCTGCAGGCGGCGGCCTGCCGGCCGTGGGCGGCCTGCCCATACCCTGACTCTGCCAACTCCTCCCTGTTGGCTCTTGCTCCGCGAACCCTCCAACCTGTAAACCTCCAATCTCCAATCTCTAATCTCCAACCTCCTCTCCTCCTCACTCCACACTCCTCACTCCACACTGACTGTCTGGTGAGGTAGGCTTTAAGTGTTTGGGGCGGGGCTACCTAATTGGCCCCAGCTGGCCTAATTAGTTAGGCAGCCCCAGCTGGCCCAACTGCCTACTCTGGTCCCTGCTGAGTCACCCAGGATATAAAGCTCTGTTGAGCCTGGGGCTAACATACCGGCCTTCCAGGACCCTTGCAAAGCCGTCAGGCCTGACCCTGCCACAGTACCCTACAAAATTAAGTCAACTTAACTTACACTGACATACAGCCATGACAGCATTACATCACTTGTACATGTCTACACTTTGGTTCTTGTGTTGGTGATGCACGGCCTCACCAGGAGCGTTTGTATCAATTGCATTGTCAGTGGGGGGCATTGTGGGACGGCTCTTGAAAGCCAGTAACAGTCGACAGAAGCAACACAGTGTCTACATAGACACTGCATCTATCCAACTACATTGACCTTGACTCTACGCTGCTCGGGGAGGTGGAGTTATTTAGTTGGCATAGCGGGGCAGTTATGTCGGTGGGAGCAAAATGTAAGTACAGACACTTCCATAATTAGGTCAACGTAGGCTGTCTTGCATTGACCTAGCGCTGTAGTGTAGATCAGACCTAAATATTTATGTATGTCCTCCATTTGACATCTGAGTGATGGGGAGCATCTTAATTCCTGTGATGACTTGTGTTCATCTCCAAGGTTTTTAACATTCAGAGGTCTAAATCTCTGTCTCAGGCCAGCAGTGAGTGCAAGCCCTTACTCTACTGCCCATCACCTGTGCGCTAGATTGTGTGAACTGAGTTGGTCATCTTCATCCAGTCTTTTGTCTAAAACACAAACGTTGATGCCATCCTTTACAAAAATAAAATTAAAACAAATAATTAAAATAGCCTACGGTAATGGTCAGCTACACTTCTCTTGACAATAATGTTATTACAGAGTCGGGGATGATTCATGTAAGTGTCAGGACTATGTGTATAAGAGCTAGTTTGCCGTCTGAACAGCGGCTATGGATTTACCGAACATGGAAGAGTAAAGAATGGTCATGTGGCTAAGGCATCTAATGGGGATTCAGATCTGTTTTCAGTGCCCTGCTCTGTTGTGGACTTCCTGTGGCACCTTGGACAAATCACGTAATTGCTTTTTGACTGTTTCCCTTCTCTAAATGGGGACAACAGTACTTCATTTCTCCTACATCTTCCTCTGTTTTCTAGTTATAGTGTGCAAACACTTCAGGCCAGGGACTGTCTCACAGTATGTATACATGCAGCACTTAGGACAATGGGGCCCTGATCTTTGTTGTTGACACCAGTTGCTCCTATTACTAATACTTCGTCATCTTTAGAGACGACCCCATCAGGACAGGTTTTGAGGTAGTCGACCTGGGGCGCCTTTCACTTGCAGCCAGGTCAGCTTAGAAGGGACCCCACACTCCAAAGTCCTCTGCAGGGCTCTTATAAGGACACAGCACAAGGGACCTCTAGAATCACCACACCCCCTAAAAATGTTTTCTTCTTTATTCTGTGAGGAATTGAGAAACCCAGTTGGCGTTGCCAAGGTTATTTTAAGCTATGTGACCACAATACATTTCAGCATAACTGTTCACAAAATAATGTAAGCTGTCAAAATAAATAATCAAGGCCTTTCATTAGACGAAACAGATGTAAAGTCAATGAAGAGCGGAATCACAATTTGCTCTAACATTAACAGTCCTTTTACCTTCCTAGATGAGAAACTAATAAGGACATAGCACAGACCTCAGGGATGGAAATATTGCTATGCTAGGAGGCCATAATGGCTGCCACAAAGCAGATTTGATCTGTAGATAATTACAGACCTAGGTCAAGCCCACCTGTTCAAGCATAATTGGAAGAAGCAATTAAGCTGCTTTATGGAGTTAGATAGCTGGAGACAATACAAGCTGCCACCCAAGGCAATCAACCCAGTGGCAAAGCATGAGCAGGGCTAAGTGGGTGGTTTGAGGAGTTGCCCTGGGACTGGTTGCAAATGCAGGGGCTAGGGAATTGATTCATTATGTGTATGAAAGAGGCAGAAAGCAAGAGAAGTCCTGAGAATGTCTGTGAGAGAGACAAGAGGGACGGAGCTGCTTGGAGCACAAGACTTGCTTGGAAATGGAGAGAAAAGAAACGGCTTGTGGTGTGTGTTTCACTCTGTGTTCAAGAAAACAGGACTTGGTGTACATTCCTTGTACATAAACAAGATTTCATTAAAGAAATACCTGACTTGTTTCTTCTATTTCTTCTCCTAATGGAAGCAGCTTGGCAAGGCTCTGAATATTGGCTAAATGCTTGGGCCAAAGGACAATGATGCCTTTGGGCAGCTGTAGGTTGTCTCCTGTTTCAGCTGGAGATCGTAAAGACATTTTCTCCTGCAAAGCAAAGTGACACTGCCAGGGATTACTGCTCCTGACTTATGAAAGCTAAGCTGTGAAAGATTTAGCAAGAAACCCCCTAGAATAATTAAAGAATGATTTTTCACTCCTTGTTGTGTAATTGGATTTTAATACCTAATCTTTAATGATACTCATTAATTAGAGGACTCTTAAAATCAAATCACTTCCTTTAAACCGTATTTATGGGCCGGCCTGGTGGCCCACAGTGATAGAACTCTGTAGTAATGCTTAGTGGAAGTCCCAAATTTGATTCCTCTCCGCAGATGTCCCCTCCTCACTTCCTGTGGCCAATGCTGGTCCCATTACAGTCAATGCCATATACTCCTCTTAACGTTAAGAGGATCAGGTTGGGAGCACTGTGGAGTCCATGTGCTCTGGAGGAGAATTGCCTGAGGTTTACTGAGAGGCACAGCTACCTCCCCTCAGTGAAGGAGTGCAGTGTTGTTGAGATTCAAAAGGAGTTCCTCGCCAGTTTTTTTTCAGCCAGAAAGATGATGAGGGGACCTTCTGCAGTGTGGTGGGCTGCATGTACTGTTAGAGCCACAGACGGGCGTCTCAGGACTCTGAAAGGGCTGTGGTAACTTGCTTGTCAGTCATGTTATTCTGAGATCTCCTGCTGGTTGTTGAGACTGTTGTATTTCCATTTAATCATTTGAGTGGCGTAAGAACAAGCTGCCTCCACTCTTGGGCAGGGATTAACATTCACAGAGGCTGTGTAGCCCCTCATGAACCCATGAAGATCTGTTTGGTGGCACAAAAGGGAATTTAGGCTTGGTTTTCACTGCAGGACGGGCGTCCAGCATGCTGGATGTCTTGTTTGGTATCTCAGTATGTATATTTTTCAGTGATGATTATCTCTTAATTAAGTTCTCTGATGCTTGTTTGTAAATGAATTAATTGTTGTTCAGGATGGGATTTAGGAGAGCCTGGCTGAATCAAGATGAATTGTTTTTTTTCCTGTTAGTGCAAGAGAGAGTTAGTTTTAAACCAGACAACATGTTCCATTTTTTTTTCAACTGTAGCAGCTGTATGAGATGCTTTTGTTTGGTCTGAGGTACAGGAAATCCTTTCTGGGCGGCTTTTCCCCCATTTTCCCTTCCATTTTAAACCCAGCAAGAAGCTTTCTTTTAGCTGGGAAACCTAGCTGAATTTCCTTTCAATGCTCAGCAAAATCAGTCCTTGTGGAAGGACACTTTGAGTGTTGTCTTACCCTTTTCCCCACACAGTGGGGGTTAGCATGGCCTGTGACAGTCTTATTAAAAAAAGCAGCACTATATGATATCAGTAAAGCACATGTTCAGTGTATTATGTAGTAGCTAGTTTGTCAATGGAGAGTCATCATCAATGGGAGAGTTTCTAGTAGAGTTCTGCAAGGATCAGTCCAAGTCCCAACATTTTCATCAATGACCAGGAAGTAAATATAAAATCTCTACTGATAAAATTTGCAGGTGACACCAAGACTCACGAAACAGGAAGTAAGAATGAGGATGGGGTGGTCTCACACAGTGATCTTAATCGCTTATTAGCCTAGGCCCATTCAAACAAAATGTATTTTAATACAGGCAAATGCAAAGTTATACATCTAGGGACAAGAGATGCAGGACATACCTACAGAATGGGGCACTGCAGCCTGGTAAGCAGTGACTCTGCAAAGGACTTGTGTGTCGTAGAGGACAGAGGACTGAACATGAGCTCCCAGGGCGAAGCTGTGACACAAAGAGCTAATGCAATCTTTCGGCATATAAACAAGCAAAAAGGAAGAAGCAGGGAGGTGATTTTTATCTCTGTACGTGGCAGTGGTAAGACTATTTTTGGAATACTGTGTCTGCTTCTGGTGTCCACATTTTGAAAAGCATGTTGAAAAATTGGAGATGGTCCAGAAAACAGCTACAAAAATCATTTGAGGGCTGGGAAAAAAATGACTTAGTGAGAGACTTGGAGCTCAATCTGTTAAATGTATCAAAAATAAGTTCGAGAGAGGACTTGATTGCTGTGTATAAGTGCTTCCAAAAGGAGAAAATACTGACTTGTGAAGGGCCCTTTAATTTGGTGCAGAACAGCATCACAAGAGCCACTGGCTGAAAGCTGAAGACAAATTCAGTTTAGAAATAAGACACATTTTTTTTAGCAGAGAACGCAGTCATTGGCACAAACTGTCAGGGGAAGTGGTGAATCCTCTCTCTGTTGATGTGTTTAAATCAAGACTTGACGCCTTTCTGGAAGATACGCTTTAGTCAAACTCAAGTTATTGGGCACAGTATAAGGGAAACTGGATGGAACGTAACAGCCTGTGTCATACAGGAAGTCAGGCTAGATGATCTAATGGTACTTTCTGGCCTTAAATTCTCTGACTCCGTGAATCTCAGCAATGGTGGTAATTCAGAAGCCTTTTTGGCCATTGAATTTGACACCCCAGAAAAGAGTTGTCTGCCATCTCTGAACACCCAAGTGACATTCACAGAAAGGAAGCAATAGGCCCATGCTACCCCACCAGTGTCAATCTGCTTGTGGTAAGGCCACATTTAGGAAATGCATAGATTTCTCAGTGCCCATGTCCATGCCCATTCCATCCTTTTTTCCCTCGCTGGGATTGCCTACAAGGGAACTAATTAGTACCTTTTGCAGAGCTGTTTTTTGTTCAGTACACACTGCCCACTGTGGACTTTTTACCACATATAGATCACTGAATAGACATCGGATAATTTCTGGTGACTGCCAATCAGGGCGGGACTTGATGGGAATGACTCTGTAAACTATGATCAATCCCCTGAATGCATGCAATGCCCCTTTTAGTTTACCTTTAAATAGCCCCAAGAATGGGTCACGGGTAGTTATAATTAAAACAAAGAGAACATATTCAACGAGGCTGAAGGAGAATTCCGCAGGCAGGGAGCACCTGGATGAGACTAAGGAGGAAATGTAACAGAAGTGTGAAGGCATGAACCTGAGCGCTACCTCCCTTTTTGTTTTCAGCCAACTTGGATTATAAATAGCAGATAATGGAATGCGTGTCCTGGAGGAACTGTGAATAATTAAGAGAGTTGATGTACAAGAGCAAGTAGAGGTCAGGTAGATAAACTGAAATAATACTTGAATTTGTTTGCAGAACGACTAGCTCCGCTTAGTCGGAATCTCATTTTAATGACAGGCAAAAACAAAAAAATCCTGAAAATCAATGGGCGGGATTCTCCCCTGTTACTCTCGTGTACATCTAGAGTAACTCCAGTGAAGCTAATGCACTTAAATTGGTGTAAAACTGGAGACAGACCATGCCTAATACTTTCAGCTCCTGAGATAAGATGTCACTATTAATTTATAATAAAATTGAAGCCTAGCTGAGGTGCTGCCCTTGTGTTAGGCGCTGCTCCAAAGAGCTTACTGTCTGAATATACAAGGCAGACAAAGGGTAGTAGAGAGGAAGTAGTAATTATTCCTGTTTTACAGAATGGGGAACTGGGGCACATAGAATGTAAGCGACTTGGCGAGGGTCACACTGAAGTCCCTGGCAGAGCCAGGAATTGAACCTAGGTCACCTTACTCCCCGCCCACTGCTTTAGCTGTAAGATCATCCTGAATTATCTTTAAAAAAACAAACAAAACAAAAAACAAAACAAAAAAACAACACAGGCTAGTTTGTATGGCTTCTTTTTCTTTTTGAAACCTTTAAAAGCAAAGGCAAACGTGTGGCATTGAGCTGTGATAATGTCCCCACTGCCATGGCATCTGCTCTCCACAATGTGGTACGACAGTATAAGAAATGGATTCTGCAAAAATAGTACCATGACTTTCAGCACCCTGAACTCCATTTCTACATGGGACCCAGGAGCAAATAGCAGCTCGAAGCCTTTTTTTAGGAGGAGAAGTAAACACGTAGGCGGATTGTTTGTGGTTGGTATGATTGCTCTGTGCCGTGATAGGCCAGACCTCCCTAGCGTGCCAGGTGTACGTGACGAAGAGGCCAGCACTGCAGACACATAAGCTGTTAGACTGTATAGTCCAACCCTGGTAGGTCATTGTAACCACTCAGATGCATGGCAGAAGTGATGGGATATTTTACAGGAGCTGGCAGGCAGAAATTTGGGGCCCCGGTAAAACATCTTCCCTGGGGCCCTATTGCCTTACATTTCACTCCCATTTCATCCCAATGACAGATGGCAGGGAGATAAGCTCAAAGCCATGTACAGTTGTTGTCCCCCTTGTCCCACTTCAGCCCTGCTGACAGGAGAGGGAAAGGTGGCAAATACCCTAGATATAGTTACTTAAGCAGTTATAATTCAAATACACACAGCAATTTTTACTGTGGCTCCTAGGAACAGTTCAAGAGAGGGTTTGGACACTCAGGCCTTGTAGAAAGGGTGCCCCCTCCACTCCATTCGTCTATTAAAGGCATCAAGGTGTCATGGGGGTTTCCTGACTAGAATAAGTCAAGGGTGTTTCTCACTAGGAGCCCCTTTGATATTACCTCCATTGCTGCAGAAACACGTCTTGTGCAGCTCCTCATAGCAGCTTCTCCAAATACAGGATACGTCTACACTGCAGTGTAAGCCCACGTGCAGACTCAGGCTTAAGTCCTGGCCCTCTTCCTTCTACACACAATTCTGTCTAACTCGGTCCCAGACCCAGGACTCGGCAGGGGTGCATGGTTGGAGGTCGAGTCCCACGGGGGCTTGGGCCTAAACTCCATAGTTTTGCAGTGTAGGTGCAAGTCAGGCCTGGGCCAACCAGAGTTGGGTTCTGAGAGTCGCCAATGCTATACCACAATCTCATGGAACAGTGCCCTTTGTTTGTTTAATCCCAAGCCTGGCCATTCCCAGGAGATCGAAGCAGCTCCCTTCTTCAAGTGCAGTTGCTCAATTCTCAAGAATGCGGAAGGCCTGAAAGTATGGAGAAGGGTTATGTAGGAAGCCACACAGTTCCCTTCTTCCCCTCTCTCCGAAAGGCCAAGGAGCTCTGCAATTTTAAACAAACAAAGAAACACACACACGGTAAATGTTAACTTACCAGTGTCTGTGCAGTCTTTTCACTGTGATTAACTGAGCTTTGTGAAAGGATCTTCTGGGAGCTGAGGCATTCCTCTCAGAGTAGATTGAAGCTCAGTTGTATGAAGTTATCATTTTTTGGCCTGGAGAATCCACGAGGCATTCTTGCCCGGGCATGCTATGAACGCGTTGTGAAGCATTGGAACAATAATATTCTGTTTGATATCTGTTTTTAGGCCCTTCGTGCTCTGATGTTCCTTCCATCTCAGCAGCATGGGTCCACTGCAGCAAGTCCCTGGGATGCAAAACTGTCACAGAAAAATCTGAAAGGAAGTGTTTCCATGACAAACCTCTAGTGGACATTCAGGATAGGGCCAACAAGCTGGTTCAGTACACCAGGGAAAAGGATGCATGACAAGTGGAAAGGCACAGCCAGGCTGCAGAGTGAGTGAATAGAGATTCAGTGCTGGAAGTCTCTCCTAGCACAGTTTCTGGAGCAGGAAGGAAGATAGAGCCCAGCAAAAGATCTGTTAGAGAGGCTGCTTGTGCTTACGGCCACCAGAATACAAGTTCTGGCTGAACCCATACCATGTCCTGGGTCCTCCCTATGCTTCCATGTGCTGCACACCAGGGACACTTTGGACAATTCCATGGATGGGTGACCCATGCCATTGGGACTTAGCATCTGGACAGGACAAATCTGTCCTGAAGTTTTCCAAACCCCTGCTGAGTCCTCTCCCCCGCCATGGGCCTTCACTCGCATTCAGATCCCCTTCCTTGTGAACACATTCACCCCTCTGCTGTGGTGCAAAGTACTCGCTAGACATGGAAGAAAGGGAAAGGAGAATGGGGACCAGGGAACATGCAACAGCAAGTGGTTGCACTCTTCATGCCCTTTGTTTTTGTTAAAGGTTTTGGTGTTGGCTTATTACTGGTGTTTTGGTGTGCTAATGGCAGCTGATTTAATATTGTGCTTTTCTAACATGTTTCCCCAAAAAGGTTTTTTATATTAATAAGAACTTTGATTGCCATCACTGTATCACATCATATAATGTGTATTTCAAATAACGATGGTGAATACATGATAAGGGCCAACTGGGGACTTGTATGCAAATGCTATTTCTCAG
This sequence comes from Mesoclemmys tuberculata, assembly GCA_007922155.1. NCBI lineage: Eukaryota > Metazoa > Chordata > Testudines > Chelidae > Mesoclemmys > Mesoclemmys tuberculata. Next base: position 13,004,672 of record ML675632.1, on the reverse strand, counting down.
TACATTTCTTTACATCAAGCCATCCTGTAAATCCACAGTTCTTGGCACTTGCCTCCCACCCCCATTTCATAAGCGGCCCTGTGCTTCGTAGGAACAAGGACTGTCAATCAGTCTGTCCCCCTGTTTCATAAGTGGTCATGTCATTTATAACTACAGTACATGGCACTCTGCTGCCTCCCACACAACATTTCATTGTTTAACGTGGCAGCACCTCGTTCAGTGCAAAGATTGTACAAACACATTCACAAGGTGCTAGTCTCCCTCTTCCTTTGGCCCATGCAAGTCCATGATGTGGAAGCACAGCGTCCCTCATCTGTGTTGCCTAGGTGCATATTGCGCCATCTGTGATAGGTGCACAGTTCAACAGTCCAGGAGTTTCATAGTTCCATTCAGGACAAATGGCTCACCTTTGGCTTCACAGAGCACAGCAAGCCTCAATAATCTGGACAGCATGATGACACAGGCATCCAAACGTGTCTGTGAACAGCACCAGCGGGATTTCCGTCTGCCAAATACACATTCAGCCACCATTCTGTATGTGCCGAGAGTGTAATTGAGCCTTCTTCTGCCAGGTCCTCGGAAATCAGAATAAGATTTCATAAGCCAAGGCAAAAGAAGCCTGTTTCCCAATTATCAGGAAACCCTGGAATCATGAAATTTCCAGTGCAGCCCATGTCGGTGTCCATAAATCAGCCTATGATCCATTTGCCGTCCGTGGTGACAAGAAGAACCAGCTTGCTGTCAGGTTCGATTATATGGATCCCTCAATAAAGGAGCGACAAGGGTTGCTTTGCGTACAATTTGTTTTACTTATGACAATCTATACATCAACAATTACAATTTAGAAATCCACATTAATTCTGGTCTAATGCAACAACTTAACTGGTCACAATTACAACTATACAATTATACTTATAGAGGTAACTTATACTATGGAGTTATATGTACTTAATCAATTATTCTTACTGCCGCAGTGGGGTTTGTCAACAACAAAGTGACAAATACTATACTACCTAGGTTGCTTCCCGGGTTTTCGTCTCAGTGGAATATGCAGTCACACTCAGGTTTCCATCTGAGTGGACTATACAGTCACACTTAGGTTTCTCAGCCACACGCCCTACACTTAGGCTAGAGCAGTGAGCTGGGGAGAGACGAAAAGGGCAATCAAACCTTTCACATAATGCTATTCTGGTGCACTCCTTAAGATGCGAGGCTTCTCCAACTACTTCCAGATGGTGACAACCTTTATTCTCTTCCCACAGCCATACACCCACTCTTTTGGCCAATTATTAAGTGTTTTGGGTGATGAGGCAATCGGGGGCCTGTGGCCCAACACAGCCAAACATGGTCTTAAGTTTTCCTTATTGGCCAGCTGTGTGCTGGACCTTGGTTTCGGACCGTGTGCTACATGCTGTTTTTTGCTGCTGACAAAAGACCACTTACTTTGAAGCATTTCTTAACCCTTATCTGAATTTGAGTTGGGGGTTATCCTAATCTTGTTGCAACAGAGGTGGTTTTTCAACGGCCAACAGGCCTGGCCTTGCCTCATTTGCTCAATCGCTAAACTTTTGGAAACAGTTTGTTTTTCCAATGACAACTGCCCCTATTGTTTTGAGCACCCCTTATGCTGCTATGCGATTACTTGCAAAATGGCCTCGGGGCACATATACGTTACAGGCTTTACAGAAGTCTGTTACAACACCATCTTGTAAACGCTTTGCATTTGGAACAGTTTTGTTCCAAATGCTGACAGTATTTAAAAAAAAAAAAAAGATACTACCCATAGATTTTAGGTGGCATTTTTCTAACATAATTTTGTCTCCCTTCAAAAATGTTATGTCATAACCCCTTGGAACCTTGAGGCAGAAATCTGTTTGCTCTCTGGGTAGTCAGCCCTCCATCCTTCCGTGTGTCCATACTTTAATTGACCTTGTAACATGGCTTGTGAGTCCTGAGGTGTTGGTACTGATTGTTACTTTTCAGGAGGAAAAAAATGTCGAAGCCTTTATTTTAGGGCTGGGAGACATCTATAAATATACTCACATTGACTGAGGAAACTGAGAAGGGAGAATCAAATGTTGAGCCTGTCAACCTTCACAGAAGCCCTTTAAGGAAAGTTGCTTTGACTTGCTCAAAGATTTTTGTTGTTGTACTGGAGGGGATAGGACAAGGGATCCCTTTTTTATAAGTATTTTTGAAGGTGAGTGGGTTTGAAATCAAACTGAGGTTGGATAGGATAGAGGAGAGATTTAGTCAGATACTTTCTGCAGCAATGACCCAAATGTATCAGTGTGCACTTTTACCAAAGCGATCCCTTTCCTAAATGGGCATTTCCAATTTCCACGACCTGGGGAGATCTGTGGTCTCCTTAACTAGACTTGCAGACAAACTGAGAGACAAGATGGGAGAGGTAATATCTTTTATTGGACCAACTTCTGTTGGTGAGAGAGACAAGCTTTCGAGCTACAAAGCTCAGGTCCACTTAGTGCCAATTGTGATTGTGCCTTTGGTAATGTGGATCCATAACCCAGGAACTGGCCTGAGTTACCAATTTTTCTCATGTCAGGCACGGAATGAATATCAGATGGTAACAAATTCAACTTGAGCTGACATTAAACAAAATTGAACTTCATATTGGAGCCGTCAAGTCCCCCAGCACTAACAGTCTCACTAAATGTAACACTCTCCCCCGGCAGTGAGCACTGGATTAAGGGTAGCTCTGTTAGGGAAGAAGAGATATTTGAACAAGGCTCTCTTTTCATTAGAGTTTTCTCATCTCTTAATTTCAGTGACTGTGTTTGAACGGCTTTGCCCTTGGTCTTGAAGCTAAGCTAAAGGCAGCCCAGGTGTGTCTGAGGTTTGTGCATTCCTCTCCACATTAGTGAGAAAAAGAAAAAGAATATTTAATAAACGTGAGTTAGCTGACAAACATGGAAAAGAAGGTTATCTTCTTCTGCTTGGAAGAGAAGGACATCTTTTTCTGCTTCAATAGGCCAAACTATCATTATTCATTAAATTTGACACTGTTGAGGTGTCACTCTGTACTAAAAAGGAGTAAACTTTTGCTCAAGAAAACTATTTTCCTATGTTCACTTAGAAGGGAAACTAATTATATGTAGGGTCTTTCTCCTTTGATGCCAGCATCTGAGTCTCATGTTTTGATGTGAGACCCTTTAATTTAACATAAAATCGATAAAACTTTGCAGTAGCACCATGGTACGCTCTTTTGGGCCTGTAACGCATAATGCTATTGTGTCTTTTCTTAATAGGCGTTACCAGCATAGATTTATAGGGGCAAAGTATGGCAGCTGTCAAATATACCTAGTAAAATCACTATGTAGTGTTCTTAAGCGTTGGTGTTAAAACCAAGTCTCTGTATTATTCAATAACCAGAAGTCCCTTTTTGATGGACTGTTTTATTGGGGTCATAGTTTGTGACTCCCTCAGCTTTACAGTGGGTCTTATTCTCTGCATAGTAGTTTATAACAGTTCAAGGTGATTGCAAAGTGGTTGTTATTCACTTCTCTTCCTTATTTGGTAGTGTTTGCTGATATTTGCCATGGTATAAATAACTACGCAAATCACAGGCAGCAGAGAATCAGGTCCAGAGGTTTTGTTTGTTTGTTTGTTTGTTTGTTTTCCTATGCAGAGACTTCACTTCAGGGAGAAAAGAGATATTATTGATCTTTCATCAGATAATTTTCTTCTTTCAGCTATGCACATTAGACTCTTAACAGCTTCTCTGAAAATGAATCCATTTGTATTCCCCCAAAAAGCAAATTTGCTATCAGCAGCAGAGTGCCTGATATGTGGACTTAAAGTTTTTACAGTTCAATGGATTGGCGCAACTGGGGACTTCCATTGTGCCTCACTATAAATTTGGTTCATTGCCTTGTCCAGCAAAAAGATAGCTTTGTCTTTACCAAAAAGAGAAGTTCAGAGCCTATCAATTTAAAATGGCTTATTTTTTAGACATAACTCCCTAGACTTTCTTCTGTTTGTATATCTTTTTTGTTACATATTTGTACCAAGTTCTTACTGGAGAAATCTATTCCATAAGTTTAATTTTTTTGACACTGCCAATGCATTTTAATGGCTACTCTCTCTCCTTGGAAGTACACATCCTCTTAGCCATGTACTAAAACTCTCATCAGGCAGCGTGAATGGTGATTTCACAACGCTGTAATAGCAATGCCTTTTGGGTGCTAGTGCAAAATTTACTGCCGGTTTTATCCCCAAATGGGATCCTTATTCACATGGCCACTCTTGTGGATGTTTTATTGGCCAATAACATGCCCCAAGTTTTGGTAATCTAGCTGCTAGACTGCTTTATGAGCCAATGTCAGCCAGAGGATGCTGGGGAAGATTAGCGTGTAATGCACTGGGAATTATACGTTATTGTCATCTTACAGACTGAAGGATCTTTAAATCAATGAAACGTGGGGCTGTGCATGACAGAAACCTCACCTGCAGTATTTGCTTTTACATTTTGTGCCTTTTGGAAATGTAGTCATTAAAACAACAACAGCAAACAAACCAGACAGATCTTTGCACCTGCTGAATTTAAGTGTTGCTGCAAAGGAAAGACAAGTGAGAATGAAACATGATCTGAACGAAAAAGAAAGTGAAGATAGGAAGAAAAAAAAATATTCAAAGCTCAAGAACTTGATATTTAGAGTGTTTTGGAGTCTTCACAACAGAAAAATATTAACCTCATCTGCACTTCATAGTTTGCCCTTAAAAGTTCAGAGAATTGCAGTGATGTAGGCTTTAAAGGGGCTTATGAGGTGAACAGCATAGAGCAAAACATGTCAGCTGAGCTGCTGAGATCCATTTCTCATCTCAGGGCAGTTTTCTTTTAGTTGTCTCTACTCTTAAGAAAATCAAAAATTGTTTTAAAACTGTTTGTCAGTATACGTTAATCTTTGCTTCCTCTTCCCCGGGCTATCTAGAAGCTAAGCAAAATAGATATCTGCATGTGTATTCATAGTATGCCAATATTGCATAAAAGGTGTGTTCTTATCTTGAATTAGCTAACTCATATGAAAATAGCAGTGAAGACACAGCAATTCAGCTTTTAATTCAATGCTGATAAATGTAAAGTAATGTACATTGAAACAAACAAACAAGTCGTAAGCATAATTTTTTCGGACCCACTACAAACTTGTAACACAGGCCCCCTCACACACCACAATCCTCATCCCATACATACAATCTCATGAGAAAAAGTTTGAATTCTGAAATTACTGTTACATATACTACATTTCTGAAAAATACACACACCCCTTGCTATTTTTGTTTAACATAACGCACTGCCTGAGAGTCCTTCAAGTTTGCTGACTATTTTGTAACTTTTTGGTCATTATAAAGGTGGTATATCCTGTCAATGTCTTAATTTTTTTATTCTAATGGACTAATGTGACTGCAAACATTTTATAATTAGGCCAATTAACTTTAAAGCTTTATTTTTCTGGCCTTTTTCATTGCAAAATCATGAATTTGCCCCTCAAAGTCAATTTCTCTTGCAAGTTCACAGTCAATAGACAAGATAGCTAGGTGGCTTAATGGTTCTTTTCAGGCCACAAGCATGGATCTTTGAAAAGACAAGAATTGGATCGTGTAGCACTGCTCTCTCTCTCTCTTCTTGTAAACCTTCTCAATGTGGTGGTGCTAATGGCGATACTAGCCGACCATCTTCAAGAATTAGATCGGAGTCACATGATGCATGTTCTGGCAACTTTTCTTTGTCATCAATTGCTAGTGCCACAGACATAATCCCTATATTGAAATCCTTTCCATCTTGATTTTGTTCATCTGCTTCCCTAGTTAGTATATTGCCTGACTACAGAAAGGCCTTGTCTGATTTGAAATAGAAATGGAATAGCTATTCTGAGCTTTTTTTTGTCTGTGTAGACAAGGCCTTATATTGGAATAATGCCCACATAAGAGATTGTTATACTGCTATAAGTGTCCTATGTGGACAAGGTTTTAGCCCTCTACTGGGAGGCTGCTACCTTCCAGTGGCGGGTGATGTTGCATCCAGTTTGTTACATCCAGAGTTGTACTGCTTTAACTAAAGGTCTCAAGTTGCAGTAATTCCATTAGCACTGAAGTAGAGGTAAGAATAGATCTATTTTTAATGTCAAAACAAATAAGCTTAATGAGTTTAGTGCTAATATTTAAAATAAGCTTTACTTGAAAGTATGATGTAAGAAGGGTAGAAAGGTCTCTGTCTCTCTCTTATTCATCCCCATCCAAAAGCTGAATTGCATAACCTTTACTCGTGTTGGTGTGCTCTTACATTAAATCAATGCAGCTTCATATGAGTGTTCCCCAGTGTGAGGAAGGATTCCATATTCTAGTGCTTCGTGCTTTTATACGATACTTTCCTTTTGGTGGTTTTTGCAGCTCCTTTAAACATCTAAAGTAAATGGATTTCCATTTGCATCCTCCAGATTCTAAAAAATTCAAATTTAGGTGGAACGTCCATTAACACTGATGTGAAGATTTTAGAAAGTGCTTGCCCAGCGACTGAACTAATAGATAGACTTCTGTTTAGTAGTGTTGGAATCCCACTGGATCTCTGCAGTATGCCTTTTTTCAGTCTGTGTTCTTACCTTACCTGTTAAGAAGGGAAAACAGCTGATATTAACCAATTCAATGTGTATACAACCTTTGATCCAAGATGAGCCATAAATCTGGTGGTGATGTACCTTAAGTTTACTCTCTTCATGGGGTCAATGTAACACTTAAAGAAATCATATTTTTTTGACAGTTGTGTTCGTTCTTATAGTACAACATGCACAGTTGTTATCACTGTCGATAAAGGTGTCTTTGTGCTTGTGTACTGTAATAAAACTGGTGGGTATTTTTCCCTTGATTATTAAGAATGAGTTTCTTGGTCAAGAGGTCCCTTTCTAGGCAGTAGAAGGCATTAGTTTGAGTTGAGTAAATCAGGTTGCCCATTACCTTCTGACTGATGCTTTTCTTCCACCCTCTGGCCCTTGACTGAGGAACACACCTAAATACATGCTTAAATTTAGGCATATGCTTAAGGTCTTTCCTGAATTGGAAGCTTTAAATCAAAATATGCAAGATAGTAATAACAAAATACAGAATGACTTCAAAGCCAAGTTTCTATGCATTTTGTTACAAACTCGTGTGTGTGTGTGTGTGTGTGTGTGTGTGTGTTAGTGAAAATGACCTGCTCTTAAGTAAAATCATGTCCATTTCTGAAAAAGAAATTAGAGGAGAGTAAAGAGTTAAAAGCTGGACAAGTGGTCAGGCCTAAACTACAGGGGATGGGGTCATTATAGGAGCAGACCTTGTTTCTGTTACATTGTGCAAATTCGAGCTAAGGTCTGTTATTTCTCAGGGAATAAAACTAAGAAATAACTATTCTCCCTCAAAGTCTTGGTTGAGAGCAGCATTATCTTCTTTCCCTCCCTTTTATGTGTATATTTTAAAGAATATTAGTAAGTTTCAAGGTGATGTGTCTATGCTCTGCAGTAATCCAGTAAATAACAAACAGGGGCATGTATAATTGTATTCATTATGTTGTTATTAATATTCATTTTATAGGTGTCATTGTAACCAAATAAGGGTCTATGGGTTGCTGAAAATGCATACAGCTAGGGATAAAAGAATTGTAAAGTAACCCCGTCGTTGCTCACTCACGGCGTGGAGGTGGAACAAGCAGACAATAAAGGGTTCTGTCTCCCCAATCTGCCCCCGGGACAACCTGTTTGATTATTTCTAACAGAAATGAGCCTATTTTCAAGCAAAACAGCTTTGCATCGGACGCTTGTGAAACTTAACTTTTCTGCATGTTTTCAATGTGAAATTAGCTGAAAGGAAAAGATCAGTCATGGTGATGTAAAATCACCTGAAATGGTAAAACTTTCAGTGCAATATTTAATGAAACTGTAATATTAATAGTTGTGCATCTCTTAATGTATGTCTTCTTAAACTTTTCATACTCAAGGAGACAAAGTAGCTGTTCTTGTTTATTAATGATAAATTCAAAGTAGTTTCTCAAGAGCAGTTGAGTCAATCATTCATCCATTCACATCAGTGAACTGTCTTTCATGTTTACTTTTTTCAGTGCTGTAGCAAGCATTAAACTTGTGTTTACTGCTAAAAGCAAGAGGTAGAAAAATAATGAGCTAATTTAATTCCTGGAGTAACTCCACTGAATTCCATTTGTTGCAGTGGAGGCAGAAGATCAGTGAATGGCACAGCTGATTTCACGTGGGATTTGAAGTATTGGACAAATGTGGGGAGTCCAAACTGAAAGCATTTATCCCCCAGTGACTGGAGGGGAAAAAATGATTTGCCTGATGACGTAAAGAGCAGAAAGTCTCCTGGCTTTTTGTGTCCTGGGCAGTAACAGAGGACCAAGAACATGATGTGCCTTGTATGTTCGTGCAGAAAAGCTGTAAAGAGTGTGAAGCACTTTGGAGATAATTAGTGAAAGAAAAGTTCTGGCAATTTTATTAAGCCCAGTAGCGTGAACATTCAGGATGAGGAAGCATTTTCTCAGTGAAACTTTTGAACGCAGAATGCATTTTCCATTTCTGAGGTAACTTCTGATGGTGACCATCTTGTTAGCAATTACACTTTTGACATTTTTGGTACATAGGAGCTCAAAGCAAGGGGTGATGATGTGGTTTCTGATCCTCTTTTCATAGAGGTTTAAGAATTAGATGCGAAGTGTTAGGCTTACCTACGTTTGGCCTTATGCAAATTGACTAGAAGGGGGAAAAGGGATGGAATATCTCTTCAGTGCATCCATATAAGAGCAGATATAACTGTGCTGGGAAGCGTGGAACACTGGCAGCGTCACTAGCTGGGCCAAAGGAGCCATTTCTGGGTAGGGCCATAGTTTGCCCCCCTCAGTCTGGGGGTGTTTAAGATTAAACTCTTCTAAAGCATCAGAGGTTGGCCACAGCTGGAGATGGGACCTGTGATGTGAGGGGTACCGAGGACCCTTTCTAGACTCCTGGCTGATATATCTTGCTCGCACGCTCATCCTTATACTGCACACCAGTGCTGAGGTCAGGAAGGAATTTCCCCCTGAGCAAGTTGGCAGAAACCTTGGGGTTGCAGGCCCCCTGATGGGGTCATCTGGGCAAATCTGCGCCTTGGGAAATCTGGCCTTGAGCCTTGGCATCATCTTGATCTCTCCTGTTCTGTGCCTGTGGCAGACAGGTTAGTCTCCTGAAGACAGAATGCTTTGGTCTAATTAAAGGTTTGGGTTTACTATAGGGGCATCTAGGCAAAATATTATCCCCTGAAATGCAGGAGTCAGACTTTATGATCCATTAGTCCCTTTTGACCTTAAGGAGATCAAATCCACTAAAACAACATGGTGTCTCGCATGCTTGTCCATTATTGTGACACATATGGGGCATGAGTTCCCCACAGTTACAAAATGTGTGTGTTTTACACACACGCTGTCTTCTCTCCTTCACCCCAGAAATAACCTGCATTCAAAAGGAAATATTGAAGCTGCAGAGTGAAACATTCAAAAGTCAAGAAGTGAGAAAGTTCAGGTTGCTTGGATGTTGTGCAGTCACGTAGTGAGGCACAAGGCCAGGCAATGTCCACGTACGATAAAAAAGGACTGTTGATCATGTGCTTTGTTCACTGAACACCATCCCATGTGTGCAGCGAATGAAGCAGTGGACAATACCATCTGATCTCCACCTCCCCATCTGATGATTTAGTTGGGATTGGCCCTGCTTTGAGCAGAGAGCTGGACTAGATGATCTGAGGTCCCTTCCAACCCTAATCTTCTATGATTTAATATTCTTTGTTGGAGGGGAGACATGAATACAGTTTTTCCATCTCCCCCTCCTCATCTGTTTGGGGGTTGCTGGGGTGGGGGAGGAGTAGGTCTCTGTCTCATCCTCCCAGCTCCTTGTGCTGCATGTCTGCGTGCTGCACACCACAGGAGGAGCAGAAGAGCCAGCAGTGAAGAGCTAGAGCTGGCGAAGCTACTGAATAGCTGCCACCCCACTAGTCCATAGCAGTTAGTGGGGCACATTACCCCAGACCCACACTCCGAAAGCTGCAACTGTCAACTCCAAGACGCCGTCTTCTCCTGTGGCCTCTGTAGCCAGGGGCTACAGCCAGGGCTGCCACAACTCTGTACCAACCACCTGAGCTGGTCTGGCCAGTGAGGAAGGCATTCAGCACTCTGGAAAAAGCCTGTAGCTGCAGCTGTGTGTGGACATTCTCTAGCTGATGCCTGAACAAACTGCTGCCAAGATTTTAGGAACCATCTAGTCCAGTGGTTCCCAACCCGTGGCCCATGGGGGCTTGCAGAGTGGCCCACTGCTCCCCTCCCACTGGCTCCCTAGGGTGCAGGTGCTAAGGACCCAGGCTGAGCACATTGCCGCGTGGCTAATAGACCGGTGCAGGCTCCTTGCTGCAGCCAAGGGGATGGGAAATCAGTGAGGAGGGAGGCAGCCTCCTTGCTGAACAACTCCTGTCTGGCTACAGTGGGGGTGGGGAGCTGCTGGCGGAGAATGGTGGCCCTTCAGGGTTGTAAAAATTATATCTGTGGTCCTCGAGCCAAAAAAGTTCGGAACCACTGATCTAGTCATTAATGGGGAAATGCAGAGATCACAGGGCAAAACGGGGAAAGATCAAGCTAAAGGGATTAGAAGAAGTAGCAGTGCAACCAACTGATTATTTATATGAGCTCACAGAAAGCAGGTGAGGTCCCAAGGTATTGGAAATGGACAAGCAGCCATATTTTTTGAAGGAGGGGAAAAGTAGGACCCAGGAAATTGCATACCAGTAAGTTTAACTTCAATATGAAGTAAATTGCTAGAGCAATTAATGAAGTAGTCAATTTGTAAGCACCTAGAGGGAAATAAGGGATACATACTAAACAACCAGGGTTTATCAAAACCAAATTATGGCAAATTAATTTAATTTCTTTCCTTATAAGCTAACAAGCTTAGTGGTTAAAGAGAAAATGATGTGTGTGATATAGCTTAGCTGTAGCAAGGCATTTGCTGTGGTTCTAACTGACTGTCCGATTGGGAAATGATGTGGTACTGCCATTGATGTACATTTGGCAAAATAGAGAGGAGTGGGAGGAGAGAACAACAAAATAATCACAAGTGTTATTTGTTAATAGGTTGGGGTAAAGTTCAGAGAAGTTCAAAAGCCCACAGGATTGTGTTCTGGGTTCAATTGGATTTCATATTTCTTGGTGAAGACTAGTGACCATCTGCCCTTAAAAAACAAACAGACAAAAAACACCTCTGGGATCATTTGGGATGAACGGCGCTCTAGAAATATACAGTATTCTTATTATAAGATAGCTTCATGGCTGAAACTGGAAGCCATGCCTCAGTTCTTCCCGCCTTGTACTTTAGACTAATTTGCACCCATGTGAAGTAGAAGTCTACATTGCCAGATTAGAGTTGTAACATTTTGCACAGATGTAAATGACAGCACAAAGTGCAAGTCAGTAGAGCAGGAGGTCCTAGAGATGAACATTAAAAGAGCATAGAACACAATTTTGGGGGTAGAGCAAGTGGATTGAGCTCTTATTTTAAGGCTTAATGATTCAGCAAAAGTACCCTTAGACTTGATTAAACAACCACCTCTTCCAGCTTGCCTTTCTGACATTTACTTTTGCAATAAATGCTCACTTGAAAGATGCATGGTGCTTTAATCTCTCTCCGAATACGCAAGCAGCGGCAGAAAATCTAGAGGATGAGGCAGGATATTGTATCTTGGCTGTAAAACATTAATTCACCAGTTAGAGCTGCTTATTCTATTCTCTCAGTTTAAAGAGTATCAGCAGTTTCATTACTATCCAGAAGGTTGTGTTAATTGAACAACTCATTTCATTGGGTCAGATCCTCAGCTAGTGTAAAGTGGCACAGATCCATTGGCGGATCTGCCCAATTGTTTTGTACTGGCCTGATGGTCCTGTGATAATGCTTTACAACATTGCTTCTTCATAGCTTCTTGATATCGGATCTATATCTTTATCTACTAGATTAACAAATGTCCATGTTGCTAGATCTTCTTATATTTTTATGTACTGGCTTATCAGTTGTTTGTTGCCATGCAGGTATTTGTCGACTGATATAGCCACCCTTTAACTTTCTGTTTGTTAAGCTGATTCAGTTGCGCTCCTGGAGTCTGTCAAGGGATCTGAGGAGTGTCTCATGTCACTCTCTAGCTGCTCCAGTGGTCAGCAGAGTTTGGAGACTAGAGGAATGCCTGAAGCGATGTAAATTATTATGGATGTAAAATTCAATATACAAATGTTTATCATTATGGGCCCAATCCTGTGAGATTCTGAGGATTTTCAACTCCCACTGACTTCAGTGCCTCACAGAATCAGGCCCTAAGACATGATGGAAAATGGTAACAACTTTAATTCGAGTAATGATTTCTTTACACAACCATGCTGTACCCTCTTGTCTTCATGCTCCTGACAACTAAAGAATTTAGGGAGCGTATATCAATACACAAGCTCAGCGTATCAGTGCTTAAACCTGAGATCTGAGATCATTGTGAGATGCCAGGGTACAATCCAAATCAATAAGTAGCTGTGTCACCCCTACCCTCTAACCTGGAGTGCACTTTACAATGCTTTGCTGATATAGCCTCCACTCTGGACTGCCCACAAACAGCGTTCAAGTCACTCCCAGCTATACCTGTGTGTGCAGCAGCCAGCCAGCCAGCCACACCTTGGTTCTTACTAGCCTTGGTTATACTGCACGGTGCCCCAACACACCCCCAGACACAGAATCTCTGTGTCACCCCAATTTCCCGCTCCTGGAGCCTGTCTTACTCTGCTGTGTGAACTTCCAGTTCTGGACAGATCACGGAGAGCCACCAGCAGCTAAGTTGCTCCCAACCCAGTGAGTGAGTGCCTCGAGCCAGCCACTCATGGGATTATGCAATGGTATGACGCCAGCCACTATCCCCAGTTCTGTATGCAACCCTAGGAATTGCCATTTTACAAAGTTCAGTGTTGCCCATTGAGCACTGCAAGCTCATATAGTCATCAGTTTATCAAAGAAATTGATATGCCCCAACCTTGTCACTTCAAATGTAGTCTGTAACACAACTTAAACCAAGTGCACTGGTTTAATTAAAACAAACACACACATTTATTAAGTACGGAAAGATTTTAAGTGATTATAAAGTGAGAGGAAAGCAGGTCAGATTTGATCAAGAGAAAATAAAAGGCAAATCACATTCTAAGATAAGCGTAACACTTTCAGCAACCTTACAAACTCAGAAGATTCTCACCACAGGCTGGCTGGTGTGCCTCAGTTGCTTGGTGGTGTTTGTAGGTGGAGGTGGAAGAGAGAGAGAGATTGCAAAATGTCTCCTTTTTAAAATGTTCCTTCTCCGCTCTGGGGCTTCTCCACCCCCTTTCAGGGTCAGGTGACAAACAGTGTCCGTGTATGGTTCCCTCCATGCCCCGAGTCCCTGTGGTCCTTTGTGGATTCATTTCTTGACGTCTGGTGGGCCAGTCTTTTTTTCCTGCAGTATGGCGCTGGGTTGTCCTACACAAGTCCTAATGATGTGTGAATTGCTCCTCAGTTCTGTAGAGTTTTGCCTAGATCTGTCTCAAGCCGTGGGACACACATCTGGGAAGATAACATAGTAAATCCTCATAACCGTACACATGACATTCCAACAAACATACTACTGTAACAATAATGTTCAAGATGCCCTGAGCATTCCAAAAACATCTCACATGACATACTTTTCATTAAACAATACACAACTATAAAGGCGAACATGAATGATACACAATTACACCCTAAGAGGGTAGTTGGGGATACAGTGTGTCTCACTGTTATCCTGACCAGTGCTTTCCCGGACAATACAAGTTTATATAAAGTCTGTTATTTCTTGAATAGAAATAATATTCACACAACTTGCCATCTCAAATGGAGTTTCCCAGACACTTCAATTTAAACAGACTGGATTAGATTAAAGCAATAAAACAGTTTATTAACTAAAAGGAGATTTTAAGTGAGTACAAGTAATGAGGCATAAAGGTCAGATATAGTTATAAGAAAAATAAAGATAAAACACAACTGGTGCCTAACGTAACAAACTGTGTTGAATTCAAAGCAAAGTTTTCTCACCATTTGCTTTCAGCAGTTTTACTGTCTAAATTTCTTAAATCAGGAGCCCTTCTCCCACACTCCTGTGACTTTCCTTTGTGGCTTCAAGCATCATGAATGTGATGGGCAGGGAAAGAGAGAAGGGTGCAGTGGAGTGTTTTATAGTGTCAGTCCATCTTTTGAAAAACATTTCTATCCGAGATTCAGGAGCGAAAGAGTCTATGTGGAAGGATATCCCCTGGTGGTTTTTTCCACATGTTTGAGCTTCTTTTGTCACTCCTTCCTCCTTGATGACTCTGTTTCTGCTTACATGCAAATTAAACAAAGCACACATTCCTTCGTTTAGCCCTCTTCTGCTTGGGTAGAGCTGTGGTTTTGAACATGTGCTAACATCATACAGAGAAATCTTAACGTCACGTACAATGTTGCCACATATATTCTGCCAGGACAATAATGACCAGCAAATTATGAGTTTTCAAATGGTACCTCACAAGGTATACTGTGTACAAAAATTATGACAGTCATGTGCAGGCTAAGGATGCAGGGATACATTCTGTCCCAAACATATAACCAATTTCCCCATAAAGTAAAAAGTAGTTTTTTCTTCTTTTATAAAAGCAAATTACAGTGTTCACTGGGCATTCCAATTGCTGTGCAAAAGACATTAACAAGAGCATCTTCTGTTGAGCATTTAATATAAGATACAGTATGCTACCTGACTTAGTTGTGGTCAAACCGACTTGATCACCCAACTTCTAAATTGTTCAGTTGCTTTCGAAATCCTAGGCACCAAATGTGATAGAAAATCTAATGAAGTTTAAAATGACACGGTAAATATTCATAAATTCCAAGGACAGAAGAGACCATTGTAATCATCTAGTCTGAAATCCTGTATAGCTAGTGTTCCATGTTTTCAGTTTTTATTTGTACAAAAAAATCTTGCAATTTTTCAGTGTTTATTTTCCAAATCCGGGATGAAATTGGTTTAAAAAACAAACAAACGAACAAAAAACAGAAAAAATCAGGGGAGAAAAGAAAAAGAATTTTTTTATAATATACACATTTTACTATAGTATAATTGAAACTTTTTTTAATTATAAAAATGTATATTTTGTCTCTCTTAGAGCTAGTAATTTTTCCAGAAATCCTGGTTTGCATAATGTTTATCAAAGTAACCTCACTCATGTTGAGTCTTCTGCTGTCTTGGAAGTAGTCCAACCTTGAAAATATGTGCTCTGTGTCAATATATCTGAGTGTTCACTCCATGTTTGCAGAGCCACTTCGCTGAAGTTGGAAAATGTGTCTTGATGTCTGTTCCAAAAAGCAAGTATATCTACTTTCATGTTGTCAGAGTTAGGCAAGTTCGTGTAAGTAATAAATTCCCCTTTCAGATTTGAAATGTCATCTTTAGTGGCTAATGGTTGAAACACTCTAGCACTCTGGCATAATGGTCTTAGTCTGCTGCAAAATTCACTTTGAGGAAAGGGTGCAACACCGAGATTGCATGAAAAAAAAAAATCAGCACCAGACGCTTCAGAGTTCAGATTATGGGCCATGATAGTCTTCCATTTCTTGCTGAGTGTTGTGTTTAAGATTTTGAACACTTTTTTGTTTTTCTCGTGTTCAAGGATGGGAATGATTTCCAAAAACGGCTGGGTTTTCTTATGCCATACGTTAATCCTGCAGTTTTTGTGCTCAGTTCATATGAGATTTTGGTTGTCAGAATCCAGTGAATGGCTGTATTGGTGAACGTGTTGGCCGTAGTCAGAAAAAACTCAAGTGTTTTCTATGTCACACAATGATTCCAAATGTTCAACCATGGACATTACTTTATGCGCAGAAAATGGAGTTCATTTTGGTAATTTGTCAGTCTCTTCTGAGTTTCTGCTTTGGAACCAACAAACGGAAGATGATCCAGGAGATGCATTAGCATAGTTCACGTGTTATTTGCATGACAGGCAGCGAAATAAACAGTCATCCACCAGTGTGGCACAGCAATCAGCAGTTGACCCTACACTCATCTCACACTGTGTTCGGGGGAAAAAAAAAAGTCTTAAACTTGTTTGCATGCTTGAAAACAGCCCTGAATCCAGTGATGCAAGATTTCATGTCTTCTGTAGCGGTAGCTGCTGACAGTGCAATGTTAATCAGGTGAGCAGGACAAATAATATTTAGCAGCTCTGGTTTCTGATTGAGTTTAATCTTCATTCAAACTTAGCTATATAGGAAGCAGAATCTGTGTTAGTTGAAGCCACATTTTCCCAAGTTAGTTGGTACATCTCAAATATGTCAGTTATTGCTGTGTTTACAAAACAGCTGTTAGCAGAGGGGATGCATGTCACATCGGCACAAAACAATGCAGGTTTATTCATTTTAAATATTAAAAATGCAAACAAAAGGCCAAGAATCAGATGCTCCAAAGCATCAAGAGGTTTGTCACAATTCAAACTAGACTCTACATTGCCAACAGTTCATTCCATCAGTTTAGGTACTAAAGCATCATCCTTTTCTTTCAGATACTTATGACTGACGTCTGCATTAGGAAGGGTTTTTGCTGCTGGACAGCATTGTCGCACAAAGTCGTCACTAGGTCCCTCTGCTATTAACAGCTATTGTCTGGAGAAACAAAGAGCATGCACAAATTCATTGACACAATCATGCTGTGCCCTCTCTTTCCTTAAAGCCCTGGTGAAAGCTCCTGATACTGACTCTTTGTCCCAAAGCTCACTTTCTTCTTTAATTTTCTTGAGTCACTTGCTTTCAACATGGGAGAACTGGAAAAAGGCAAATACAGTGCCCGTCTTCAAAAAAGGGAAGGAGGAGGAACTGGGGAATTACAGACCCATCAGCCTCACCTCAGTCCCTGAAAAAATCATGGAGTATGTCCTCAAGGAATCCATTTTGAAGCACTTGGAAGAGAGGACGGTGATCAGGAACAATAAGCATGCATTCACCAAGGACAAGTCATGCCTGACCAACCAAGAAAGATTGCTTTCTATGATGAGATGACTGGCTCTGTAGATGTGGGGAAAGCTGTGGACATGATATACCTTGACTTTAGCAAAGCTTTTGATAAAGTCTCCCACAGTATTCTTATCAGCAAGTTAAAGTATGGGTTGGATGAATGGACTATAAGATGGATAGAAAACTGGCTAGATCATTGGTCTCAATGGCTAGTGATCAACGACGTGGTGTCTAGTTGTCAGCTGGTAACAAGCGGAGTGCCCCAAGGGTCAGTGCTGGAGCTGGTTTTATTCAACATCTTCATTAATGATCTGGAGGATGGGGGTGGATTACACCCTCAGCAATTTTGCAGATGACACTAAGATGAGGGGAGTGGTAGTTATACTGGGGGGTAGGGATAGGATACAGAGTGACCTAGGCAAATTGGAGGATTGGGCCAAAAAAAATCTGAGGAGTTTCTGTTATACATATAAAATTAACGGCAGGATCTTATTCAGAGGGTGAAGGCAATACGCCACTTTTATTGTGAATACAGAAATTTCAAAAAGCAATTCACACATCCACCCACCCACCCACCCAACAAGGTTCTACAAAGAGAATGCATAGGTAAAAGCCTCAGTTGCTTGTGTTAGTCCACTGGCCAGGTGGCTAAGACATGAGGGAGGGAGCAGGGGTCTGCCAGTATGCACTTATGCTCCTGGAGGATGATTGTAGAACCAAGACCAAAGTCCTCATCTTTCTGTCCCCTTTTATGGGGGGTAAGCTCTTATGCCATTCTATAGGTTCTGATTCGTCATGTTGCATTTGCATCCTGGTGTGATTATTAATCACCCATATTTTGCAAGCATGACCATTGTTGTTATTTTTTAAAGTTCATCTTGTTTTCGTCCTTCGAGGTGGATCCCAGGGTCATCAGGGTGGGAAGTCTTTGGCCATCTGAGTCATAAAAGTTATCTTCTCTCTGTTGAACATCCGAGGCTAGCATCTTTTCTCGTCCCTCTCTGGTCCCACATACACACATCAGTTATTCATCTAGTCACATTCTGATTTCTTAAGATTTACTTAAAACTTGTGGAAGACACAAGTGTCCGTCAGAAACAATAACGTTTCTTTTTATCTAAAACATTCACTATTATTAAAAAAAATCCTCATTTAACACTGAATCTTTCTGTTTCAGAACATTTGCTGATGTTACTTTAAGCAGTGATCTTAAAACATATGTACTTCAATAGTAGCAACAGTTTCCCAGAATAATCTTCAGTAACTTTACAAACAGGAAAATCAATGACCAGATATTAGTTTTGGACAAACAGTTGGTGGTTTCAAACAAACTTATCATTAGAGAACAGATCGCCCTACATACCCAAAATGCAAAGCCTCACAGAAACTGCTGTGGTGGTTTGGCACATACCAAAAGAATAAGGGCATTTCACACAGAATCAATATAACAAAATAATCTCTTCTCTCGATCAGCTGACAATGCTCCTACTAATGCAGCCGAATATGACATTAGCCTTCTTGGCGATAAGGGCACACTGTTGACTCATACCCAGCTTCTTGTCCACTGTAAGCCCCAGGCTCTTTTCTGCAGAGCTGCTGCCTATCCAGATGGCCCCTAGTCTGTAGAAGTGCATGAGATTCTTCCGTCCTCAGTGCAGGACTCTGCATTTGCCCTTGTTGAACTGTAGGCTCAAAGCTTGATTACCCTCTATTTGGTGTTGGTGGGGCCACATTTGGAGTATTGTGTCCAGTTTCAGGCCCCCCACTACAGGAAGAATGTGGACAAATTGGAAAGAGTCCAGCGGAGGGCAACAAAAATGATTAGGGGGCTGGAGCACATGATTTATGAGGAGAGCCTGAGTAAACTAGTCTTGTTTAGTCTGTAGAAGAGAAGAATGAGGGGGGATTTGATAGTAGCCTTTATCTATCTGAAGGGGGTTTCCATGGAGGATGGAGCTAGACTGTTCTCAGTAATGGCAGATGACAGAAGAAAGAGCAATGATCTCAAGGTGCAGTTGGGGAGGTCTAGGTTGGATATTAGGAACAACTTTTTTTCACTAGGAGAGTGGTGAAGCACTGGAATGGGTTACCTAGGGAGGTGGTGGAATCTTCATCCATAGGGGTTTATAGGGCCTGGCTCGATAAAGCCTGGCTGGGATGATTTAGTTGGGGTTGGTCCTGCTTTGAGCAGGGGGTTGCACTAGATCACCTCTTGAGGTCCCTTCCAACCCACATATTCTATGAGTCTATCGTTGACCACAATGCTTCAGTACTTGCACTGCAATGCATCCTCTTCACTACTGTCTTTACTTTTCTGGAAAATGTCTAAGCACTTATTTTCTTGTTGCATTCAGGCATAGATTTGTGCCTTTGCCCCATTAACCTTTTTACCTCATTTATCTATAACCCTCTGAAGGAGCTTCCTAGGTTCAGGGAGAGGCACAGTGTGCCTGGTAGGAAAGGGGAACCAAGGGCAGAGGTTGCTAGGCAACTCAGAGGGGGAGAGGAGAGACACTCTATAGAAGAGCAGGGCCCCCGTTGGTTTGGGGAAGGGATGCAGGCGTGCCTGCTCAGAGGAAGGGGCTGAGTCAGATGCCTGACAAGGGAAAGCCTGGGAAGAAGAGAGTGCCTAATTAAAAGGGAATGTGATGTCCTCCCTTGGGAACACAGGAGGGGAAGAAGCCATTTTGGAATAGTTTGGAGCCAGCCACAGAAAGGGCAGAACTCATTGTGTGGGGGAAGAACCCAGACTCGTCCATCCAAACCCAAAGAAGATTGGCACTAAGGAGGTAACCGGGTGGAGAGGGGTCATTCCATATCTTTATCCGTGGAGGATTGATTGATTACATTGAGCACCACACTAAACGGATGCAAAGAAATAACTGGTCAATGTCGTCTTGTAAGCCAGTCATAGCGCAGTATGAACATTGATTGGGTTTCCGACCTCCACCATGTGTGTTCTGTGTTTTACACTGTGGAACTGCTTCCGTCTCAAAGCTGTAAGACACAACAATTGTGTAAAACTTCAATGTTTAAGTACCCAAAAAAAGACTGAGTGGGTTGATAAATGGGTGTAAATCAGTAAAAACTGAACTCCTTTACTAAAAAAAACCTGGTAATTTATCAGTGAAAATCAATAAAGTGTGAAAATGCGAAGCATTATGTATAACACAAGGCATAGAACTTCCCCAAAATAATTCCTAGAGCAGATTTAAAAAAAAAAAAAAGAAAATCCAGTTTCGATTTAAAAGTGGCCAATGATGAAGAATCCACCACAAATCCTTGGTAAATTGTTTCAATGGTTAATTACTCTCGCTGTTAAAAATGTGCACCTTATTTCCAGTGTGAATAACTTCAACTTCCAACCATTGGAGGGTATTATATCTTTCTCTTCTAGATTGAAGAGCCCATTATTAAATATTTGTTCTTCACGTAGGTACTTACAGATATATTCTTGGGATGTACCTGAAAACCATGGTTTTGCTGTTTTGTTAGGGTGCAGGTGTTGTGAGAGAAATCAGCCATACCCTTTATGTAGTGTGCTTCTCCCCCTCCTTCCACTCCATCCTCACCCCTCCAACACAGAGCTTTGGCTACAGTGTAGGTGACATAACTGTTGCAAACAAGAACTGTGGTTCTCCTAACTATTTGTGGCCATTAAAGATTGAACGACAGTGTTTTGCAAGAGAATAGTTATTAACTTTGTATCCTAGTCAAAATACAATTTAGAAAGTTGCATTTTGTCTGTCTCCATTCATTTTGTTTTAATTGTGTGCTTTAGTCTTTTTTTCCCGTGAGAAACTGTTGTGTAGAGTTACTGGGTCCAAAGCTTTATAGCCTAGGCCGGGTCTACGCTGCAACCAGCTATCAAAGGGAGATACGCAAATTAAATAACGTAGCTTGTGTTATGTCCCGTCAACATACATAGATTGATGTACTGCGGTGTCTTCATGATGCTTCATTGATGGGAGATGCCTTCCTGTCGATGCAGCCTTACGCCTTTCGGGGAGGTGGATTACCAGTGTCGACCAGAGAGGCCATCTGGGATTGACTGAGAAGGTCTACATGACCCACTCAATCAATCCTACTGCTTGGATTGCTGTGAAACCTGCAATGAGGACATGCCCCTAGACTTTGAGCAGTCATTTACACTTTTCAAAATGGCCATAAAATGCTGTCATGTTGATTTAACAGTTGTCACCAAAGGTAGCTGTCCTTCTGTAGTGAATGAAAGGATTCCTTATCATATATTTAATTTATAAAGTGCGTTAAGATCCTTTTTGGATATAAGAAGCGGCATAAATTCTAAGTTATTAGGATGATATTTTGATGGTTAAGGTGTTGTAAACTTCATCAGTTGCTGTAGGAAAATCAAAGGGGGGAGGGGGTGCCCTGATGTCTCCTCTCTTGTCAATATGTAGTATCTATCTGTCCGCAAAATCCAATCTTTAATTTTCACCATGCCCCACCTCTGAACTTTCAGCTGGGGACTTGTCCTGTCAAAAATAGCTGGCAGTGATTATCCGGAAAGTGTCCTAAATGCATCAGTCTAGCTCTATCTAGGCTATCTAGTCTCCATATTATTACTGTGTTCATCGCTGGCATCTAAATATTTTGTGTATAGCTGTTCCATCCTTTTAAACCCTGTGTGCATGGCTGCATCTACCCCAGCAGCTGTATTTGCCTGATAATGTGCATTTACTCCCTTCAGCCTGCTGAGGAGGCAAGCGTTTGCAGAGAAGATAAGAAGGAATGGCTTACTAATCAAGAATGAGCGAGCAATGTGCGTGAAGTCACAGCTGCATTTGCCCAGACTTAAAATTGTCTCTGTAGCTTCTTAATAATAATTTGTATAGCATCCTAAATGACCAGGAACATGGAATAAGGTACGTCACCTGCCCCAAAGAAGTTACTCTCCAAGGCAGACAGAACAGAGACATGATATTGACGAGTAGTTCAGTGAAGGAGAGAGTGGTGAGAATATTGATGAGGAAAGAGGTAGAAAGAATCCCTGGAAAGAGCTGGCTTTTAAGGAGAAATGCAAAGGGGTCACATGATTTAGAAAAGTGGACAATTATTCCAAACAGAGGGGACACA
The DNA here is from genome assembly GCA_007922155.1 of Mesoclemmys tuberculata. NCBI lineage: Eukaryota > Metazoa > Chordata > Testudines > Chelidae > Mesoclemmys > Mesoclemmys tuberculata. Next base: position 12,982,488 of record ML675632.1, on the reverse strand, counting down.
GGTTCAATCTCAGTACCCTTGAGTGCTTGACTTCACAGCTATGACATTTTTAACACTTTTTTTAGTGTTCTGTGTCCATGTGTACCTATACGTTTGATTATGTATGTACACACGCATGCACATACACACGCAGATGTTTAAAAAGTAATCAGACTTGTGTGGTTAAATCACCCACTTGCTTTGAAAATCTTTCATTCATATGGGTATCTACACTCCTTTCAAGAAAATGTGTTTTGAAAGAATTTAGCTTCTTGCGAAGGCTTTTTTGTTTCTTTTTTTTCATTCTGTTTATTTGACCATGCCTAAAATAAAAGAAGAAAGGATTTGTCTACCCCCGGTGTTCCTCTCCACCCCCCGGACAAGGGTATATCAGGCTCTCTAGGCTTTAAGAAGTGCTGCACTTGTAGTGAGAAGATTCCGGCCACAGACAAGCACTCCCAGTGCATCTGCTGCCCTGGTAAGGGCCACGTTCAGGCCTGGTCTACACTTACCTTTGCGATTCGGCGGCAGTCGACAGGAGATATGCAAGTGACGTAAATCACTTGCGTATCTCCCGTCGACTTTGCAGCGTCTCCTCCGCGCGCCGTCCACACTGCGCTGCGTCGAAGGGAACAGCGCTCTCTTCGACGCAGCACTACGCCACTTACCAGGGGGTTTTCCTGCATCGCTTGCTGGATTTGCCACCGTCAGTGTAGACCCAGCCTCAGAAGAAGTGTTCCCTCTGTCAGCAGCTCCAGCTCAGATCCTGGAAGGAGAGAGCTTCACCAAAAAATCATCTTCATGGAGGCAACTCTCCGACCCCAGCTCTTCAGCAGGCACGAGCCTTCCCCTTCAACTTCGAAGGACAGTGGATCAAAAATCCTTTCACAAGTCCAAAAAGTGAATGGGAAATCCCCTCCTTGAGCCCAGGGATAGCTGAAAGCAATCCTCTTACTCCGTATCCTTGGCACTGCTGGCACCGAGTGATCATCAGTATCCGGTACCATGGAATCTTGGGTACTGAGCAATAAGGGCAAACACTGTAACACGCTCCAGGTATGTAAGTTGGCATTGGTACTCCCAGGGATAATAGCCCACCGGCACCGGAGAGCCAAGTACAGATTAGGTCTCCATCTTCCCCGGCACCGCCACCAACACAGGATGCTCAGCACTGGTAGAATTCCATGAGACCAGTGGCCTAGGCATGACGGAGGCACTCAACTCTCTGCCTCTCGGTGCTGAGATCATGGCACCAAGCCATTGCTGTGCACATCCCCACAATCATGCCATGCCCTGCCACTGTCAAATGAAGGGTTATATAATGAGCCAGAGGGGATCTCATCGTACTCCTTCCAAGCTCCATACAGGACTCATTATCAACAGGGTCCAGGAATGTACCAGCAGATGACATCACCTCCACCTTGGTACGGCCATCCTTGGGCATCTCCACTAGGCCTTATGCCACCAAAATAGCCATACTGGGACCCCTGGGTGGCACACTGACAACCTGTCTCACAAGCATCAAACATTGCCCGACAACCTCCAGATATGCTCCCTCGGCCACAGATCAAAGGCCTGAGCCTTGAGAAATGGAGGAGCAAAAAGGGGACATGAAGGAGAATTCTATCCCATTTGTAGTCCTGCAATGCATCATGATAGGCTATGTAGTTTTTGCAGCATATATAAAATATTCATATTATATCTGTATAGATTATATATTTAACTTACTATTGTGTGGCTGACTTTTCTCAAAATGAAATTGTATTCATCAGAGACATCCCTTTAATTAACTTGCACGGTTCCATAGGGAGAGGGCTATGGAGGAAGCTCATAATAATAATAGTAGCGACATATCGTGTTACCATTACATATTAAAGTAAAATAAAATGCTGCAGGAGGTGGAATTCCAAGGCCTTTATTTTTAATGAAGATCTTAATAGCATTTAATGTAAATTAAATATAATCACTGTCTGATTTCTGAATGTATCTCTGAGGCTAAAGCATAATAAGTTAATTATGCTGACAACACACTTCCCACTGCCAAAGTCGAGCACCACAATGTTGTTAAAATGGTTTTTAAGAGGGGGATGGAGAACAATTCTTTAAGGCAGAAAAATTGAAGGATTGGGATCCAAGTGAAAAACTTCAACAGGACATTAATTTATTATACACTGTATTTTAGATCAAAAATTGTATTAGAATCCAAGCAAAGCAGAGCTTTTATTCCATTTCTGAAATTGATCAGGCCTTTTACATAGGCGGCGAGTTATATGGGCCTGTGGTTCCCATGCTTCACTAATATTTAGGAACGCGGTCCCAGCTCCGCCAGTATCTCTGTGCTGCTGTGAGACCAGCCGTGGAGCTTCCAGGGCTGCTCAGTTGTACAGGGGCAGAGCACAGCAGCCCCCAGGGTGGCCCGGCCGTTCTGCCCTCCCCTGTCTCCCCCAGACACACTCACAGCGGCTGGCCAGGAGCTGCTTTGGCGCCGCCCCCACTCCCAAGCAGTACGGCAGCTGTTCCCCTCTTCCAGCCCCACCTCTTCCCTCACGCCTCTCTCCCACATGGGCCCAGCACCCTGTCCAGGAGCCACTTCTGCTCCAAGCAGCACGGCTACCACCCTCACCTCCAGGCCTCACCCCTTTCCCATGTGGGCTCATCCAGCACCCTTCGCCCCACCAGGGACTAATAAAAGGCATGTGTAAGGGGTGGGATTTGGACCCATTCTGGGCACCACCCCAAAATTATGCAAACCTGGCGCCCATGGCCTTTTACTTTAGGGATGGGGATTGTCCCTATGGAAATTTCCAATTTCTTCTGTTGATAGACAATTTTTTGAGGTTAAGAAGGCAACAGAGGATCAACTCTAGTTTCTTGTACTATAGTAAATGATATTAAAAGGAAGTACTTGTTGAAGGCTCGGTCATGGAACCCTTGCTCATGGAACTCATGAACTCAGTAGGATGAATCATTTGAGTAAGGACTGCAGATTTGAGCTACTCGGTATTCCTCAAGACAGAAGATGTAATGATGATGGAGAGAGTTTGATTTTGTCTGTCCCATTGTAATAGTCTGGAACAATTGGTATGTGGCAGGATATGATATTTTCCATAAATCAATGAAAATATAAAAGGGTAGCTAAAGGGAGCATGACATAACAGAATTTATTAGTAGAGTGGGGTGAATAATGGATTTTCCACTTTGTTGGCAGTTCAAAAAAATGTAATTTCAGGTTGAACTAAATCAAAATTTCTGAAAATGCTGGTGAATTGAAGGCAACAAGTTTCATTTTGGGTCAAATAAATCATTTTGCATGTCTCTGAACAAACTGGTTTGGTTTGTTTCCCCACAGTTTTTAACTTAAAAGCAAAGGGAAGGAAGAATGAGCTTTGCAAAATTTTTGAGGTGCAGGTTGTGGTGGCCAAGTTCAAGCCCAGTGGTTAGGGCTGTCACTAGGATTTGAGAGACCCACATTCAGTTCCTCCCTCTATCTGATGTGGAAAAAGGATTTGAACTTGGGTTTACAACACTGGGGGATATGCCTTGGCCATTGAGCTACCAGATACTCTGATATTAGTCTCTTTCCTGTTGCAGCTGTTCCACTAATTATTGGTCCAGAGAGAGAGAGAGTTAAAGAGAGTACTCTATAGCTGATGAATAGGGCGTTCATCAGTGAGGGGCAGAGCCAAATGCATGTCCTTGCCCCACATCTCGAGTGAATGCCCTAAGCATGCAATGTTATAAGGTGAGCACACTACTTCCCACTCCCATTCTGCGAACAGAACTTAAGTCTTGGGGGAAAAAAATGGCCAAAATTATTTGGTGGATTTCTATCAAATTCATTCATAGCTTCAGGTTGACTGAATAGGAAGCTTTCAACAAATTAACTCTTTGTCTGAAAAAATTTGCCCAACTCTACTTATGACTCTGTAAAAGAATTAAATACTTGTCTAAATCTTAGTTTCTCTAGTTCTTTGGCCTGTGTGGTAAGAAAGGACTTCACTTCCTCGGCCTAGTATTGCGGAGTCCTTAATGTGCATCTGAAGTGCGGTTCTATGACTCAGGAGAGATTGATTTTCATAGGTAGGTTTGTTAGGTATGATACATAAAATGATTGGGTTTTAATCACAGCCAGCTGCCCTGTCTGTGTCAGCTGTTGGGGTTTTCTGGAATTCTTGTTACAAGCTGATGGATCCTGCATAGACTTGCTGCAGAGGGGAATACAATGCAATATTGTGCCCCAGGGCAGTGTTCATGTGGAGGGCCTGTCTCAGGCCGCTGTAAGGTACATGTGGTGCACCATTGCTGTGGCAGGGAAGTGGAGTGTTAGTGGTACAGCGTGTATATGGCAGGGTGGTACAATGTGCCTATGATGGTGTATATAGCAACTAAGAACATAGTAACAGCCATATTTGATCAGACCGGTAGTCCATCTCGCCCAGTATCCTGTCTTCTGACAATGGGCAATGCAAGGTATCGATAGATTAAGTCAATTTAGGACAAGGGTGGAGGACTGCCTGGGAAGAGTCAAACTCCAAACCTACCTCCCTACCATGTGCTTCTTGGATGGCGTCAAAGAACAGATAGGGAAGAGGAGAGATTCTGGAAGCATAAGACATCTGAAGCTTATCGGGCAGCCAGACCCAGCTTTATCTCCAAGACAGGAAGAGGAAGCCAGAGTGGGGGTGAGGCTGCCCTGACCACAAAAAGAGGAGGCTGTGAATGAAAATATGCTTGTGCCCTGGAAAGACTTCCCTTTGGTTTGTTCCAAAAAGGAGAGCCTGGAAGGGTTGATGTGAGGCCTGGAAGAGCACATCCTTTGGCTGTGCTCGTGGTACGGGGGCGGGGTGGAGTGGTGTAGTGGGCCCGTAGCAGGGACATGTGTGTGTGGGTGGCACAGTGAGGCTGTGGGACAGAGGGCCTTATTTCTTATTTTTTGTATGATCTGCTATCCACTAGATACAGGCCCAGTTTGTGTGGTGTGATAGCAGCAAGATAAACAAGTGTCTCTTTTATTTGCCCTCTCATCGCTCCATAGAGCTACCATGGACTCTGGTTTTAGTCCACCACTGAAGTGGGGAAAAGATCATCTTCTCCAGATGTCTCAGGAATTTGTGTTACTTCTCTTCACAAACTACCAGGCTTTTTCCTTTGCTTGGGTTTGGTAGAGAAGATAATAGGCAGATCCGAATTTCTAATGCAAACACGATATGTTTGACTACTAACTTGGTAGGTTGGCTGCATACGGCCATGTAAAAATGACTTCTGAGCCTCATCTAGTGATATATCATGTATGTGTTCAAGTGATTGCTCTGTGTTTCCATTATGGTAGATAACCAGTTGGGAATTGGAAGCCTGTTTTTAAGAAGTGATTGTTCTGTTCACATAGAGTTTAGTCACTTGGTTTTCACATTTCTGCCCAACTTGTAATGAGACTTCACCCTTCTAGCGGGGATGAGCAATCCAATATGAGTGAGGGGTTGGGATTGACGTCTACCTGCTGACAGCCATGTTTGATTTAGATGGTTTAATCCTTTGGGCAGAGTCTGTACAAGATTCACCATGGAGACGTAGGCACCTAACTGTCACTTTGAGTGCCTAAATCCAACATGTAGTTGCTACTGGAATTCACAAAATCAGCACCCAGCTGCTAACTAACCCTGTAGTTGCTTTGCAGCACCTAAGTCCCCCTGCTAAACCTCTTCCTGACCTACTTTCACTTCCTGATACAGAATTTCTCTCCTAGTCTTCCAGATCCTCCATTTAGCTCCTTTGTCACATCTCTTTCCATTATAGACCTCCAGTTCGTTTTTTTTTTTCCTTTATGTTCTGGCCTCCCCTCATCCTTTGTTATTGCCAAGCCAGCTATCTGTAACAGGCTTTCTGCTTTGTCAGCTTCCATTCACCCCACCACTGCCTCCCCTTTCCCCATTCTTTATTAAAACCCAGATCCAAACCCCTCTCTGCATGCTGACTACAACTGGTGGTAATTTGGCTGGAATCCCCTCTCTGGCATTTGCTATTATCCAACCTTAATGTTGCTGCTTCTGTTATGTATGCCTGCCATCACATCTTCATGTGTGTATTCTGTGTGTATTCTGGTGTCATAGCTGCACTGTGTCATAAGAGTTATATGAGTGACTGGTTACGAAATGAAATTGTAATTGTAATTCGCATGGTCTTTTTTCCTACAGGCATGCAACCCAGCAAGAGACCAATAAAACCATCACTACCAGCACCAAAGCTATCAAGCAGCTGTCTGAAATTGTCAGAGGTTCATCTAGGGTAGGTGCCTTTTGAGATGCTATCTAAGTTGAAAGTTTGTTTTTTGTTTTTAAGGCTAAGTGGTGGTCAGCAAGTGCTGTAAAGTTGCTGAGCTCAGAGTCTTCATAATTTTCTTTGCTTTGATGCAGTGGCAGTGTTGAATTGAATGTTGCCTCGATTAAGCACCATTGCAAAGCAGATGCAGGGGACCACTTAGGACTTTTGGAAAGAACTCTCTCCTGAGGTTAGGTCTTATTAAAGTAGGCCTTGTCTTCACTAGAAAGCTTTGTCTACGCAAGTTACAGCAGTGATCAAAAAACGTAATTACAGCTCTCGTGTCTGTCCATACGGCATTCACTGTGTTGTTGAAGTGTGTCCACACTCGATGCTCTAACACTGACGTTAAGAGAAGTGCCCTGTAGGCAGCTGTCCCACTGTACAACTCACCACTTTGTGCTGCTAGGAGTTGTGGGAAGGTGTTTGGGCTGCACTGCATCATGGGTGCAGGTTCTACATTCCATGATGCATTGATTTCCGTCCCGTCATTCTGTGGGTTTTTTATTGTATTCCTCAGCATTTTTCAACAGTCCCCATTACCTGAGCGCCTGCCATCTCTGAAGGTCTGGATCCTGCAGTGCTCTCCACTGTTTTCTGAACTGCTGGTTGAGCAATGTATCGTGACTGCCCAATTGGAACTGGAATCTGAGGAGCCTGACCTGCTGTGTGCCATGCAAACGATGTGCACCACATTACTGTTTGCATTCACGGAGCATCCGCACACGGTGCACGGCCACTTATGGGTGTGTGAGACAAGCACTTAGTGGTGGGATCACATCATTGTGCAGGTCTGGGATGGTGAAAAGTAGCTGCAGAACATTTGAATGCACAAATCTACCTTCATGGAACTCTGTGTGGTGCTGGCCCCTGCCCTGCAGTGCAAGGGCACCAGAACGAGAGCTGCCCTGTCAGTGGAGAAGTGCATAGCGATCGCCGTGCGGAAGCTGGCAACTCCAGACTGCTACCAGTCAGTCGCTGATCAGTTTGGAATGGGGAAGTCCACCACTGGTGTTTTGCTTTCACAAGTGTGCAGGGGCATTAATCACATCCTGCTATGAAGGACTGTGACTGAGCAATGTGCGTGAAATAGTGGATGGCTTTGCAGTGATGGGATTCCCTAACTGTGGAGGGGATGACAATAGATAACACGTATCCCTATTTTGGCCCTATTTTGCGACAGAGTACAGAAACAGAAAGTTATATTTCTCTCTAGGACTGTAAGTACTTGTGGATCACCATGGGCATTTCACTGACATCAACATGGGTTGGTTAGGGAAGGTGCATGACACACTCATCTTCAGGAACACTGGCCTGTACGGAAAGCTGCAAGCAGGAACTTTCTTTCCAGACCAAAAGATTACAATGGGGGATGTTGAAATGCCCATAGTGATCCTGGGAGACCCAGCCTATCCTTTAATGCCATGGCTCATGAAGCCTTATATGGGCAACCTGGATAGCAGCAAGAATCATTTCAATAACAGGCTGAGCAGGTGCGAAATGACTATTGAATGTGCATTTGGCAAATTAAAGGCTTGCTGCAGGTGCCTTTATGGTTGGCTAGACCTCAAAGCGGATGATATTCCCATGGTTATAGCCGCCTGCTGTGTGCTCCATAATTTATGTGAAGCTAAGGGTGAAAAGTTTGACCCTGGGTGGAGCACAGAGGCAGATCACCTTGTGGGTGACTATGAACAACCAGATGCCACGGCTGTTAGAGGGGCTCAACCAAAGGTGGCCGTTTGGATTAGGAAGGCCTTGAGGTACTCTTTTGACAATGAGCCACAATAAGGGGTCTTTGTAAAGTGCAATGTGTCATGCAGACTGCTATCCAGCTTGCTCTGTGTGTCAATGGGAGGTGCAACCAGCGTGTGCAAGAGACAAATAAAGAGTGCTTATTCTTCAGATGTTATGTCTGTATTAAATAACAGTATTTGACAACAGACACAAAAATGGAGCTGGAGGAGAAAAAGCGGTGAGGGGCAGTCTGAGCTATTCCAAGTGGGTGTAAGTCCATCTGTCGTTCTGGTAGCTGTCTGGAAGGGTGAAGTGAAGGGGTACTGAGACAAGCCGGGACTTTGGTAGTTGGAGTGTGTGGAGGGCACAGTTAGCAGTTCTGTACTGGCTGCAAGGGGGGGAGACCATGCATGATTTCAGTCTGCAGCCTGATCAGCGGCTTTAACAGCTCCATTTGCTCCTCCATGGCTTTTATGATATGCTCATAACCTGCCATCATTTGCCCCTGGTTTTCATTTCTGTCCTGGCGATCCATGTGTCTCCAGGCCCTTTTTCCTTTCTTGTCCACCTCAGAATACTTCTTCGGATATCTTCTCTTTGCTCCTTCGAGGTCTTTTTTCTTATCAGCACAGCCATTTGGCGGATGTTGAATGTTTGATCACCACAGCCACATCTGTAGAAGACAATAAACAGTGACCAGTAGCATTGTTGTGAGTGCAATAACAGCATTGATGCATTACCATTAAATATACCCATCTCTCACTGTCCTCTTGCAAGTGCACAGATGCATGGTGAGTTTTTGCCAGGGATTGGAGGATGCCATTAACCTGGGGAAGAGGTTACAGGTGAAAGGTTGTTTACATTCTCGATTTAGGTCAAGAGGGACAAAATTGTAAATTGTGCCACCATTTTCTGCAAACGGGGCCATAAAAGCCGATATCTTACTCTTCAGAGTAAGCTGGGATGCATCTCCTCCATGCAGGCAGCTTCAAAGCGTGTCCGTATGCTGCTCACCTACGTGCCGTTTTGGTCCTCACACAGGTAATTGCCGAGTGGTGTGGCAAAGTTTCCTTCAATGGTGGAAGTAATAAAGTTGCTCTGCCAAGGAGCCTTCGGCAGTGGATTTGTGAATACCTCCAGGAAAGTTTTCTTGAGATCTCTCTGGAGGATTCCCACAAAATCTCGGAGTGCATTAACACGCTTCTCCGCCACACTGCCTAGCTGGAGAGGAGGATGGGAAGCACATGCAAACACATCTAGTGTAGTGCGTTTCTATCTCTTCAACCACCTTTATAATGCAAAAAAACCAAAGGACAGTTTTACCTCACGTACACAAGCAGCCTCCAATTAAAAAAAAACAAAACAAAACCCTTACCTGAGCACCATTCTCCAGAATCTGGCATGCCAATGCTGTACGGCTGGGCCTGGCTGCAATTTTCCGGTGTCGAGAAGAGCTGACTTCCCACATCTCCAAATGAGTCGGTCCCTGGCTGTGATTTGTCCTCCAACTTCACGTCCTCATCAACAACTTCTTTGTCAGGGTTGATTCCGGTGTCGCTGGCCCCAGATCTGCGGAGGTATCCACGGGGGTCTTGAGGGTGGAGGGGCGTCACCGCTGAGGATGGCTTCCAGCTCCTTATAGAAGCAGTGGATCTTTGGCTCTCTAGCAGATTGACAGTTTTCCTATCTGGCCGTCCGGTAGCTCTGCTGCAGCTCCTTGATTTTCACTCAACACCACAACGTGTTCCATTCATAGCCCTTCTCTGACATGGCTCCAGAAATCTGGCCATAGGTATCATAATTACTTTGGCTAGAGCGGAGCTGGCCATGCACAGCCGACTCTTCTCAAATGACGACTAGGTCCACTGGCTCCAGTGTGCTCCAAGCGAGAGAGCATTTGGTGCATGGAGCCGCCATGATCAGTAGGAAGAAGTGATGTGAGCTCTCCGCGCCCATCAAAAAGGAAGTGGAATTAAAAAATTCTGGGATTTTAAAAGGGGTGTGGTGGGTTGCTGAAGGGCAGTGAAGTTCAGAGTGGTTAGGGGATGGGCATTTTAGGGTACTTCTTGGAGGCCATTTCTACACAGATGCTTGATTGCAAAAAACCCTACACTTCTCATCAAGGTGGTTTTATTTTGCCAAAAAGATCAGCTGTTTCATTGGCGGGGAGGTGATTGCAGTGTGTACACCAGCAGTGTTTTATCAACAAAAGCTGACTTTGGGCGACAAAACTCTCTAGTGTAGATCAGGCCTTAAAAATCTTCAGTCACCTAGTGAAATCCCAGCTCTTTCCTATGCTATGTTTAAAACTCAACAGCCCACATGCCAACTGGAGTAAGTTGGAGAAGGACCCACAGAAGTCTCCAAACACTAGTCAGTGATGATGTCAGTAGACAAGTAAATGACACACACCACACACAAATTACACCTGGGTACAGGTGAGTCTGTTAAGAGGTGAAAGTGGATGTAAATGGCAAAGTAGTGATACTTGCCTGATATGGCATTCTCTGAGTGCAAAATATGTGCAATTTATCCGCCAAGAGGCAGAGATGGGAACAATCAGAGAATGCTAAGACCCACACAAAAGTTGCTGCTAGCAGTCACCTTATATCCAGTGGACCAATAGGTAAAAGACTCACCCAGGATGTGGGAATGTGGGGTTCAAATCCTCACTTTGTAAGTTAAAGCAGGTCCTCGCTATAGTCTAATTTATACCTTGCCAGCTACAGTTCTTGCAGGGACATATTCAGGCCCTAACATAACCAGGTGCATCTCCCACTGGCTCCCCCAAATTGGCTTGAGTTACACCCCCACTGGATACCAGCAAGTTTGAATAATTTGTCACTTACACCCATTTCCTGACCAACTTGTTTTTAATGTGTAACTTACCCTCATTTATGTCACTGCTGAATTTGGTCCATTACATTCACATTAGGGAAGAGGATAAGGCTTGCTTTGTGGTCATATGAACATTCAATCTTAATATTCTATGTTCCTATAAGAACAGCCATAATAGGTCAGATCAATGGTCCATCTAGCCTAGTATCTTGTCTCTGACAAAACCCAGTACCAGATGATTCTGTCAATTGGAGGTTTAGGGACACTAGAGCATGGAGTTGCGTCCCTGACCATCTTAGCCGTTGATGGACCTTTCCTACATGAACTTATCTAATTCTTTTTTAACCCATTTATGCTTTTGGCCTTCTCAACATCTATTGCAGTGAGTTCCATAGGTTGATTGTGTGTTGTGTTGAGTAATATTTCTTTTAGTTTGTTTTAAACCTGCTGCCTATTAATTCCATCAGGTGACCACTAGTGCTTGTATTACATAAAGGGATAAATAACACTTCCTTATTCACTGTCTCCATATCATTCATGATTATATAGACCCTCAATCATATCCCTCCTTAATCGTCTCTTTTCTAAAATGAATAATCCCACTCTTTTTAATCTCTCCTCATATGGAAGCTTTTGTATATCCCTAATCATTTTTGTTTCCCTTCTCTTTAACTTATCCAAATTCTCATATATCTTCTTTGAGATGGGGTGACCAGAAGTGCATGCATTATTCAAATGTGAGCATGCTCTGGATTTATATAGTGGCATTATAACATTTTCTCTTTTATTTATCTATCCTTGTCCTAATGGTTTCTAACATTCTGTTAGTTTTTTTGCTTGCCACTGTACATGGAGTGGGTATTTTCAGAGAACTATCCATAGTGACTCCAAGATCTCTTTCTTGAGTGGTAACAGCTAATTTGGACCCCATCATGTTTAGGTATATTTGGTATTAGATTTTCCAATATGCATTGCTTTCTGCTTATCAACATTGAATTTCATCTGCCATTTTGTTGCGCAGTCACCCAGTTTTGTGAGATCCCTTTGTAACTTTTTCCAGTCTGTTTTGGACTTAACTATCTTGGGTAGTTTTGTATCATCTGCAAATTTTGCCATCTCATTATTCACTCACTTTTCCAGATCATTTATGAATATGTTGAACAGCACTGGTCCCAGTACAGATCCTTCAGGCACCCCATCATTTACCTCTCTCCGTTGTGAAAACTGACCACTTATTCCTCACCTTTGTTCCCTATTTAACCAGTTTTTGATTCATAAAAGCACCTTCCCTCTTACCCCATGACTGCTTAGTTTGCTAAAGCGCCTTTGTTGCTTATCTTGGAGAACAGAATTAACTAGAGTGTGGATTAGGTAATAGGCACCAGGTAACACAGTAATTCAGTAGCTAAAGCAAGAATATAATCCCTGTCTCTCAGCTTCCAATCCTGTACCCTCACTAGTGGAGCATGGACCCACGAATCATATTTCCTCCCTACTGGACAGTCTCCTGGTGTGCTGTTGGCAATCTGCACTCTCCTCACATCTGCTCCTCCTGTAGTTTTCACTATCCAACATTCCCTTGAACTACCCATGCTCCTTCTGCTCCCTCCCCAACCCCGCTTTTATTTGAGGTGCCCCATGGCCTTATCTCCCACCTCTCTGTGACGTCCATGATTGGTGCTTACCCAAACTGTCCCTGCATCTTCTCGCTCCCTCCCTGATGTTCCCCAGAATTCCAGGTTTCCCCTTTCCCTAGACACAGTTCCAATGTCCCTCCACCAGGAACACATATTAGTTGAACTGCCCAAATCAGGCTTTGTCCAAATAGTCGCTAAGGGTCTGAAGCTGTGCTAATATAAAACCCCATGTTGTTTTAGGAAGGAGCACAGACATTGCTTCTTGCCATTGCCTGCCTATATTGAATGATTAAGAAGAGGAGGTGCTGGCAAATGGATACTCTAGTGAGGGCTGCGGTAGCCTTTGTCCGAGACAGAATGATCTGGGGGGGCTGTTTAAATGGTCAGATAAAAGCCGGTTGGGGGGGGGGGGGGGCAGATGCCCAACAGACTTTATAGAGATGTGATGGCATGGCCATTTTGTGCAGATCCCCACGTTATTTTGTGCAATACAAATTGGGTCCAGAGGGAAGTCAAATAAGGCCAGCTGAAAAATAATCACAGTGCCTTATGCTTGAATGTTATTATCAGCCCTTGAAGCCCAGGTGGAGTCCAGCAGAGGAGTCTATGATCAGAACAGGTTTCACTGTAGTGGCTGGAAAGTTCTTAAATTAAAATAAGTCTTTTTAAGAGCAGAAAGGAAAAGAGATGCAAACGTTTATGCTAAGAGGAGAAATAAACTCGCAACTCTGTGTTGGCATCACATAATAACTTGTCCTCTCCCTGGTCAATTAATTTAACAAATCTTTTTTTTTTTACTCTTGCTTTGTAACAGTGTGTAGCTTAAATAATTAAACCTACAAATTTTGATGTAAAGCCTGTAGCCTTTTACACTTCTATAAAACAAATGGCTCTGATATGGATTGGTTGCTGGGTCTCAAAGTCACTCTGGGGGAATCTGTGGAGAGTGTTCCAAAGCTTTCCTCTTGCAAAGTTTCTCACAGCAATGAGAAACCTTCCATTGATTTAAAGCTTTATAGTCAGTCCCTTCTGATCCATTTTTCTGTGTAGTACTTTGCACAAAAAGGTTTTTTTTTTTTCTTTTCCAACAGTGATGTGCTATCAGCCAAGTGCATTATGGGTTTTTCCCTGCCTTCCTTTGAAAGATCAGGCATTGATTCAGATTGCTGGAGACAGTAGCTTCACCTGGATGAATACATAATATAGCAGGAACAGAGGTACTGGTGTTGCTAGACCACTGGTTGGATCCAGTGTGAGAGGAGGCAGGATGCTAGTCTAGTTGGACACGCCATCATGCTGGGGCTACCTCTAAACCATCATTAAAGGGCTCACACAGAAAAGCCGCTGTCTAACACGGGAAGGCTAGGATTTCTTTTGGGGTAGTGTTCGGTTTGAGTGGTCCCAATAGTTATGTTCTTTAGGGCAGAGATCATGACTTAATCCATGTTTGTAAAACACCGTCTAAAGTGATGGTGTTTGATCTGTAAAATGGGGGTCATGATACTGTTTTGTAAAGTGCTTTGAAATCTATAAGAGCCAGTGGTATTACTGCTAGTTAATGATTTTTAATAATTTAATGATGCATCTCCCATCCCTTATAAAATAGATCTTTCTGTTCTTCAGCAGTGTTTGAAATGCTAAAACATGCTGTAGAGTTGCTAGATTTTTTAGCAGTGATTGTAATACACTGTAGCTTTTTTTTTTTAAATAATGTCCCCTCCCTTTCTCCTAACATATCCCTATGCAAACCTAAATACATTAGTCTAAAAGGTTCTTGAGCTTTAAGATGCAAGCTCCAAGGGTTCCGAGGACTTTCCTAAACCACTAATATTTTCTGGAAGATGATCCAACACACGTGCTGATTAAAAAAATACTACAGCATTGATCCCAAACCTTCCAGTTTAGAACAATAATGCTACAGCCCCATTGGATTATTCATGTAGAATATTGTAGCATGTTATTTGGAGAAGCACTGCTGGTTGAGCCCTCCTTTTTTACTGAAATCCTAATTTTAAGACTTCCTGCTTCCACTGAAGTCAGTGATGAAGTTCTTATTGACTTCATTGGGTGCAGGACAGGGTTTGGATGGATTTTGGTCCGAGCAGTTACCAGAGAGAGATTAAACAACCTGGGAACAGGAATTAAGCGGTGAGACATACTAAATGTTTCAGGACCCAAAACCATGGTTGGTGGTGGCTCTGTTTTTCATCCAGCTCCTCTTGCTAATTGTAATATTCTGCTAATCCTCATTGATGATAGTCGCAACGCTATTATTCAGGAGCAGGGAAGTAGTGTATTTGTAACTTAATTCATTAAGGAGGCTGTGGAATCTTCATCATTGGAGGTTTTAAAGAGCAGGTTAGATAAACACCTGTCAGGGATGGTCTAGATATTACTTAGTCCTGCCTTGAATGCAGGGGACTGGACTAGATGACCTCTCGAGGTCCCTTCCAGCTCTGTGATTCTATGATCATTCTGAGATGTCCATCGCCAAGCCCTTTTTTTTTCCAGTTATCCCCAAATAACTAACTTCTAAGGGAGGGACTACCCAAATCCATTTGCTAGAGCAGCTCTTCAACAATATTGCTACAGGAAAAGAGATTTGAATTACGAGACATTTTAATTTCAGCCACTGAACCCGTGATTCAGGGAAAGAACTTTGATCGTTATAGGTAGCATGGTGAGCAAAGACTATCTTTGCTTTTGTCAGGCTCAGTGTGTGATAAAAATAAGGTGTGCATTGTTAGCAACTGCCATAATATTCATGACCAAGTCTCTCAATGCTGCTTCGAGTATATTTAATATAAGTTATGGGAGAAGCTGTGATAGTCAGACAGAATGGAGTATGGCCCATTCTTTGCTGAAGAAGGTTTAGAAATGAAATCAGAAATCAGTTTATTCCTACAAGAAAAATATAACAACAACAATAATTGTATTATTATTAATGGCACTCTTTTAGTAGTAGTATTTCTGTATTATTGCAAGTATGCATGAGGTACTCATCATTGTACTCATTGTCCTTTACAAGATATAAATATGAAAGGCAACGTTCCCATCTAATGGAACGGGTGTTCGGTGACTCCAGACTTGAAAGTGAGGGAAGTATGGCAAAATAAGAAATTCCAGAATGGCAGTTAGTAGAAAGGTCTGGGCAAAGAATTCCATCTTGTATTGTCTAATAAATGTGGTTAGGTTTCAACTCAGGCTTATGTCCCAGAGAAGTGAATTCCAGAGAGGATGCCCTGCTTCCTAGCATATGAGTAAATGTATAGACACTCCGGCCTCTGATTAGAACTCTTTTGTCCCTAAGCCAATCAGAATGAAGATGCTTATTAATGACATAGTGAGCACAGACCTTTCGAGAACAGAATAATCCATCAGACAAAACGATCAAATCAGTCATTTGGCATCAGCCAAATGAACTCCTTTTAATGCACCATTCTCCCAGAATCAGTGTCCCCTGCATTAAAGACAGTTTGAGTCTGCCTTGGCATTTAGAAAGGAGCTACAGGAGACCATGCTGCAACATTCTATTCCCTTGATGACATCTCTTCTTTAGATATGTTGTCGTTAAATAAATGCATTGAATTAAAATGTGGTGTCTGGAATGTCATGCTGTAATATGTTTGCTTTTAGTTTTAAATATACTTAAGAAATTGCACCATATTGTGTTTGTTGTATAATGAATACAGAGTGGTTTCCATAGCCTAAATTTTTTTGCAGTCTAATTTCTCAGAAGAGAATATGGGGATTTGTAATAGGAATAAAGCTTTCATATTTTCAATGTTTTTTTAATTATTATTATAGCATCATCAGTGTGACACGGTAATTCATATCAATTAGATCTGGTCGAATAGCGAAAAGGCATTTTTCTGCTTTTTGGCAAATGGCACTGATCTTCATCACATTATATATTCACTGAATAATATTGTTGATCAAATGCTGCAAAAAGTATTTGCTGAATATAATACTCCGTGAATACTGGTGAAATTCATCTACTAATATAGTCTCCAGATATGATTTGACCAGCTCTAAAATAAATTGCATGATGTCTGACAGACCTTCTGTGAAAACATAAGGACAAAACCTGAAGTCTTTACTCTTTTTCCCTGACGTGAAGCCAACGGGAATTTGTCTTAAGCCAGATCTACACTAGGAAAGGTTTGATAGCATAACTGTACAGCTTATGTTGGCAAAAAAGTAATTTTTCCTTTGTATATTATACCACTTTCCTGAGTGAAATAAGCTATACTAGCAAAACTCCTTTTTTTTTTCTGTCTCTCTCTCTCTCGATATAACTGTGTCTGCATTAAGCTTTTGCTGGTAAAAAAAAGTCATCAAAATCACACCGATAGGTGACTTTACTACCAGCAAAAGCTAGTCTAGTGAATGTTTAGTAATGTCAGAGTGAAATCTAGGGGTTTCAGGATTTGGCCTGTAGAAATTAGACATACAAAAGGCCTTTTAGTTCATGTAATCCAGATACCATAAGGATGAGCATCATAGCCTATTGATTAAATAGCTAATAAAATATTCTAGAAGTCACATTGTCTAGGATTGTCCCCTACTGTATATTCTCTAGGATTTTGCACGGTCCAGTTTTGTGTATCCAACTGTAGCATGCACCTCTTCCCTCAGAAGTGATAGATTGTATAATTGAAGCAAAATCAGTCCTGTTTGGTATATAAATTGGAGACTACATGGAGAGCCCACAGGTTAAGCATCCCTTTACTCCCTAACCAAATAACTTCTTGAAGCATCTTGGTGTTTCTTGTAAGTCAGATGCTGTTCAAATACTGAGCAGATCCTAATGCTGCTTAGCTTACGAGATCTTGCAGGATCACTGCTCAAGGTCATACACTATCTCTTTTTTGCTGAATTCTCATCTATTTTAGTTGTTAGTAATACTTTTCTTTTGACTATACTTTTGTCTTTTATATACAGCAAGAGCGACTTCAACTGGACAGGTTGAATAACCAGCTGTCTGATGCCATCCAGCGATACGGAGCTGTGCAAAAGGTAATGGGACTCTTGCGCTCCCTTTCACTTTTTGATTTGTAGATTGGGAATATGTTGCTCAAGCACGAACTGGTCAGCAGGGTGTCTCGTCTCTTTTTTTTTGTCTTATACCGTGATTATTGCAAGACAGTCTTACTGTGATTTGGTGGCCCAAACAGCATATGCAAATACTGAAAAACATTAATTGAATTAGAAACATATACAATAATTTACTGATAAACTGGCCCATCCGTGGCTGACCATCAGGGGCAGCTGTAGCAATGTGATGACATCACAGCTGAATAGAAAATGCTGCTACAGCTCAAACTTAAATAAAACAAACAAAAGTAAATCCCCTCCTTTTCTTTCCCGTCCCCACTTAATCCCTGGGTGACCGTCTCCATTTCCAAGGTGTCATCAGTCATCTCTGTGCTGATGACTCACAATCTACTTCCCCAAACCTGTCCACTCTCTTCTGGTCGGTTCCACGTATGACAGCCTCATGATACACCTGGTCGGAACTTGAAATTTCCATTCCACAGGGAGTTCTGATATTTTGCGACCAAGTTTTAATTTCAAACCAGAATGAAGACTAGAAATGTCCTGTGGAAAGAACATTTGGAATTTTTCCTGTTTATGAAAAAATGAGATGTTGCCATTTGATTATTCTGAAACAAAACAGACAGCTGCCCTGCACTCCAAGGGACTCCAAGGGCTTTCAGGATCCCTGTCTCTGGGGCAGCCTCACAATGGAGAAAGCCTCAGAGTTGGGGACCCCCAGGCTTCCAGACTCTCTGCAGCACAGCTGGAAGCCAAGACCTTAAGGTTACATCTACACAGCCCTCTGGAGCCAGCCTCAAAGCCTGGGTCGAGAAACTCAGATTGGTGGGACTTGCACTCGTGTTCCAAAAATAGACGGCACTTTGAAGTTGCGGCTCAGACTGACGCTTGGGCTCTGAAGCCTAGGGAGGAAGGATGGGCTTCAGAGCCCGATCCCAAGCCCAAACCATGACTGTGCAGCTGGTTTTAGAGCACTAGTATGGGCCCTGCTAGCCCAAGTCTGTGGACCCAGGCTGGGAGGCACGCTTCTACGGGCTGTGTAGATATACCTTGGAGCTCTTGCTGGAGTCAGATGGCCCAGATCTTCCTGATCCATGTGTCAGGATTGCCCTGGAGGAACCTGGGCTCCCCAGCAGTCCCGCTAGGCAAGCTTATAGGCAGGGTTTCAATGAGACCCAGTCTGTGTTTCAGCAGAAGGTCGTCGAAACCAAAACGTTTCCGCAAACCATTTCAAATTCAACCATCGGCAATTTTCAGCAAAAAGCCATTTTGTCGGAAAAGTTTTAGCAAATCCTATTCAATGAGAGATCCACCTGCATGCTCCAACTCCTGCTCAAGCGCAGCCTGGCCAAACTTAAGCTTCTTACTTACCATTCTTCAATGGGAGTTACATGCACTTGTGTCTAAAGTTGGGAAAAGGAGGATTTTGTGCAAATGGAATATCTGAAGCACATACTCCAGCACTAACAGTTGCACACAAGACACTTGCTAGGAGGATCTAATAGGATGCTCATCTGACACCCAGTATTACTGTATAGAAAAAGTCAGTGAGGTGATATCTTTTATTGGACCAACTTCTGCTGGCGAAAGAGACAAGCTTTCAAACTACACAGAGCTCTAGACTTGAAGGAGAGCTCTGTATAGCTCGAAAGCTTGTCTCTTTCACCAACAGAATTTGGTCCAGTAAAAAATACTATCTCAGTCACCTTGTATCTCTGATATCCTAGGACCAACACGGCTACAACAACACTGTGAACAACTCTCTGTTATGTTCAGACTGTCACAACATCTGCAATGCTTTTGGAGAGAAGGTTTTCCAAGGATTTGATTTTGCTAATTAAAAATTACATCTGGTCATTTAGTAAACACATGCAAAAAACAGTTATATTTCTGATGGGTACCAAAGTGATATGATGAGGCTAAAAGTCAGATATCTAAATAACAACTAGTTCTGTCTTTGGCCTTGATTTACCATTTAAACCTGAACTTAATTTTAAATATGTATTGTCCCACCTCTATTTAGCAAGGTGCTTTTGATGTGCTTAGTTGTAAAGATATGTTTAAAACTCATTGACACGTCAAGCATGTGCTTAAGTCCTTAGCTGAATTGGGGCCTTTGTTGCTAACACCTTATATCATTGAAACTGAAAGATTATTTACATTTCACCATTTACACAGTGAGTAGGCTGGCAAGATGCACGTACTTATTGTTTCTCCTGTATTAGAGCCATTATGGAAAGTGTTTTAAAAAATTGTTATAGCCTTTAAACCGTGTATATGTAATAGAAATGTTGCTGTCTTATTTCTACTCATGTCTTTCTTTGTACAATCTTTCCTCCTCTTAAGTGCTGGGTCTAAATTAGATTACACTGTCTTGTTAAATCAGAAGTCCAACATATCCGTGTAATGGGCTTGTTTGCTGTTAGATACATGGTCATCAGTACACTCCCTCCAAGCTGTGCATGTGACTTTTTTTTTAATAATTCCAAAAGTTTTCAAATTAGTCATTGCATTTTGCGAATGCCCAGATGCAGCAGGAAAACAAAGTGACTGGCAATTTGCTACTTACTCACATCCTCGCTGTCATTTCTTAAGTGCATGTTTTGGTTTTGATAACTTTGTCATGCTTGAAGTTTAAATGACTTAATTCTTGAAAGACCTACCTCTTCAAGGCAGTTTTTCCACTGCTAAACTACAGGTTTCTTTTCTTTTCTTTTTTTTTAATGTAACGCGAATGAAAAAGAATGTAATGTGGCTTTTTTCACCAATGTTTGACCACTGATCCCTCCACTCCAATCCCTTCTTTTCTTCTTTGGCAGAAAATAGCAGAGAAGTCCAAAGCTTTGCTTCCTACGGGGCAGAGAAGCAGCAAACAGGTAGGTATGTGTGTTTGAACTTTAAAGTACAATAAATGAAGTGTTAATAAGGTGCTAGTCTCTAATCCCCGTACTGATGTTGAGTAGCATCTTACTCCATGAGCAGCTCCATTGAAATCAATGGCTGTTCCTCCTTTTAAAGTTCTATATAATTCAGTGTCAGGTATCAACCTTGGCAGATGGCAATGATCACAGAATCCTAATAAGTCAGAAATGTTGAATTATCTTGTTCGGTGCCTTGCTAATACAGGACTGTTCTGCTCTGCATGTTCTACCGTGTTGTCCATTCTGAAATGTCTCTAGACATGAGCTTTTCCTCACTTCTCAAGGAGACTTTTTCACAGTCTAACTGATTTACCAGTAGGGAATTTTCCTGATACTCTATCTTAGACCTCAATTTTAAGGCATGGTCACCTGGGGAATGTCTACACTGCAGTAAAAGACCTGCAGCAGGTCTGGGTCAGCTGGCGCGGGTTTGCGGGGCTTGGGCTGTAAAACTGTGGTGTAGAAGTCTGTTCTCAGGCTGGAGCCCGGGCTCTGAGGTCCTGAGAGCAGGGTGGGTCTCAGAACCTGCGTTGCAGCTCAAGCCCAAGTCTACACTGCTGTTTTTTGCCCTGTAGCCCCAGCCCCTTGAGCCCGAGGCATCTGATTCAGCTTCTGAAACTTCGTGCCACAGGTTTTGTACTGCAGTATAGACTTAGCCCCACTCTCCATTATATATGTGTTTTACTTTCTCCTTTGTATTTATACACATGCACTAAAAGTGCCTCTTCCAGGCTCTATCACCTTTGATAATTAGCAAACAGAAAATATCCAAAAAATAGCTACTCACCAGCCAATCCTATAAAGGGACTTAGCTGCTCAGAGCAAAATTCATCCGAAGTGCAACTCAAATGGCTTTAGTAGAGCTACACCCAAAATGAAAGAACATAAGAATGGCCATATTGGGTCTAACCAATGGTCCACCTAGACGAGTATCCTGTCTTCTGACAGTGGTCAGTTCCCACTGCTTCAAAGGGAATGAACAGAAAAGGAAATAACTGAGTGATCCATCCCTTGTTCTCCATTCCCAGCTTCTTGCAAACAGTGATTAGGAGCACACAGAGCATGGCGTAGCATCCCTGCCCATCCTGGCAAATAGCCATTGATGGGCCTGTTCTCCAGGAACTTACCTAGTTCGTCTTTGAACCCAGTTATAGTTTTGGCCTTTGCAACCTCCCCTGACAACGAGTATCACAGGTTGATGTCTGTTGTGTGAAGAAGAACTTCCATTTGTTTGTTTTAAACCTGCTGCCTGTTAATTTAACTGGGTGACCTCTAGTTCCTGTGTTATGTGAAATGAACCTGGCCCTCAGATCCTACAATGTGCCATTCAGAAGAGCACTTAGGTACTTATAACTGATATTGGGACACTAGAGCACTGAATTTAACTGCTCACTTCAGTGTGTCTGTTTGGAAAAAGTGCCTTAGCGTTTCCCGCAAGCGATTTTTGAAAAAGATTCCAGTTTGCCTGTAAATTCACATTTTCCTTCCTCATTGTTATCATTCTTATTTGGAGCACCTGGCTTCCTAAACACCATCCAGCTCATGCTTAGCAGCTCAGTGTGCTAGTTGCACTGGTGCTTATCAATAAAGAGCAGAACTCTCTGAGAAACAAAAATCTCTTCCTGCAAAAAGACCTTCATTTAAAAAAAATCATTCCAACATAAAAATGTGATTTTTTTTCATGGGAAGGGTTTTCAAGAAAAATTTTGGGAGAATTGAAATGGAATTTTTCAGCTTTCCAGCTTGCCTGCCTTGAAGGCTCTTGACAGTTACACTCCTGGACCCATGTGAGGGGAGACAAGGAAGATGAAGAGATGTCAAGAAAGCAGATCTATTGGTCTTTCTCCCTCTCTGGCTCCCTGAGCTGAGGGTAGAGCAGGCGGGAAGACAGTCAGGGTACTCAGGCTTAGCTGCGGTCCCAGAAAGCTTTTGTCAGTTCACAAACAGAAAGTGAAATATGACAAGAGTCTTCCAGCCAGGCAGCCCCCATTTCGATTTTTCCCCAAAAAATTTTGGCTTTGTGAAAAGAACAGTTTTCCTTGGAAAATCATACAGATTACCCTCCCCCCCCAAAAAAAATCATCTCTGTTAAGGCACTGTTGTGCCGAGTTGGAGGGAGTCACAAAAGATCCTACATCTTTTGGCAAAGACATGGGCCAGAAATTAATATTACTAGGCAGGGTTCAAAAAATTAAGATTCTATGTCTGACTTGGTTGTAACTTAGTTGGAATTAGTTTGCTGAGGTGTTAGTGTATTTCTGTATCCCAGATAAGGCTGTCTTGTTAAATGGTCCATTGGCTCTTTGGACCCTGGAATGAGTATACTTTACTTGCAGTATTCATGTATGGTTTTATTGCTCTCTAATGTCTTATTTCCCCCACTCCTCCAGTGTCGGGGGTGGGGGGTTACTTGTTGGATGGACCGGGTGAACAGTGCCACCTAGTGGTGACGTCCCGGGATATAACCCCCAACGGCAGGCGACCCTGGGGTCACTTGGCCAAGCGGCAGTATCACCCAGTGGTGATAGTCAGAGGCTCTGTTTTGCCTAGGAACTGTGTTGCCTGGTGCTGGCAATCCAGAGGGCCACTTTGCCTAGCGGCCATATCGGCCAGCAACAACAGTCCCACGGCACCGCCTTGCCCAGTGGCTGTATTGTGAGTGGGGAGAGAGAACTTGGGCTGACCCTACTCCACCAGGATCCAGACTAGGGACCTTCAAAGCCAGGTTCCCTGTTAGAGGGCTCAGGTCGCCATATACCCAAGCACATGCTCTGGGTTGATTTATGCCCTTTTCTTCCTCTCCATCTGTTCCTCCACTGCTACCCGCATGTCATCCCCTTTGGCTCCCGTGATCGACTAGCTCCCTGCAGCACAGCAAGGAGGCTCGGCCCCAGTGGCTTGGAGTCCCTGCGGCTTCCTGGCAGGAGCCTATTGCATGCAAACTGCTCTCAGTCAGCCCAGACTGAGCTGAGCTGCTCCCTTTTGAATGCTCCCTCCACTGAGAGCATGCACACCAAGGATGCGGGGGGCCATGGCTTCTAGGACCCAAAGCAATATGTTAACCCTCTCCTCTCCAGTTTGGGGTTGGTACATTGTCATGCCCAGCAAGTGGTGATCAAGCATGGTCACAAATGGCATTATTTGTATCTTTGTTGGCCAAATTCTGATCCAGTTGAAGCCAATGTACAAACTGTCATTGATTTCAATGGGGATACAAACTGGCTCGTTATGAATATGATATCTGTGGAGGAAACGAAAGCCCTAAATGAAGAAAGCACTTAAGCACCTGCTTAAAGCTAAACATATATTTAAGTGGCCTTAAATTAAGAATGCTTTCCTGAACTGGGGTTTAAATTGATTCACCAATCTGATTTTAGTACTGCTTGACAGCAGCTATGGATTTAGCCTTATATGTATAGCCATAGGAATATTGGACATCTTGGGCCACATTCTATTTCATCAGTGTAGCTACATTAGCTTTTGTATGTAATGGAAAGCAAAATTTAGCCCAAAATATTTAAAGAAAATAGGTAACTGGTAGATTTTATCAGAATTGCTTCCTCTGCATATTCCTTATACGCTAAATCCTGAACCCACTACAATCCATATAAAAATGGACTTCTTTGAGATTTGGCCCTTAAAACCCCAGTAATTTTGC
This sequence comes from Mesoclemmys tuberculata, assembly GCA_007922155.1. Classification (NCBI taxonomy): domain Eukaryota; kingdom Metazoa; phylum Chordata; order Testudines; family Chelidae; genus Mesoclemmys; species Mesoclemmys tuberculata. The sequence continues at coordinate 12,958,345 of ML675632.1, read as the reverse complement.
AGTAGTGATCTAACATTTATTAGAGAACTTTCATTATCTGTAGGTATCCAATACATGCTTTAAACGGTGAGGAAGATAATTTTTCAAAGCTGCGGTTAAGGCTCTAAATGGATTTAGAGCAATTTCTTTGGCTCCAGTCAGGAGAAAAAATGAAGCTAACATAAGATACTGTCCACTTGATAAGCTGTGATGTTGGAGGCATTACCAGGTCTACTGGTTTGAATCTCAGGTGGGCTGAGCATCCACAGCTCAGGGTCAACTTAACAGGAGCAGTAGCTGGACAGCACCTATGAAAAATAGACCATTGATTTTTCAGGAGGATTGATGAAATGCTTTGAACCTTTGTTCAAAATCTGAACCAACCATTTCTGGAGAGTACTCAGAACCTTGAATGGTTGAGCCCAAGATGACCGGATTTGTAGAGTCCTTTGTGGGTACAAAATTAGTATCTGCATCCGATCTCCAGTCCGCAAACATGGTCCAGGGATATTTGCATCTGCGGATGTGGCTATCCATGGACATAAAGTGGATATCCACAGATTTGAAGGGCTCTGCATATCTACCACAGCAGATCAATCATGGTTGATTTCACACAGAGGGATGACAGTGAAATATTTACCAGCAAAGATAAAATATAGGCAAGTGATTTATGAATAAGCTGAAAAAATGTGATCAGGACAGAACAGAATTCCAAAGGAAGGAGCTAGCATGATGGATACCAGAACAACCCAGTTTGCGTTACACGTGAAGATTTAAAAAAAATGCCCTGTTTGTTTTACTGCTCTCATGTTGCTACTGTGTTAGACATCTAGTAGTCAGTCACGGGAGTGGACTCACCAGTTAGAGGAGTTCTCTATCTTGTGGCTGGATCTCATGCTTGTCCTGATTTGATACTTTGCTTGTATGTAACCACAGCTGAGACACACAGTGGAGCTTTCACGGTGCAAAGATAGTATGTCTTTGTGGTGAAGTAGAAGAGATTTTTCCCTTGGCTTAGCTTTTAGGAGCTGGGCTAAGTATTTCTCAGCTGGAAGGCTCTTTTCTTCACACCTTATGCTTTGCTGGTTGAAGTTGGTGACTTTTGACTTCAAGGCATGTGAAATGGTTTAAAATGACACTTAATGGAATTTCATGTTGGACAGGCCCACAGCTGCATAACGTATGTACATACACAGATTTGCATATGTCCAGCTTGGACACCTGTGATACCTGATGCACGTGTGCTTGTATGTGCAGGTCCCTGATGTACATCCTCAAATCAGGTTTGAACTTGTGTGGGTATGTTTGCTTCTATCGTCCATCCAGGATCTTTTCATTTTCCTCCTCTTTAAAATATATTAAAACAATAAATTAAGTGTTTAAAACTTGCTCATGTTAAAGCAATGGGTGTTATGGTTGGTTCCCCCCGCCCCCCGCGCGCACAGGAGTCAGGAAACTCAAAATTATGGTTCCCACAGCAACTGCAACTCGACTACCTTGTGCATGTATTCAGGCATTAAAGTTACCACCGTGTACAATAACATAAAATACAACGTATGTACAGGAGAGCTGATATGTGCTGCTTTTGGGAACCACATTGTGATTTCCTGATGTTTGTGCAGGTAAAATCTCCGTCAGAATGCTGCCATAGTGCAGAAGAGGTTTTTTTAATTATTATTATTTGCAATTAATTGTAACAGTTTTAAAAAGTTGAACTGACTCCAATATACACATATCCCTACAATCTTCCTCTTGCAGTGGTGGGCAGACTTGGTGAGATGTTCAGTAACCTAAATCCTAATAAGAGTCCTTTGGGAAGTAACTAATTTCCTTTGTGTTCTCTCTCTGATGGCAGTGCTTTAAAGGACATAAAGTGAATCTTCAGAAGACTTTGTTTTAAGATACTTGTCATAGTGAATATGAAATGAAGTCTTTTGTTTTGTTTATTTGGCTCTATAATAGCTACCAAAAGACACTGATCACAAGTTCTATACTCTGTTAACAGGCACATAGACACAATCCAATATAAAAACCAAAAACCAGCAACAACGCCACGAAATATGGCTGTACCATGTAAACCATGTAGTGAAGGAGAATTGAGGAACAATATCTTGTCCTTCTTCATTATTATGTCTCAAACAACATCTCCTTCCCCAAAGACCCCACTATAAGAGTAGTCTTGTAGTGTGCTCCGCATCCTAGAAATGCAGGGCTGGAAGAGATGTCAGAAGGTGACTCCAGCTTCTGCGCCCTGAGTGTGCCCCCAAAGATAAACACGTGCAAACTGTATTGGATGAAAAGAAGGAGTGAGCTCTAAAACTGAAGGTCTCTCAAGTACCCTGCCATGCCATCAGCTATACTGAAATGGACTGGGGTGGATCCAGCTTGAGCATCTTCCCTAATCTTGAAGGGCTCATTATGTCATCAGCCCCAGTCTATTCTGCATGGATGAACTGTCTTCAGGCCTCCCTCTTTTGCTCAAGATTCCCACAGAGTCTTCAGTAACTATAATTGGTCATGAACTTGGTTTTACTTATTAATTGATGGATGATGTATCCCTTCAACTTGGACGCTTCCTGACCAATCCCTGAACCTGTTTGGAAGGGAAAAGTAAAACTTGGTTACAAACGAGGAATAAAGTGTAAAGTGGAACTTTACCAGAAATTGGCAAAATCGAAACTGACAATTAAAAAAAATATGAAACACATTTTTGTGTATAGTGTTTTTAGCAAATGAAATCACTGTAATTCTGATATTATACTGTCACCCTCTCTATTTCCTCCCTCCCACTCGGGAAGAAGATAATTAGTACCGTTGAACAGAACAGTTGCCAAAAGATTGTTTTTGGGTTTGGTTTTTTTCATATGACTACTTCACCCTTCCTTTCAAGGGTCTATAAATTATGTATCTTTAGAAACATAAGAAGACTAATAAATCTCTGTTTACATTTTAGGAGCTTATTTCTGCAAATCACGCCAATTTATCTATGCTTTAAATGTGCTTCCTCCTTGCAGGAAGCATGCCTTCTGATTCTTTTGTGTGTGTGTGCACGTTTATTTGCACGCATGTGTATGTATGTAGGTGTGTGTATATTGTGATATAGTAAGGGCAGAGGGCAGTAGGAAAGTTCTGGAAGGGTGCTATGTAAGTGCTAGAATGATCCGGGCTTTATTCCCTATAGACTAGCCAGAGTCAATTGAAGGTAATTAGTGTCAGCTGACACCAATTAAGGCCCCACCCAGGTGCCTATAAAACCCCTCTACTCCTGAGAGACGGTGTGAAGTGGAAGGAGTAGGTGTGTGATAAGCAGAGGAGTGTGTGAAGTTGTAGAGGAGAACAGAACGGAGTACAGTGGTGTGTGGAGTCATGAAGGAGAACAGAACGGAGTGCAGTGGTGTGTGGGAGATCGGTGGAGTCCTGAAGAAGGTACGGGGCTCAAGAAGCCAGAAAGACAGAGGGGGGAGAGTGGCCCAGGGGAAAAGCCTGCAGCTGCCAGTAAGGTGCCAGCAGCACATAGCTGCAAATCAGATGGCCCCTGGGCTGGGACCTGGAGAAGCGGGCGGGCCCGGGTCCCCGCCCCCCTCCCTGGGAAGACAGGATAACCAGCGATGCCCTGGCCCACTACAAAAGGCAAAAGTGAGAGACCCACTAGGGAGAAGCCGGCCATTTGCCACAGGCCCTGTTACATCTTGAAACAGAACCTGCTGTATAGTGTGACCCCAATATGGGGGGAGGAAATAGAGCAACTCTTGGTGCCATGGAAGCACATAAAGGCAGTTCTCGAACTGGCCCATAGTCATTTATTTGGGGGACACCTAGGAGCAGATAAGACCCTGGACCGAATTCTGAGAAGGTTCTACTGTCCAGGAACACAGGCGGAGGTCCAGTGATACTGCCTCTCCTGGCCGGAGTGCCAATTGCACAGCCCCCGACCTCACTTGCGAGCCCCATTAGTGCCCCTGACCATTATGAAGTTCCCTTTGAAAGGATTGCCATGGATCTGGTGGGGCCACAAGAACGATCAGCACGCAGTCATCGAAGTGTGCTAGTCATTGTGGACTATGCCACCCAGTACCCCGAAGCCATTCCCCTAAGAAACCCCACATCCAAGGCAATTGCGAAGGAACTGCTCCAGGTCTTTGCTAGAGTGGGCATCCCTAAGGAAATCCTTACAGACTAAGGGACCACCTTCATGTCCAAATTAATGAAGGATCTATGTACCCTGCTCCGCATCCAGGCCCTGCGGACCTCAGTGTAACATCCACAAACAGATGGCCTGGTTGAGAGGTTTAATCATACCCTCAAGAGTATGATACGGAAGGTAGTGGCGCAAGATGGAAAGGATTGGGACACCTTACTACCATACTTGATGTTCGCCATACGGGAGGTCCCTGAGGCGTCCACTGGAATCTCCCCCTTCAAATTATTGTATGGTCACCATCCCCGGGGTATCTTAGATATTGCAAAAGAGGACTGGGAGGAACAGCTCAACTCAGGAAGAAAGGTTATTGAGCATGTGGCCCAGATGTGGGAACGGATAGCTCGGGTGACCCCCATAGTGCAAGAGTACCTGGAGAAAGCCTAGGAGGCGCAGCGGACCTATTACAAACAATGGGCAAAGGCACGGAGGTTTCAGCCAGGGGAACGGGTAATGGTGCTAGTGCCAACAGCAGAAAGTAAGCTCCTGGCCAGTTGGCAAGGCCTCTATGAGGTTGTGGAAGCCATTGGAGACTTGAACTACAAAGTGAGGCAACCAGTCTGCCAAACACAGGTGCAACTATACCACGTTAACCTGTTGAAACCCTGGCAAGATGGAGAAGTGTACCTGATCGCCCAAGAAGCACTCCCCCCAGACAGACGTCCCTCAAGGGGAGGTGAGAATATCCCCCGAGCTGACCCCAGAGCAAAGGACCGAAGTTATTGACATGATCCAGAGAAACCAGGATATGTTTTCCAAGCAGCCTGGCCGTACAACGGTGTTCCACCATCACATTATCACCAACCCTTGGGCGCAAGTAACGATAAAACCCTACTGGATATCAGAGTCCCAGAGGGACGATATTAGGACTGAAGTACATTGGATGTTGGAACTCGGGGTTATTGAAGCGTCCCGCAGCTAGTGGTCCAGCCCTATCGTCCTAGTCCTGAAGCCTGACGGTACCCTGCATTTCTGTAATGACTTCAGGAAGTTAAATGAGGTATCTAAATTTGATGCTTACCCGATCTAGCGTATCGACGAGCTAGTGGACCGGTTGGGCAAGGATCGATACCACCCTGGACCTGACCTAGGGCTACTGGCAAATCCCCTTAGCTGAAGATGCCAGGGAGAAGACCGCCTACTCCACGCCCGATGGCCTGTTTCATTATACCGTCCTTCCCTTTGGACCCCGCAACATTCCAGAGGCTGATTGACCACCTACTGAGACCCCACACCAGGTATGCAGCCGCCTACCCCAATGACGTGGTCATCCATAGCCCCGACTGGGAAATGCACCTGGGGAAAGTAGAGGCAGTGCTCGACATCTTCCGGAAAGCTGGCCTCACTGCAAACCCCTCAAAGTGTGCAATAGGGCTAGCCAAGGCCAAATACCTGGGATATGTGGTAGGGAGAGGTCTAGTAAAGCCCCAGTGAGACAAGGTAGAGGCCATCCAGGCCTGGCCCCGACCAGTCCACAAGAAACAGGTCAGGGCATTCTTAGGGTTTGTGGGGTATTACAGGAGATTCATCCCTCACTTTGCCACTAGAGCAGGGCCCTTGACTGACCTGATGAAAGCTTGGGGCCCAGATATGGTAAAGTGGACTGAGGCAGCTGAGAAAGCATTCATGGATTTAAGGACAGCTATTTGTAGCCACCTAGTACTTATAGCCCCAGATTTTAAGAAGGAGTTCATCCTCCAAATGGATGCTTTAGAGACAGGGCTAGGTGCTGTCCTGGCACAGATATTAGATGGCGAGGAGCACCCCATCCTGTATCTCAGCAGGAACCTCCTCCCTAGAGAGCAGAGGTATGCGGTGGTTGAAAAATAGTGTCTGGCAGTGAAATGGTCCATGGAAACCCTCAGATACTATCTACTGGGGAGGAAATTCACCCTGGTGACAGACCATGCCCCGCTCCAATGGATAGACTCATAGACTCATAGGTCAGAAGGGACCAATGTGATCATCTAGTCTGACCTCCCGCACAAGGAAGGCCACAAAACCCTACCCATACACATTTATAACAACCCCGAACCCATGACTGAGTTATTGAAATCCTCAAAAATTAGATTTGAAGACCTCAAGCTGCAGGGAATCCACCAGCAAGCGACCCATGCCCCATGCTGCAGAGGAAGGCGAAAAACCTCCGTGGCCCCTGCCAATCCGCCCCGAAGGAAAATTCCTTCCCGACCCCAAATATGGCGATCAGCTAAACCCTGAGCATGTGGGCAAGACTCTCCAGCCAGCACCCAACAAGGAGAAGAATGCCAGAGTGACCCGATGGTTTCTCTCTCTACAGCCATTTCACTTCCGGGTGCAGCATAGGGCCGGAAGCCAACATGGCAACGCTGATGTCCTTTCGTGCCAGCACTGCCTCACATCCCAAGTAGCCCAACCCTGTGGTGTTGAGCAAGGGCAGAGGGCACTGGAAAAGTTCTGGAAGGGCGCTATGTAAGTGCTAGAATGATCCGGGCTTTATTCCCTATGGACTAGCCAGAGTCACTAGAAGGTAATTAGTGTCGGCTGACACCAATTAAGGCCCCACCCAGGTGCCTATAAAAACCCTCTACTCCTGAGAGAGAGTGTGGAGTGGAAGGAGTAGGTGTGTGGTGAGCAGAGGAGTGTGTGAAGTGGAGGAGAACAGAACGGAGTACGGTGGTGTGTGGAATCGTAGTGGAGAACAGAACGGAGTACAGTGGTGTGTGGAGTCGTAGTGGAGAACAGAACGGAGTGCATTGGTGTGTGGGTGAGAGGTGGAGCCCTGAAGAAGGTACGGGGCTCAAGAAGCCAGAAAGACAGAGGGGGGAGAGTGGCCCAGGGGAAAAGCCTGCAGCTGCCAGTAAGGTGCCAGCAGCACATAGCTGCGACTCAGAGGGCCCCTGGGCTGGGCCCCGGAGGAGCGGGTGGGCCCGGGTCTCTACCCCTCTCTCTGGGAAGACGGGGTAACCAGCGACACCCTGGCCCGCTGCGAGAGGCAAAAGTGCGAGACCCACTAGGGAGAAGCCGGCCGTCTGCCATAATATTTAAATTCCTCTTTGTTGCTGAATCAACAAAAATCAGCGTCTTGGCTGAAACCAATTTTATCAGCATCGAGGCCGTGATTTTCCAAAGCCAACTTCTCTGGAAAGGTCATGTTGTTTGCATGCTTGACTCCTGCCTCCCCAAGATAAACCTTTTCTCACAGCTGAAAGAAGGTCAGCAAAGTTGTGGAGGCAAAGAAAGCGCTTCAAAGACACCTTGAAGGCAAACATGAAGAGGTGCAACAGACACCCTCTCTGAGGACCGCCCAAAATGGAGGAAGGCTCTGTCTGAGGGTCTCAACACTTTGAAGCAGCTCATCGACCGGTAGAAAAGGAAAAGAGGAACAGGCAGAAAGAACATCAGAACATTCACCGCAGCAGGAGTGCTATGTCAAAATGATGTAGTCATCCTGAATCCAAACTCCCACTTCTAGGAATAGACATGGAGTATTTTTCTGCAATACAAAACATCCTCTGACAGTCACACTGACTGACAAAAAGAAGGCTTTCTGCTTACAAATTAAACAGATTTTCACGATGATCGTCTAACAAATATCTAATCCTGATGTCAGCCCCAATTGCTAATGTTTTCGACTAGCTAGTATATCTTAAGCAATTCATATTGTCTGCAGCTTATCTAGCAAATATAATGGGAATTGGTACATTTGTTGAAGTTATTCCATGGTTAACACCCCCATAATGAAAAAATATGATAATTCACTCATTCATACTTTTCTTTTGGTTCATCACACTTCACTGGGAACTGAAACTAGGCTTGATTAAACTAATGGAGTCACCTTATGGGAGTATAGAAGACTTTGTATCACTCTGATTAACTATGACATTGATTAGGAGACAGTGAGTGAATGAGCTGGAGTCTTTGATGGTGAGTTCTCCATTTTCAGTTCTTCAGATGGACAAGCGGTGCTTTTACCCAACCCAGACATTATCTCTAAAGTTGCCAAGGGTTTCATTTCAACACGTTGAATTAATACTGTCATCATCAATGACACTTTATTTTATTTTTTGTTTTATTTTAATTTTTGTTTGTTTTCGTTCCAGCCCTTGAACTGTTATATGGAAGCTCGACAGTAGAAGGCAAATGTTAAGGAAATTTTGAGTTAGTACAAAGCTGTCCCAAGTACAACTTAACATTTTATTCCTTTTGGAGATCTGGAAAAGTCTCTCTAGTCAAAGGCTTCCTAAGTGGACTCTCTTATATGTTTATTGTTATTTTTTTAATTTGTTAGAGAAGAAGGGAGGCAAGCCCCTGTTTCTTAGGGGCAGTGTGTGAGTTTTTGAGAGAGTTTCTTTGTGTACTTGCTTATTGTTTTGGGGGTTTTTTTGGTTTGGTTTGTTTCTTTGTTTGGATGTTTTGTTTTGTTTTTGTTTACAGGGGCTAGTGGGAGGCAGTGTGCTGTAAGAGAAGCAGACTCTGATCACAGCACAACCCTGTTTGGAGGCGGGGCTTTCTGGAATAGGGGTGGGGCTTTCCTGATTAGGTGGCCTAGAAAGGCAGCTAAGCAGCCAGCCCATGGCAGAGGAGCCAGCAATCAGAACTGGAAAGAGGGGAGTTTGTACAGGAAGTCTGGAGGAGGATGCGTGCAGTTCTGTCTTTGGTGTGTGTGTGCGCGCATGTGTTTTTCTTTTTTCTCCATGACAGGATCTTAGGAGGGAAGGCTTCGTTTGTGTGACGTGGCAGAGCTGATGGAAGAAAAGATCCGAGGCTTGGAGATGCAGGTAGAAACTACAGTTGAGTTTTGAACAGGATTTGGGCAGATGGTAGAGGAAAAGCAAGAGGAATCTAAAGGGAAAATTCAGGACTCAGAGAGGCAAGCTGGCCTGGAGAACAATGAGGGTAGACTGCTGCGTGATGAGAGTGGCTGGTGGAAGCATGTGATTGTGAGAACCAGGCAGAGGAAAAGACAGGCTAGTGACAGAGAAAGAGGGGTCAAGAACAGATTTGCTGATTTGGAAAATGAGGAAGCGGCACAGCAGGTAGTAACAGAAGGGGGGAGCAAGGAGGAAGAGAAGGAGCAGCTAGTCCTACAAGTAGAAGAGCAGAGTCAATTGAGATAGCCAGTATGCAGAGCTGCAGGAGGATAGGGAGTGACTTGCAGAAGAATATGCAAGTGAGACAAAAGACAAGAGGACTTGCAGCCAGAAAGAACGGAAGGGGGAAGGGAGGAGCATCGCATCAGCACGAGGAAGAGGTAGGTCTACGTGATAGGGGACTCTCTTCTAAGAAGAAAGGCCAGGCCTGTCACCAGAGCTGATCCAGAAAACAGAAGGGTGTGATGTCTGCCAGGAGCTAGGATACAGGATGTGAACCTGAGGCTGACGAGAATCCTAATGGGAGCTGTGAAGAATCCACTGGTTTTCCTTCATATGGGAACAAATAATACAGCTAGATTTTCACTGGAAAGCATCAAGGGAGACTATGTCAGGCTGGGGAAGACACTTAAAGCAATGGCAGTTCAGGTGATCTTCAATAAGATTCTAGCTGTCCATAAAGGAGGAGAGCAGAAGTGAGACAAGATTATGTTGATCAACAGATGGCTCAAGTGGTGGTGCTATAAAGAGGGCTTTGGGGTGTTTGACCACTAGGAGGCATTTCTGGGCAAAGGACTTTTCTTCTGGGCTGGACTCCACCTGAATAGAGAGGGAAATAGACTTCTGGGATGGAGGTTGATTAAAAAGAAATTTAAACTAGGAATTCAGACGGGACAGTTGAGAGATGCTTATGTAATCCCCAAGTCTGTTTCCAACACTGAGTGAAGGAACAACAGCAGGTAGGAGAACGTCCATCGAGGGGAAAGACATTGCTGATACCAATGACATTGACAGTCAGGTAGGAAATACTGGCAGTAGACTGACTGTACCTAATTGGGCGAAGAATGTGGGAGAAGCCGAGCAGAAACAACTGTTGTCTGTACGCCAATGCAAGGAGCCTGGGTAACAAAATGGTGAGACTAGAACTACAGATGCAGCAAGTGAAACCCGATACTATGGAGAAAGCAGAGCCATGAGGGCATAGTAGTCGTGACTGGAGCACGGGTATTAAAGGATATGTGTTGTTCAGGAAAGACAGACGTAAAGTTAAAGGTGGAGGAGTAGCATTGCCACTGTAAATGATGGGTTCTCTGTAACTTGAAATCATGATTTGGGGAGGGGGAGGTTTTATGGCCTGAGGTGTGCAGGTGATCAGACTACACGATCATAATGGGCTCTTCTGGCCTTACAGTCTTTGAGCCTATGGCCCAAAGTGGTTTCTTTGTTATGTTTCAAATGTATTTCTTATTAGACAGAGGACATGTTCCAACCAACATGATCACAGCTTTGTTCCAGGATGCCAAACTGATTGATGGAATGCATACATCACTTGTTTTCCCTTCAGCTTATCCTCCACTTCCTGTAGTTCCTTCCTTCCACTTCCCATCTCTATGGCCCGGTCTACACTTACCTCGGAGATTTGGCGGCAGTCGACTGGAATTATGCAAGCTAGGCAAAAAAATTGTGTAACTCCCGTCAACTTCCGTGTTTTTGTTCTGCACGCTGTCTTCACTGCACTGTGCTGACGGGAAGTGTGTTCCCGTCGTTGCAGCACTACACTGCTTGAGAAGGTGGTCTTCACTGACGGCTCAGTCAATCTAGATAAGTCGATCTGACAGCGGCGAATTTGCCACCATCAGTGAAGACCTAGCCTATGATAGAAGGCATCAGATGTGTAACAGGACACGCAGCCACTACACAGCAAGGTCAAGAATTGACACATAAAAAACTACAGGGAGAATGTAGATTGGCAATCTTTCATTGCTAGTACCAGACCTTGAAATTTAACATGACATTTGGGTCAACTCGTCTTTCATTAGTAGTAGTTCACATTTATGTTGTGATAAAAACTAAACATGCCATGGGTCATTTCAATGAGCACTGATCAGGATTTCAGTTTTATGTCTTATGACTTATATAAAATATACAATGGTCCAATCCTCTTTGGTCCAGATTTTTAAAAAAAATATTAAGGCGTTGCTGGGCACAGCATTGCAATGCCTCATGGATTTTGGAGTCTAAATTGCATTTTCAAAATGGATTTAGGCACTTAAGAGCCAAAATCTTATTGACAGTGAATGGGATTTAGGCTTCTGAATGCCTGAATAAGTTTTTGAAAATGAGATGTAAACACCTGAATCAGTTAGGTGTTGGAATGCTGAGCAATGCCTAAATGCCTTTAAAAATCTGGGCCTTCAGTTTAAAAACTGAATTATTTGCAAAAGATAGAAAGGTGAACTTCCAGAAACACTCTGCCCTCTAACACTGAGGGCAAAGCTGCCCTCTACGGAAGTAATGATACTGTTTCCCAACAACACCCTGGGTTTTCACTGGCGATCTCCCATCAAACTCCTGTCACTAGCCAAGCCTACTTCACGTGTGGGGTTTGCCAGAAATCACAGCCATAGGCGGAGTGACTGCAGAGTTAGCTAGAAAATGCAGCTGTCTGTACCTGGCACATGGGTGAAAGATTTCGTATTCACTGACTGGAATTTTTTTAAGAGCTCATATGGAAATAGATTATTTGTAGGAAGAGCAGAGAGAGGGATTCTCATGTACTAAAACTCCACAACAGTCTGTGTGCTTCCATGTTTAAGCGAATGCCTTCAGCCGCTCCCTTCCCTGACTTCAGTATCTGAGTCATCATCAGAGTCTTCACGTATGCTGAATGACAGGTGGTTTTGTCTGAAATGAGTACCCCCAGACTCACTGTCTTCCTATGTACGCGCTTACGTTTGTGTTCTTGAAACCTCAGGCTATTCTCTCTGTACTGCAGATGTACAGCACATAGAATGAGAGTGTGTGGGAAATGGTGACGCAAGGGTTGTGTGGGTGCCTTGTGAGGTGCTGAAATGAAATGTCTGCCTGAGTGCTCCTCATTAATCAGACGACAATGCTACGGGGGCTTGATATTAGCGAGCAAACCTTTATTGTATCCAGAAGCTGTCGCATCACACAGCTCCACCAGCGTCCACTTTCGTGAACCTCCTTTGTCAGTGAGTGATCTAGAACGCTTTTAAATTGGCTTGACTGGTTACCTAAATATTTAGAGCATCCTCATTATTTCTGATGCTAAGTAGAAGGGAGAGTGCAAATATGGACGCGGTTTTATGGAAACTGGGTACAGGGGACCACTGCATATAAGAGTGTAAACAGACACTTGTTGCCCAGGATGTATACAGACCATGCTGGAGTCTCGAGCAGTGTGTTCGCCTGCGGACTGACTGATGCCTATCTCCTTGGCCAGTGCATAGAGTATATATGCAGGCAGCGCTGTGCAGCTGCAGCCAGTGCTGCTGGCTATGGACTGTCAGAGGCCACAGATTCCTTGCCCAGTACATAAATTATACAGACAGTGCACTGCTGCGTGTATGCTGACCTATGCCAGCGATTCCTTGTCCAATGCACTGCCTGTTTGGGCTGTGAATGCAGTTTCTCCCCATGTAGTTGGCTTTGTGCAGGCTGCAGCATTAGAGTTAAACCAATATACTAAATCTCGGAACTAATTAACATTAATATTGGTCTGTAGCAAATGTAAGATCTCAGTAGCAATAAAATAAAAAATCATGCTAATTCCTGGATTGGTTGTGCTTGGTTCAGTGCACAATTTGGTATTTGTTTTTCTTCCCTGAGCAGGAAGCTGATGATGTAATAGAAATGTAGTTTATGCTCAGTGGAAGTGTGGGTAGGTTTTGCCTAGATGATGGTGATGCCTCATAATTAAGATGACCTCATTCATCTTCCCGTCCCTCCTTAAGAAATTGCCCTGGCAAAGGTCATGCAGTTAGCAGAAAACAAATGTGAAATCTTACCCAGTGTGTCACCTTGTTCCAAAGTGAATGCAGCATTATTTAATACCTTTAAACCCCTGTGGAGATGGATTATTGAAAGGAAGGAAATTCGGAACCTTCTTTGACAGCTGCATTTGTAACGTGATTAAAGGTGAATAGCAATGGTATTTTTCCCAGTACAATACATTTAAAAATAGAGTAACCCTTGCTTTACTAGGATGAAGGTACAAGTCCTTTGTAAACTGCACTAATGAACTGGAGATAGATGTACCCTTTTCAGCTTGATCTATCTGAGATATAACACACAACCAGCAGCACAGGCTGAGACTTCTCAGCACAGCTTTTATATTCTGTCCAGTGGGGAAAGGAGAATGATAGTATAGAATGGTATATAGAAAACGGTAATATAATTAATGCCAATCAACATGGGTTTATGCAAAACAAATTCTGTCAAATTACATTGATACCTTTTTTTGATGACATTACAAGTTTGGTTGATCCAGGTAATAGTGTTGATATAATACACTTTTGTAAGGTGTTTGACTTGGTTCTGCACAACATTTTGATTTTAAAAACTAGCATGATATAAAATGAACGTGGCACACAATAATTGGATTAAAAACTGGCTAACTGATAAATCTCAAAATGTAATTTGTAAATGGAGAATGATCATTGAATGGGGTATTTCTACTGGGGTCTTGGACAGTTCAGTTCTTGGCCCTGTGTTGTTTAATATTTTTTATCAATGACCTTGAAGAAAACATAAAATCATAACTGATAGAGCATGCAGATGACAGAAAAAAGGGGAGAGTAGTATAAAAAGGACTGGACGTAAATACAGAGCACTGTATCTATCACTTGCTACGCTCAGGATAAGCAAACAATGTGCTAAAACAGCTAAATGTAAATGTATAGAACTATGAATAAAGAATGCAGGCTGCACTTACATGATGGGAAACTGTATCCTCTGAATCAGTGATTCTGAGTTCATGGTGCATAATCAGGTGAATGTGAGCTCCCTGTGCAACCCTGTGGCCAAAAGAGCTAATGAGATTCCCCTGTTTATGGATCTGAACAGCACTAGAGAGGTTATTGTACCTCTGCTTTAGTTACTGGTGTGACTATACACACTATATCACCCCACCCCATCGCTCCCTACAAGGAGGTACCCCAGTTCCCAGCCCCATTACTAACCCCATTGTCTGCATTAATTCCTGTTTGAACTAGAGCTGGTCTTTTTGAAAAATATCCACTCAATTTAAAAATGGTCAATGATAAAGAATCCATCGCAACTGTTGGTAAATTGTTTCAATGGTTAATTACTCTTGCTATTGAAATTGCATGCCTTATATCCGGTCTGAATTTGTCTGGTTTCAACTTCTAGAGATTGGATCCTGTAACACCTTCGACTGCTATGTTGAAGAGCCCATTGTCAAATGTTAGTTCCCATCTAGGTACTTGACTGTGGTCGAGTCACCCCTTATCCTTCTCTTTCTTAAGCTAAATAAATTGAGCTCCCTGAGTCTATCGCTATAAGACATGTTTTCTAATCATTCTCCTGGCTGTTCTCTGAACTCTCTCCAACATCCTTCTTGAACTCTGGCCACCAGAACTGGACACAGTATTTCAGCTACAGTCTAAGCAGGGTCAAGCTGGGGAGGAGAGGGGCTGTAGCCCCTGGATGGCTGACGAAGGGCTGACCAACACAACTATCTCATGAAACAGCAAATTAGAAAATCAGTTAATTCCCTCTGAGTTTAAGATACTTCTTGGAGGGGTTGCACATGTGTATTCCACTTTTGGGTGTGTCCGCCCAGTGCAACGATGAGTTTTCTGAAGTACCCTATGGGGCGGCTCATGTGTCCTGGCCACCTCGTAGGCTCTGCTGAGGTAATGTGAGGTAATCTTTGGGGATTCCATGAAGAGAACCCCTAAGACAGACCAGAGCCACTCAAAGTTGCAGAAAGGCTCTTTCCTACACACAGGAGGACTTTCAATGTCACTGGAACTCCAGCTACTCAGGGAAGAGCTTGGCTATTGTCCTGTGTCTTCCCGATACTGCAGCAGGAAGATATCGACAATTATTCCAATACTGTCTGCAGGACAGCTATTGAGTCCGATACCAATGGATGCTTTGTTAATGGTATGAATGACACCAAAAGCTGATGAGGCAGCAAAGGTTTTGTTTACCTCTTTGTTCCAGAGTCTCCTGTTATGCAGGAGTCCATTGTATTGGCAGTGCTCCACTCTCCAGCCCCCACATCCGTTCTTGGCCTGTTGGGTTGCTTAGCACCAATGCCAAGACTGCTAGTGAAGTTGGAGTCAATATCATCTAAAACGTATGGTAAGGATTCAGTCCCGGTACCCCTTCAGCACCAGCACACACCATCTTGGTACTGGTACGATCTTCAGCCTTGTCACCAGTTGCATTCCTGATCTCGGTGCCAGGACGTTCATCACAGTAGATACCTACCACAGCTTATACTTGGGCACTAATCACAATTTTTTTTTATATTAACTTAAGATGCCATACCCTCAACATCTTGGCATGCATTCATGGTACCAGGGTCAGTGCCAAAGTCAGCTGTCTCACAGTCAGTGCCGGATAAGTCATGTTGCCACATGGCCCCAGCAGGCGTGGCCCGCTGTTGCCCATGATTACTCAGAAGGCTTGTCACTGTTTCATTTGGAGTCCTGCAATTCACCATCCCCTGCTAGGTTCATCTGACCTTCAAAGCCTTGTAGCCCGTACCGTGGAGGAGAGGCCCAGTGCAGGGAGCAGGACTAATCATATATAAGAGAGAGTTCATTGTGGCCTGGTTTCCCTGTGCCTTATGCTCTCTTTCAATGGCTGTTTGGAACCTGTGGGGTGTTTCCTGATCTCCCGGCCATCAGTCATTGGTCCAGTTGAGGAGATGGTCACCAAGACCATATGCCAAAGCAGTTTCCTGGGTAACATATATTGGAAGCTTACAAAGACACTCTTCTCCCGGTTAGCTAATGCTGTAGGAGAAATCGTTGTGGGAAGAGCGGGATCTATCTTAGATTAACAGGAGCCAGTGGATCCTCTTGTCTTCTTTGTCTCCTGAATTCATACATTCTGGATTCCTCTGGTCCTAGTGGATCACAAGTTTTATCAGGACCTGCCGTGGAGAATTGCTGGTGCTTTAGGTTGATCTTGTGCAAGAGAACACTCTAAAGCTTACATATTCTCCAGGTGTGTGCTCCTGTGAGGGTAGCCCTCCCGATTAATGAAGCTCTTTCAGATCCAGCAAAGGCTTTATGGCACATGCCAGTCTCCCTAACTCCTGCTGCTGTCTGCTATCTGCTATCCTGCTGCTATCTGTTTTTCCTCCGAAGCTGCACTCAAATAGGAATGAACAGTATCTTCATGCTTTGAATGTAAGGTGAGCACAGGCCTTCTATCCGGACAGCTCCAATCCTTTCAGGCTCTTTGGTTTATATGTTGAAAATGAAAGATGAGGCTGTTTCAGCACAGACAGTTACTAGATGGATTACTTCTTCTATCAGGATGTGGTAGAGGGTAGGGACTGCTCCGCCTCTACTGAGAATATTGGCGGAGACTTGAGCCACAAGTTGCAAAGGATCTCAGAAGGTTTGGACAGTGCCACCTTTAGATAGTTGTGGGAAGGCAGAGGATGTGCGGGACACACATGGCACCACATGGGTATTGCTGCAGAAAACTCTCTGGCTCCCGTGCACCGGGCACACACACAGCTGATCGGAATACATGTGTGAAGAACTTGTTGAAGAACAACTATTACAGTATAGGTAAGTAGCTATTTTTTACATGTTTCCCTGGAGAAGCATTTCTTCCTAGAGCTGCTGAAAACATCTGTTGTTAATGGAAACTTGGAATCCTGAACTCCTGCCTTGGCTGGGGGCCAGAAAGGAACTTTTTTAGTTTTATTATAATTTTATTTTAAAATGTATTTGTAATTTTTTTCCAGACTGAATTGGAATCTGAGATTTAATGTTAAAGAAACATTTTGCAATTTAAAAAAGGAAATTTGACAAATTCTTATGTGAGTTGTGACAGGGAATTCGTTTGGAGTTGTTGGTTTTTGTTTATATCTGTCAACTGCATCCAGTCCCACCCTTTCTGGGTATGTCTGCACAGCAGAGAAGAACCCACAGCTGGCCTGTGCCGGATGATGGGCTCACAGGGCTCGGGCTGTGGGGCTGTTTCATTACTGTGTGAGCTTCTGGTTTTGGGCTAGAGCCTGAGCTCAGGGACCCTACCACCCTGCAGGGTCCTAGAGCCCAGGCTCCAGCCTGAGCCTGAAAGTCTACACAGCAGTGAAACATCCCCACAAGCCCAAGTTGGCTGGTGTCACGCGGGCTGCATTAGGAGGGGGGGGCATTTGTGTTATGTGACCTTAATATGTCAAAATCATAGTGATTCATGTAAGACATACCATGTCAGGTACTGTTAGAAAGGTTAGGATATGCTGAATAAGATGATAATATTTGGGTTCATGTGTAATATGTGTAAGGAAAGTTATGGAGATCTTTGATATCCCTGTATTTCAAACTGTGCTGTGGAAGACACACCCCAGACAGAGAGGCGGCAGGACAATAGCTTGCTTAATAGCCCATTCAAGGCCTTATCAGAAGCCAGAGGCCCGGGAAGAAACTAAAGGCATACCTGAAGAGTTACCAGGATTGGCCCATGTGACTATGGACTTCATTTTGGTTCCAGTAAAGTTCCACAAGCCACATGGCCAGAAACAGAGGGTATATAAGATCAAACCACAGAAACCATTTTGTCTTCGTCTTGGTCTTTGCCTTGTGTCCTTGTTCCTATCCAGCTGCGGACACACCTCTGGATTAACACACTTTGCAACTGAATTAAAGGACTTAGACCCATCCAGGTACTGGATGTACACCAGAGGAACTATACAAGCCTGCAACTCCACAATTGTTCTAGAAACCTGATGTATATGGACTTTTAAATCATCTGTATGTATCTGATTGCTTTAAGCCTTTAACACTTCTCTTGTTGTTTGTTTTTCTTTTATTAATAAACCTTTAGTTTTAGTTACTAAAGGATTGGCTGGCAGCGTGGTATTTTGGGTAAGATCCAAACTTATAGTGAACTGGTACTGTGGCTGGTCCCTTGGGATCAGAGGGAATCTTTTAGTAAAGAGCATAGAGTTAAAGCAACTGGTCTCTTTACTGGACCTAGTGTCCGTTTGGGAGCCAGAGACTGAAATGCAGTAAAGGGGGCTGTGTGTATTTGCACAGTGGCTTCTTGATAACCAGTGTGGGGGAATCAGAAGCACTGTTTTTGGCTGGTTGGGAAGTCTGACTGTGGTGTCACCCACCAGTGCTGGGAGAATTTGCTCTCCTTTTTGCAGCCTGCCCTGACCCTGGCATTATCAGTGGGCTACCCTGGGCACGGACGGGTCACAGCTGGCACGGGCCAGCCTTGGATATCTCGCTGCTGTGTAGATATACTCTCCATTTTAGAGAGCAATTAACAAGGAGTGCTTCAAGGTATTGATTTGTTTATGAGTGAGGGTGATGTCGCCATCTAGTGACCAGCCCGGAGAGGGTCAGGAACCTATCGCTGCAGCAATCAAAACGAGTTTGCTGTCGACTCACTCGGTAGAGTTCTGGATTTGGAGTGAAAGGACAGGAGTTCTCTCCCCTGCTCTGCATGTGTACAGTATGTGTAATTTATCTAATAATTGTGTCTGTTTCTGCAGCCATATCTCAAGTCCAGCCTAAGACAATACTCAAATTTTGTTACGCATCCATTGGTTGAACTATGGACCAATATAGACTAATGAGGTCTTTGCAGTACCAAATGTCAACAACCAGAATGCTTTTAACTTAATTTAGTCACTAAATCACAGAACTGAGAATCAGAGCTCCTGGGTTCTGTTCACAACTCTGTCATGGACTCCCTGTGACTCCTTGAGGAAATCATTTAGGCGTCTCTCCCTCCCCCCGCCCCCACCCCCCCCAAAAAAAGAAAAAAAAAAGCCCACTAACAATGCCTTCATATTTGCTGTCCAACCTGAGATGTGTTGGATCTGATTTGCTCCACCACAGCCATATCTTAAATCTTACGTTATGTGTATTTAGCACCTCTGAAAATCAGGACTCATTTAGGTATCACCATGTCTGACCATAGCCCTCTGTCAAAAAGAATATATTATTATTGCCAGGATAACCCAGTGGTTGGGACACTAACCTAGGGCTTGCGAGAGCTGGACTTAATTCCCTGCTGTGCCACAGACTTCCTGTATGACCTTGGCCAAGTCACTTAGCCTCTCAAGGCCTCAGTTTCCCATTTGTCTTTCTCCCCCCATCTTTCTCTTGTCTGTTTATATTGTAAACCTTTCAGAGCAGAGACACTTCTTCACTACCCGTATGTACAGGATAGCACATTAGGGCCGTGATTTTAGTTGGGGTTTCTGGGCACCACTGTATTACAAATAATAAATAATCCAGGTTCTGTACAGTACAAATGATACAAATTTTATTATGTTAAACAATCACAATTTAAATTCAAATTTTAAGATAATGTATATAATCAATGCACATGACCTGACCCAAAGACCTTGCAATCAGAATAAGGGGTCTGATACTGATCCAATGACATCCATTTTAACAGTGGCATAATTCCAGTAACTTCAGTACAGCTGCTCCTGATTTACAACTGTGAAATGAGAACATGATAAGCCCGGAACTTTGCCTCTTTTCCTAATAATTGAAATATTGGTTAGCCTTTGTATCTTGTTGAAAATGTCATTGTGAATTATATTGTTCTGCCAAGTTAAACTCCTGCAGCAGTTTCAGCTGGACATAGTATTTTTCTTCCTTTCCTGTGCTACCTGATCATATAACATTACTGAGCTCAATTAAATAGTTTCTGCGTTCCAGCACAGAAGTGGCTGCATTTCAGTGACATGTATTGTATATAATTTTTATAAGATACTTTGGGATCTGTTGGGATGAGAGGCTCTGTACAGATGGTATGTTAAAGTATTATTATTAAGCTGACTGCAGTATCTTGTTGTAATAATGGAGAGAAAACACATAATGCTAAAAATCCATTAGAAAAATACAGATTGCTCCTTGCAGCTTTTATTCTAATGTAAAATGACGCGTTTGCAACAGCATTTCCAGAAATACCTTTCAAATGTTGAAAGCAGCAAGGACCAAGGTACAACTGCTCGATGTTGCACCAATGCCCATAGCAGCCAATACTGGCTACATCAGAAACATATATGATGGGTCCAACTTCAAAGAAAACATCCCCACTGAAATCGACAAGGAAACAATCAGTTGCAGCACGAAGCAGGTGGATCGCTGGGTAGAACGTTATTCGGAGCTTTACTCTTGTCAAAATATTGTTATGGATGCAGCCATCAACACCATCAAAAGCCTGCCTGTTATGAACCAACTCGATGACGAATCAGCTGTCGAAGAGCTTAGCCTTGTGTAGGAAGGTGCAGTGGCCTTATCCGAGGCTGGGCCCAAGGAAGGGCCACCACCCTGAGCGCAGGCTGTCAAAGGGGTGGTGGGCCAGTCTGCCCAGCAGCCTGGGAGCCGGACAGCGATAGGTCCGACTGACTGGCCAATCCTCCCAGAGAGGGGTGGGGCCTCTGCCGGGGCTGGGAAGATAAAAGGCAGGCCCCGCCGCTCAGTGAGGGACAGGCTGCCGCTGGATGCAGACATGCCCTCCCGCTGGCTGCAGCGCCGGCCTCAACCCAGCCGGGCCGCTGCCCTGAGCAGGAGTGCCGGGAACGGCCCTACCTACCAGGGCCCCAGGAGTGGAGAGGGCCTCTGGACCCGAGGGAGTGGCCTGAGCCGCCTGATACTCTGGGGTGGGAGATACCCTCCAAAGCCAGCCCTGACCTGGGTGAGCTGCCGGCCGTGGACCTTCCGGAGGCAGGACCTGACGTGGACGAGCTGCTTGTTGCGGAAGGCCGCCAGGGATCCTGCGATCTGGACGAGCTGCCCCTCACGGAGGAGCTCCCTGCCCTACCACCTATCGACGAGGAGGGACCGCTGAACCTGCTACAGGCCGTGTACCCCGTCGACCCCGAGGAAGCAGGTACCTGGGGGTACGGGGAGGAAGTAGCCCACGGACGACCATAGCTGTGGCTGAGTCCAAGGCCTGACCCTGTCGGCGTGTTGCGGTGGGAGCCCTGCCAACACAGTGGCAACATCTGTGCCACTGCTAGGGCCCTGGGCTGGGATGCAGTGAAGTCGGGTGGGCCTGCGTCCCCCTCCCTCCATCCCTGGACACCCGAAAAAACACATCCTTCCCTGGTTGCCAAAATAAACCCCCTTTCCTTGCCCGCCCTGCCACCGGCCGGGGCAATTGACTCTTTGCTTGCCCGCCCTGCCATGGGCCAGGGCAACCGACTGTTTGCTTGCCCGCCCTACCATGGTCTGGGGCAACTGACTGTTTGCTTACCCACCCTGCCACAGGCCGGGGCAATTAACTCTTTGCTCTGGAGACCCGGGACCGCACCGGGTAGTGAGACACTAACTTACTCTGCTTTGTCCGGAAGGTGCAGTGGCCTTCCTCCGAGGCTGGGCCTGAGGAAGGGCCACAGCGACCAGCCAGAACCAACCGCTAGGCTACACTTCTAATAGATGGCCTCCCCAGACAAAAGACTGCAGAGATAATAAAATATGGAAAACCTATCCTACTGCAACACTTTTACAAGTTATTCTGTCTGTGCTGAAAAGAAGGTGAAGTACCACAAGAAATGAGAGACAACAACATCATCACTGTCTAAAAACAAGGGTAACAGGAGCGACTGTAACAAGTATCGTGGCATTCCCCTTCTTAGAATCATGGGAAAAGCCTTTTCCCGAGTTTTGTCCTGTATAAACTTCAGCTCCTGGGAGACAGAATTTATCCTGACTCACAGTGCAGCTTCAGAGCTGAAAGATCTACTATCAACATGATCTTCTTGCTGAGACAAGTACAAGAGAAATGCGGAGAACAAAAAATGCCCCTATACATAGCCTTTATCAATCTCACAAAAGCTTTTGACCTTGTCAGTAGAAGCGGACTCTTTGCGCTTCTAGAAAAGAGTGAATGCCTCCCCAAGCTCTTAAGAATGATTCAATCCTTCCATGAAAACCTGTCTGGCACAGTCCAATATGACAGCTCAGCCTCTGAGGCTTTCCAGATTCGTAGCGGGGTCAAGCAAAGCTGTGTATTTGCCCCAACTCTATTCAGGATCTTCCTCTCCTTGCGAATGAAACAAGCTTTTGATACCTCAACTGGGAATCTTCTTGCACACAAGATCTGATGGGAAGCTCTTCAATCTTGCAAGACTTAGATCTAAAACCAAGACTCGAGAGTTCCTTATCCAATACCTCCACTTTGCTGCTGATGCAGCGATTACAACCCATGCAGGAGTCCATCTCCAGAATCTCATGGACAGTTTTTCCAAAGCCCGCCAAGTCTTCGGGCTCATTATAAACTTAAAAAAGACAAACATAATGTGCCAAGGAGTTGAAGAAGCATTCTGCATCAACATCAATAATTATGAATTTGAAGTGGTGAATGAGTTCACGTACATGGGGTCCACTATCGCAGACAACCTTTCACTTGAAATGGAACTCAACATCTGCTTTGGAAAAGTCAACAGCACTGAGAGGCTCAAGTACGCCAGCATACCTAGCATGCAAACACTTCTTAAACAGAGACGCCTCTGCTGGCTTGGGCATGTGCAGAATGAATGATGGGCGCATCCCCATGGGCATCCTCTGCATTGAATTGGCATCTGGAAAAAGACCTACAGGATGCCCAAAATTGTGTTTCGAGGATGTGTGCAAGCAAGGCCACAGAGAAATGCAAATGAATAACTGGGAAGATCCCACACAGGACCACAGCCTTTGGAAACAAGAGCTCAATAAAGGTCTCCAAAGCTATGAGAGGAAGCAATCCAGCTTAGCAGAGGAGAAAAGAGCTTGCAGAAGGCAGAGTCCAAAGAGTTGAAACACCTACTGTAAATGTGACAAATGTGGCAGAGATTGTCTCTCTTCAGTGGGTCTCTTCATCCACAGCCACAGCTGTCGTATAACCGCTGAACAGATTTATTACTTCTCAGGGCGTATGCCCATGGTCTCACAAGACCGAAGGATGCCTACCACTACTACTATACCAGAAATGTGTCCATAATCGTCTTTACTTCAAGAGACCACGCCAGATGTGTTCTCTCTGATCCTGAAATTAAGGGAGCAATCCAGAAAGGGTGGCATCAGCAAATACACTGGACAACAAAGATTTTGCTTCTTGAATACTTTTGGGTGTATCTTATGGATTTGGGGCTGCTGATTACGAAAATCACCATGAAATTTCCCTATCACGTACCGTTTTTTGAAATCGCCTATATTTGTTATTTTGATTAATAATTTAAGTCTATTAAAATGTTACCCACAATGTAAGCTGAAAAGTTTTCTATCTTGTGTCCAAGCATGCCTGGGCACCTAGTACAGGCCACGGCACATAGTGCGGGCCACAGAACATGCAGTGGGAATGCTAAGGCTTAGTCAGGGCGGATGCGGGCAGGACAGGTTTTAGAAAGACTATAAAAGCATTTTGCACGCATCGTTCCATGCATTGCGTTCATATCAGTTTGCATTCATGTTGATGCACATGCTCTATGCGCATAGCATATTGTGTGCACTCACAATAATAAAGCAATTGTATTTTCAGGAGGATCTGTGATAGCAAAATGTCTCGCCAGTGTCGCAACAGCCGTGATACGTTTCTTGGCAACTACAGAGCACTAACTATGTGCAGCTGGTTGACAACATACTTCAAGCATACAAAACCATGAATGTAAAATATCACTAAAGATTATTTTTCTGCATTCGCATTTAGACTTCTTCCTTGCAAATCTTGGTGCAGTCAGTGACGAGCATGGTGACAGGTTTCACCAGGACATTGCGATCATGGAAAAACGGTATCAGGGCAACTGGAATGCATCAATGCTGGCCGATTGTTGTTGGACACTTAAACGAGAAACCTCAGACACTGAGTACAAACGAAAATCATCAACAAAACTTTTTTAGCTCAATTGAACTATTGCAAGGCATCAGCACCGTTATGCGATTAAACGCATTACATTCAATAAAAGTTAATTTCTTGTTTCTCCAAATTCCTATGTGATACAAGTAGTCTGAAATTATATTTGTATTCGGCTTCAAGTGGTGTAGCATAATAAAAAAAAATGTCTGAGGAAGCAACACTTCCAAAAAAATTTGTTGCCCAGTGATACCAGTGAGAACGCCAGACATGTGCACACATAAACAGAGAGGCAGAGATGGAAAGGATAGGTCATAAAAGGTGGCCATCCCTCAGCTAGCCTGTTGAATGTTTGCATTGGTAGCTATCGTCATAATGCAAATGATTTTTCCTTAACACCATAATACTGACATTTTGTGTGCAAAAATAGTTAAGGAAGTTGGGGTTGTATGACTCATCTAAAGCATTGTGTATACTCCCCACTTGTGGGTGTTACAGTGTGTGATATGCCATTATGATGACAAGCTGCCAAGAACACCTCTCACAGCTTCCTTTGAGATGAAACACTGTAACACTGTGCAGTGTCCCATTCGTCAAATCCTGCTTTAATTAAAACTGTATTACAGCAGGCCTCTCATGAAGGGTATTCGACAGATAATGCTGCTATGCAGATAAGTTCATTCGGATTGGCATGATTCCAGAATGATGGTTGCAGTGTTTTAGCTGTGTTGGTCCCAGAATATCAGAGAGACAAGGTGGGTGAGGTAATATCTTTTATTGAACCCAACTTCTGTTGGTGAAAGAGACAAGCTTTTGAGCTACACAGAGCTTTTCTTCAGGTCAAGGAAAGGTACTAAATACTGGGTGATACAGATTGTTTAGAATCTGAGAGGCTCATCTTTTAAAGGTGTTGTGCTGGTGTCCCTTGAGGACAAGGACTGAGATATGGTGAATCACTTTGTGAAAAGTGTTCTGTGGGTGATTTGGATTTTTTGTCATTTATTATTTTTCTGTGAAAGTTATTTCAATAGCATAGGGGTTGCCTGGTTTCACTCACATAATTGTTATTGGGACAGTTAGTGCACTGGTGAGATACACCACCTGTGATAGGTATATGTGGGACCTACGGATCTCAAAAGATGTGCTGTGGGAGTTATTGATCATTGTAGCAGTAGAGATATGTCTGCAGATTTTGAATCTGTTCTCGAAAGGTCAGGTTCTGCTTTGTGTTGATGTGTCCTGGTTTGTGGAGAGCTTGCCTCTGATGATGATCTTGGAGATGTTGGAGCATTGTTTGAAGGTCAGAAGAGGGGGGTTTCTTTTGGGATATGGACCCCATCGAACATGGGTTGTAATTATGTAATGATACTCAGTACGCATCCCAGTGTGGGGTGATGGATGACAGCTAAGAGTGTATTATTCTCTTTCCTGCCTCCACTGAACTCACATCCTGGACTCCATCTCTCAGTGCTCACATAGGGTAATGTGCTCACCTCTTGTAGCAAGAAAGAGATCAGACTAAGATTGTGTCCAGCCCCGGCATGAGTAAGCAAGGCAGAAAGAGGATGCAAAGAGCCCTCCCCCATTCGCTCTCAGCACCCAGTGGCACAGAGACAGCTCTTTCTTAGGGAGTGTAAGAGCAGCTGTGGGCTACTGTCACAGATCCCATATAAGCACTGCTTCTGCCCACTCACTGGACTGCTGTGAGAGAACCCAGCCACTGAGTGTCCGGGTATTTTAAGCTTCCAGGATCCCAAACAGAGCCTAGTCACTGCTGCAGTCTTTGGGGTCCCTAGGCACACTTTTGAGGTGCAGACCCTCAGTCCAAAACCCCTCCTGAGAGATGGAATCTGTTGTGAAACTGAGTAGACCTGGTCTTAATGCTGATCCTTCACACTTCCCTGTAATTTGAACACACCCTCTCCAGAACGCCACTCAAAGGTGTAAGTCTGCTGGGTTACAGTATCTCAGGTGGCAGGTGGTAAGTGTAGCACGTAACACACAAAGTCAGTTTGCCCGGGATTCTGACATTGCTTTTACCTAACAGAGAAAGCACAAGAGCGTAGAGATCATATAGAAGAGAGACATCCTGAACTCAGTGCCCCTCAGTAGCTTACCCTTCTTTTGGGAGCCCACAGGGGACCATCTGTGTTCAGGAAGATAGGCAGGATCCCCTGCTTCGCCATCATGCTACATAGTGGGTTGTTTCTCCCTCCTCTTGAACTAGAGAAAAATGGTCCCTGAATAAAGAAATTCCTACCCTTTTATAACTCTTAGTCCCGTCTGTTAGGTGACATCCTGCTCACCCCCCTCAGATATCAGACTTCTGCCAGGTGACTTCTTTGCCAACATGCCCTCTCCTGACAAGCCAGTTCTGAACAGAAGCCATCCTTTTGTCTAGGTGGTTCCTTTTGGAGAGGGGATTGCCCTGGTTAAACCACCCTGCATTGTTAGGCATCTGCCACCACCCATTGTGGAATTTTGATCAAAGATGGAGGACAAAGGGACAACAGAGAAGAAAAAAGGCTTCATCTTCCTGATGGAGTTTTCAGATGGGTAAAGATATATCCTGAGAGTTCATAATCTCATGCAGAACTCATTAACGGTACAAATTCCACAAATTGTCCCACCTAGCAGTAGTGTGCTGTATCCAGCCTCTGTGAAGGAGGTGAGACTGGGTCTATCCCCCATGATTTCCCCCCCACATCAAGCAAATTAAGTAGCTTTGGTTGAATATCATTTTATTTTTTTATTCTTCGTTCAAACCTGTATCTCCCATCAAAGAAAACATCCCTGTACACACCTCTCCAGTGGTCTACCTGTGGAAGTCCCTGTTGCAGCATGGGATATTTAAATATAAGGACTGCATTTTTTAAAGGTCTGAATAATTTCATGATCAACTACATTGATAATTTTACTCGAAAATGGAGTAATCAAAGCTTAGGCTTCTGGACATAACAGTTCACAGCAAGTCAGGAAGACAATTTCTTCTGTCTTGTGCAATCAGCTTGGTGATGCACAGGACAGGGTGAGAGTTTGGCTTCATGTACAGCACATGTAATTGGCCAGTACTTGAAGCTGAATACAGAAGACTTGATGGGCCTAATGTGTGATACCATCCAGCAGCTCCTATGTGATTAAGAGTGCCACGTAAAGAGCTACACTCCAGAAGCCATTTGCAATACACAACAAGAAAAGCTTTTGTTGGTCCTAGAAAACCTATCAACAATGCTGCATAGTCTTGAGTGCCGTCTGCAGGCATGTTACATATTAGCTAACTACGTACATGTATACAGGCATCCGTTTTGCAGAGCACTCTGATCACAGTGATGGAGGAGAGGGTTTGATGAATCATAAATCATTGTTCATTTATTGCAGACAGTAGTGTCAGATCCCCATTTTACTGGAAATTTGGCTGAAATTTAGGATGAGAAAGTGTAACCCACTGGTCAGTGTGTGTGTTACATGTCCCCTTCTCTAATCAATCCACAGAAGCTATGAATCTGTCACAACTCAGCTACACAGCCTGCTTCATCAGCTTAAACTGCAGAGACTCAGACTTTTAGCTCTTGACTTCCCTGGCTCAACCTCCAGTTTCGGCCAGATGGCAGCTCGCATAGTAGTCTCTATTCCAAAGAGTTTGCAACCTAAGGTTCCAGTCCTGCAGTGTGCTCTACTTTAGCAGACCCCTGTTGACTTCAGTGGGATTCCGCGTGGGGGGACGCAGGTGTCTGCCTATATTAAGCAGGTCCAGGGCCTAAGTACCACAAGACGTGTAATAAACTACGGCAAAGGGTGTGAGAGGGAGGGCTAGGGTGACAGTGATAGGAGCAGGTAGTTAGAAAGACCAGCTACCTGCAAGGTTAGTAGGTTATTTTTGTTCCTTTTAAGATATAAGTTCTCCTGAAATATTAATGATCTCAGTTAAACTGTGTCAGTAGAAAGATTAGTTATATCAAATAATGTTTGTGATCCCGGTCATTATCAGTTGGGCAGTTTGTCATAGGTATCATGGTAGAAATGGGTCGTGAGCAAGGATTTTAAAGAACGCCAGAGAGGAGGTTACAATAGCCAAGAGGACAGATAAGGGCCAGTAAAATGGGCAAGCACATCAGTTTTCCTTCATGAATGGTGAATTGCAAGAATGAGTAGAAGTGTTTTTCTTTTCTTTTCTTTTTTTTTTTTCATTTAATTGGTCCCTCAAGTTTCTTGACTGTTTCTCTTCTTGTCTCACAAATTTGTGTCTGTTGCATTCGGGAATTTGTTTGTATTTGTGCCTTATGTAGAATCCGCTCTTTCTTTTTTTCTTTATGCCCAATTACATCAATCGCTATAAAATCTGCTGTTCCCTTATCCAGCATTGTTTACTGCTTTCCAGCCTCCTGGTACAGGCCCCCTACGGAGATCCAAGTTCTCTCACGATCATCTTAATCACCATTTTACTTTCCAGGTAAAATGTGCTTTTTCCAGATCAAGGAGTCTTGAAAACATGTAGAATATAAAGTACCTGGGGAAAAACACAATCTTTCAATTTCGAACAGATTATTTCTGATAAGTAAACTTTCTGGAGGGTGATTGTGTTTGGGACCCATTGTGAAGTAAGTGAGATTAGTTGCGGAATTCCCATGTGATGAATTCAAGGAGGTCTGTAGCAGGATCTCCAAGCACTTTACAAGCATGCCCTATAACATGGAAGAATGAGTATCCCCATTTGACATACCACTAGTGAATCAAAGGTCACACAGCAAGCCAGGAGCTTCAGTTTCAATCTATTAGTCTAAACACACTTCCTCCATAACCCATTCAGCATTATTTGATGGACCTCACAAGGAGATATCATAGCAGTGGGGTGGGATTGAAGTGTGCTTAGAGGAATGAGGGAAGGTTTGGGCAGTTGCTAGAAGTGAGGAATCTGTCACTCTAGGACTGTGAAAGTTTTAGAAGCTGGTGGGCTGGGACTGTTAGATCAAGGTGCTTGTTATGAGGATGGGGAGACTTTCAGTGACAGGCAGGGTTGGTTGGATAGGGGTGGTGGAGGGTTTTGGCAGCTGATTGAGGGAGCTGGGTCATGGCACTTTTTACTGGGGAACTGAGGAAGGTTTTGGCAGCCCGAGGTTGGTTCTTTGGTGGATAACAGAGCAGTTTCATTGCGATGCTCGTCACCAGATCCGGTCACACTTAGTTTCACTGGAAGATGCTGATTTATTGGATGTGAAATATTTCACTCAAACTATTGTGGATTTGACAAAACTTTCACCGAAACACAGGCAGGTTGCCATTTGGAAACCCGCTAGTGTCCCAGGATCGGTGATCCGCAGCAGAGAGTATTGCAGTGTGGGTCTCTGAAGGCTCTTAGGATCCCCCCTCTGTAGCAGGTATCCTTGGGAGCCCGGACTGAAACCAGGTCTCTTGGAGCTTCCAGTCCTTCTGCTCGAGCTGAAGCTCTCAAGGCAGCCAAGGTCCTGCCACAAAACTAGGAGACTGGAATTTCTAGATTGGCTCCCATGTCCACAACTCCAGGGTAGCTTCACCAGTGTACCCTAGGGCTTCTCGGATGTTGAGCTAGCTGGACCCCCATTCTTCCCCCTCAGAAGAAGTGAACCGCAGCTGTTAAACAGACAAAAATGTCTGTTTCCCGTGTTTCATTTCAGGAACGCCATATTTTGGTGTTTCTGAAATGAAATGTTCCAGGATTTCCAGTTCACGAGGAAATTCAGGTAACTGCTTTCATTCTGAATCGGAACAAAAGCAAATTTGGAATTATTGAAACTAATTGTGAATTGCCCCTCTCCTCAAGTTTCAGCCAGCTCTCCTTGTCACCACAACCTCATCATCCAAAGCAAGGGGTGAGGCAAAGGTCATGCTGTTTGTTGCATGGAGGGAGACGTTGATGGAGCTGGGCATCCAGAAAAGCACTATGTCCCGAGCAGTTGCACAGATGGCACATGCCTTTCACAGGCATGTTTTTGAAGACTCCGTGAATCAGAAGGGGATTGGCCTCTTGTAGATGTTCTTTCCATTTAGCCAGTGTTGTCATGTTTTAGCAATATCCTGAATTATCCTTACAATGCTTTTTGTTAACCTCAAACATCACATCATGAAATAAATCAATTTTCTCATTCACTTGCACTGGTGTTTGTGACCGGGTCATCCATAAGCCATAAATTAGCTTTTATGGGTCTTATATACAAAGCTGTATGGTAATTGCCTTCACAAACAGTGTCATCGGGCTTCTTTTGGCATGTTCTTCCTTTGACTGCTGCAAAGATATCTTTGGTTCTGTCATGGGACCTATGACACAATAATGGAGCTTGTCCACGGTATCTTTTGTGTCTTGGAATTTTTTTCCTCACTGTATGTGTGAAAATTGGGCTCTGGGTGAAATGCATGCAGGAAAAATGACTTGGAAGTCGTTCTGTAAAACTCTTCCCATCAACTCTGAAGGAAACACTAATGCCAACGAAGGCCTTTTATGAATGTGGGCTTGGCTTATCTGCTATAATACTAAAGAAGGACTAGAGAAGAAATAATTAAATTTCATTATTGCCCTCATGTGAAATAAGATTAGTAAGGATCTACCTTGCATTTATTTAGAAACTTTCATCCTCATGGAACCTAATTTCTTCCATAAATTGATTATATACACTGTGGGCCGAATTCTGAAGACCATACTCAGATTTTACTTATCTCTTACTCTGACCAAATATTCTTTGATGCTGCTGATTGAGGATTCAAGTTTTTGGTTGTCCCTCCATCCCCTCCAGGATTTAATTCTTTAGATAGATCACTCACTTCACCCCCACAAGAGTGCATGGGCCTCTAGGATAGATCATGTCTGCCATTGTAATGGCTCAATCCTGCTGTCAGTGAGAATTTTTCCATTATCTTCAGTGGGAACAGGATCAGACAACAAAAGTACGTGGCAACACCACAGAGATGTCTAGACCAGGAACTGCAGAATGCCACCATGTTCATTTGAATCTGTAGGATCCATTTTGACAGGCAGAATGTAATTACCCAGAGCATAAATTTGGCCATGTCATTGGGACTAACACCATGAGTAGCTAAAAAAGGCATGGGATCTGTCATGATCACCAGTGTCTAGAACCTCACTTCTACACCTCAGCCAAAAGCTCTTCCTTCAAAATGAAAACACACCAACAGCTGGCTTACCAGAGCCTGGGAGGGAATATGTGTCTAGTGTGGCTCACGACCATGAGTGCCTACCTCGGGGTAGACTGACAAAAACAGGGCAGACACCCCAAGCTGGTGGCGTGTTTTCTAACTGGATTTCACCCAGCCAGTAACAAATATGAACTCCTGGATCATTAGAACACAAGTGGAGTCACAAGACAGTCCCTTAGACTCTCCAGTCTATCTTGGCACCCAGACATGCTGGACTTAGTGATAAAAGGTCGCTTACACCAATAATCACACCACATTCAGGTAACTTCCACTCCCAAGAGACCAGTCACCTACCTCAGATCAGGTGCTTAATTTGTACCATGGCTGAGCCCCAGCGCCTCCAGGCTTGGCAGTTCATAGCTCTTCAGGGACCCTTCTCATGAGCAACTTCTCATCCAGGGTGTGAGCTATAGAGGAAGTTTCCCTACAGCTGAGAGCCAGAGCATTTCTACCGGAAGCCAGGCTTCAGACCATTTCAGAGTTGATCACCCAAGACACAACTCACCTGCTCACCACAGCGACAGTTTGCCTCAGGCTGCTAGGTCACGTGGCAGCAGGTACCTACATGGTGCAGTACTCAAGACTTCATCTTAGGCTCCTCCAGATATGGCTAGTGTTGGTTTACTCCCCAGCAAGGAACAACCTGGACATGATTCTGCCTCAAATACTTACCTCCTTAGCATGGTGGATGAATCCTGCCTGTGTAGCAGGAGGAGTTCTCTTTGCGGGCTCCACCTAATGCTCTCCTGACTTAGGGTGGGGAGCCCACCTTGGCCCCCTCAGGATCCAAGGCCTATGGCCTGCAGAGGAGCTGACTTTACACATAAATGTTAAGGAGCTCAGGGCAATTGAACTGTTCCTTTACCAGTTGTCAGGAAAGATACTATGGGTGTTGACAGACAGTATGGCATCAATGTGTTACATCAACAAGCAACGAAGAGCGAGATCCTCAGCCCTCTGCCAAGAGGCACTCCATCTATGGGACTTCGATGCAGAGCATGCAATCCACCTGGAAGCTTCACACTTCTTGGAGGTCAAGAATACATTGGCAGATCCCCTCAGCAGGTCCTTCTCTTTTTGCCACGAGTAGTCCCTACACCCAGAGGCATAGTCAAGGTCATCTTCCAGAGATGGGATACTCCCCAGGTGTACCTTTTTTGCAACCAAACAGAATAGGAAATGTCACTGTTTCTGCTCCGTGCAAGGGCTTGACAATGACTTGCTTCCCAACACATTCTTTCTGCAGTGGTCGGGAGGCCTGATATATGCCTCCTGCTCCGTCCAGATTTAATTTTGCAGTACCATGGTTGATTGCTACATCCAAACCTCACTTCCTTACATCTAACGGAGTGGATGTTGCATGGTTAAGCCTCGAGGAGCAGGTCTACTCAGGTTCACAAAATCCTGCTAGAAAACAGAAAACCCTTTACTAGGACTACTTACCTAGTGAGGTAGAAGCACTTCTCCGGCTGGGCAGCTGAATGGAACCTCTCCCTGCCCCAGATGTTGCTACACTCCATTCTGGAGTACCTACACCACTTGAAACATCAAGGCCTGGCGTTATCGTCAATTAGGGTACATCTGACAGCCATCTCACCTTATTACCAACATATCCAAGGCAGATCAGTCTTCTGTCATGAGATGATGACCATATTCCTTAAAGGCTTAGAGAGGCTCTTTCTGCAGGTCAGGGACCTGGTCCCTCCATGGGATCTCAACCTGGTCTTGTTCAGAGTCACTGGGCCTCCTTTTGAACCCATGGCTTCCTGCTCTCTTTTTGATTTCTAATGGAAAGTCAGTTTTCTTGTGGCAATTACTTTTGTGAGATGAGCTTCCGAAATCAGAGCTCCAACATCAGAATCTCCTATACTGTGTTTTACAAAGATAAAGTCCAGCTGCACCTTCACCCGGCATTTCTGCCAAAGGTGCTCTCACAGCTTCATGTCAACCAGCACATCTTCATGCCAGTCTTCTTTCCGAAGCCTCACAACTCTAGCGAAGAGAGAAGCCTATACACTCTTGATGTCAGGCGAGCACTGACCTTCTACATTGAAAGTACTGAGCCCTTCCAAAAATCCACACAGCTTTTCATCGTTGTCGCTCAGCGAATGAAAGCTTTGCCAATTGCATCCCAGAGATTTTCCTCCTGGATCACCGCCGGTATCTGGAACTGTTACAAACAGGCCAACGTCACGCCCACTGTCCCTCTGCAGCCCATTCGACAAGAGCATAGGCTTCATCAGTGGCTTTCTTAGCTTAAGTTCCAATACAGGACATTTGCAGGGCTGTGACGTACTCTTCTGTTCACACTTTCATGTGCCACTGTGCCATCACTCAACAGGCCTGAGCCAATGCTGGCTTTGGCAGAGCACTAATACAATTGACATGTCCGTGAACCCCTGGCCCACCTTCAGAGGCACTGCTGGTGAGTCATCTGACATGGAATGGACATGAGCAAGCACTCGAAGAACAAAAAAGGGTTACTAATCTTTAGTAACTGTTCTTCAAGATGTGTTGCTCATGTCCATTCCATTACCCTCTCTCCTTCCCCTCTGTTGGAGTTCTGGAAAGAAAGAACTGAGCAGGGGGAGACGAGGCTGATGGCGCCCCTTAAATTGGTGCATATGTGCCACTGCAGAGGGTGCTAGAGCTGTCCCTATGGATGCCACTGACAGAAAAATCTCCAGCACCAGTGTACGTGGTTCACACACACCTGTCGTGGATAGGACATGAGCAACACATCTCGAAGAACAGTTAAGGGAGGTTAATAACTGTTTTGTATTAGACTAATACCTATTTTGAGCAAAACTAACAACTATCATCCAGGTGAACTGGTCTCCATAGACTCATAGACTCATAGACTCATAGGTCAGAAGGGACCAATATGATCATCTAGTCTGACCTCCCGCACAAGGCAGGCCACAAAACCCTAACCATACACATTTATAACAACCCCGAACCCATGACCGAGTTGTTGAAATCCTCAAAAATGAGATTTGAAGACCTCAAGCTGCAGGGAATCCACCAGCAAGCGACCCATGCCCCATGCTGCAGAGGAAGGCGAAAAACCTCCGTGGCCCCTGCCAATCCACCCCGGAGGAAAATTCCTTCCCGACCCCAAATATGGCGATCAGCTAAACCCTGAGCATGTGGGCAAGACTCACCAGCCAGCACCCAAAAAAGATTTCTCTGCAGTAACTCAGTTCCCATCCCATCCAGCATTCCCACAGACCATTGAGCAGACTTATCTGCCGATAATCCAAAATCAATTGCTCAAATTAAACTATCCCAGCTATAAGTTTGTCAGTTCTTAGCTAATGCCTGCAGCCTGGGCGAGAGCTGGCATCAGGCCTGCCAGCATTACATCAGCTAACAGCACACTGGGACATTGGCTTACCAGAGCCATGGAGGAATTACTCGATTTATTGAGTGATCCATCACCATGCAAGTATCCCAATCCAATACTGACTGAGTTCAACCATTCCTTGAGAAATGTGTGGATCAGATCTATGGCTGTAGGCTATTAAAACCGAGCTATGTGTGAGCTAAGCATCATCAGGGAAAAAATGACACTTGAGTGAAACGGAAGAAAAATGCAACACAAATATAGGTTCAGTACTCCATAGAAAAAGCTTTAAGCAAGATTCTGACACCTTTACTCATACTGAGTAACACCTTACTCCACAGGTAGTCTCGTTGGATCGAATAGGGCTTCACACAAAGTAAGGCACTACTCAACATAAGTAAAGATGTCAAAATCTGGCCCCGTTTTCAGCAGTCCTACAGGTCGCACAGTAAAGGTTCATGCAAGATTTACTCTGTCTGCTCATGCATGTGTATTATGCCACCAGGCAAAATTCTGCTCTGGTGTAACTTCGGAGAATTGATGCAGTTACTGTGTAAAACAGAGTCTTTAATTTCCGGCATCCAACTATACTAAATACGATTTGAGGGTGTTTGTCAGAAGGTGCTCGCAAAAATGACCTTATTAACGGTGTAAGAGACAAATGAACAACTGGTGCGTATGTCTGACTATGAATGGGATGGGACATATTACTGCAGTGATTCTTATTCATAAATGCACACTTTTGGTGCTGCATGCAAATAATAATCTTGGAAAAGGTTAAACGAAAGACCGTATTTTGGGTTGAGAGGGTTCCTCCCTACACTCTACGCAGATACTGGGGGTGTTGAGGATCCCCCCCTTCCTCAGTTGCACTGACCCATTAAGGTGAGATTGCAGTATCCCACATAACTGATTTTTTGTGTGTGTGTGTGTGTGTGTGATTGTGTGGAATTGACCCTTCTTGTCTTCATCCGAGAGGGCCACCATCATCTATAATAATCTGAAACTGGGAGTCAGATTTATTCTTGCCTCTACTTCTGATTTACCATGTGTCTCTAGGAACTTTCTTATCTTCCCCTCCCACTTCCCTATCATCAGCATCTTCTGTCCTTCATTCATTCTTGCCAGGTCAGTCCTCTCTTCTTCATCTGTCTTCCCACCCCCTTTGCCCTCCACATAGAACTTTTGGCAAAGATAAGATTCCAGAACAAAGAATGATTAAGCTAATTCTGTGACATATGTTTTCCTTTTAGCAGCACGTGATATGATCGCTTGCATTTCTGCCCCTAACCATGCTATTAATGTTTAAATTGCTCCTATTGACATAATGATACCTATTGTGAAACTGACAATGTAAATAGGCTTGAGGAACAGCTAGGAAAACAAGATAAGAATATCCCAATGCCCAGGGGAAGCACACAAGATGGAGACTAATAGAGAACATTATACATTTTGTTCATCACCAATTTTTCAATAAAAGCAGATTTGCAAACTGCAGCAGCTTTCAGCATATTAAGCGTGTAGCTCTGAAACAAATTGGGATTAGCCGTCAGCCTCGTCTAGTTACTCCCATTAGTGCTGGGTTCTGTCGCGATCTGCCCGTTACTGAAGCTTGGCTTGGCATAGTTTCCCCCCAGATTGATTCTTGGTCTGAAGGCCTAGGGTGTTCTGTTCATGTCCGTAAATTTCAGGAAGGTTAACAGTCATCTCTGGATGATTTTTCAACCAGTCTTATTTATAATCTTTTTTATTTTATATATCAAAAAGCATGTCCTAGGCAGGTGTCATGCAGATAGGTGTCTGTGTTCAGTCTTAGCCCTCTGAGGAGCTCATCCCACAAGGGGCTAAGCACTTGCTAAGAGGAGCTGAGCATCCACGGTCTGGGGCACTCAGGACCTTGCAGGATAAAGCCCTATATAAAAAGATGAGATTACGCTTCATAACATACAAGCCCGGGGGGAAGAGGAACCTGGAAGATGATGAGTGAGTAGGACCCAAAATGAAATAACCGCCTCCCTGTTTCAGCACTCAGTACTGCTTCCCTTGGCCGTAATGGGTGCCTTATATAATTTAAATTGACCTTCCAGCTTCTTCCCATCTATTGTGTCATTTGAACATTACAGTGTGGAGAAACCCAGACCTCTTGTCTGGTCTGTATAAATTCCATAGTCTATATATCTGTACAGTAGGCACTAGATCTTCAGAGGACACAACATCAAGGGTTTTACTCCCCCCTCCTTCCCCTGTTTGTTTCTAATGCAGTGCGTATCAGGAAAAATCATATCTGCAGTCAGAGAAAGAGATAATTCATGTGAGCAATCAGTGTTGGGTTAACTGGAGAATGAAAATGTTTTGGACTGTAGCAGATACTAACATGCTAAAAGGGCTCTCTGGCTATCCATCAAACAATCAATTATTGTAGCCATTAGTACCCTTTAACCAC
This sequence comes from Mesoclemmys tuberculata, assembly GCA_007922155.1. Classification (NCBI taxonomy): domain Eukaryota; kingdom Metazoa; phylum Chordata; order Testudines; family Chelidae; genus Mesoclemmys; species Mesoclemmys tuberculata. Next base: position 12,921,299 of record ML675632.1, on the reverse strand, counting down.
ACATTATGTCAATTTACTGGATGCTTAATGTCCAGGTCATAACCCATAAGGATGAGCATATACAGAAGGAATCTATCAATGTTTTGACGCAGTGTGAGCTTGAAGAGTACCAGTATGTAGCTTGATCCCGCCATGTCATTATGGTATCTTTAGCCCATTAGGGACCTGATCCTTGGGGGATGTTGAGTGCCATCAAATGTCAGTGATTGAAGTAATGATTGAGGGCATTTGGCAGAAAGCACTCAGCACTTCTCAAGATGGAGCCCTGTCGCTGGTGGGAAGAGAAGGTCATTCAGCTGAAAAAATGAATACATTAAATCTTATTTTTTGTGTGCCATTGCCTTGGTAACTCTATCCAGACACTTACAAACAACTGTAGCTCTACTATCAGTGCAGCACGGAAGGGATCTCCCTTAAAAAAGGAAATGTGGGTTGGTGGTTCGAGCAGCACACCAGAAGTCAGTCCCAGCTTTGTCACTGCCTCATCAGCCAAGCCCTCTATTAGATACATTAGCTGTGGTAGCCACCATTGGGACCCACGAGCACATATGCAGCACAGCATACATCCATGTATGAGATTCTTGTCAATAGTGTGAGCTGATCCAAGCTGATCCTACTGTTTAGCATAGCCTTTCTACAAGCAAATTTAACCACCTAACCACCCTATTATCTTCTACTGTGCCAGTCTCCCCTGGTGCACTGACAGTGTCAGAGCAATCAATACGAGTAGTGCAAATTTTCTTTACACTGCAATCCCAAAATGGTCCTGCTCTTCCCTTCCTGCCAAGCTGGTAGCATATAGGGCTGAGGCAAAATTTGCTAACCTCTGCTCTGCCAGTTGCCTGTCTCTGAACTCACATCCCTCAGAGCAGAGCTGATGAGCCAAAAGGCAGTGCAGTCCCTGGTCTCCACAATATGTATGTGGTTCGTCATGCAAACAGAACGGTTTACGGGAGACAACAAAAATGTGAGCAAGTACAAATTGCCATTATGCCATCGTCCTTTTGCACCTGCTGTAGGGAGCTGTGCCAGGCAATGCGGGATAAGTGCAAACATTTATATCAGTGCTGGCAGGGACCGTTCTGTGTGGCTGCAGTACAGCATGCACTTAATATAGGATACCCAACTGAACCGAGGCAAGCTGCAATGGTACACATTTCTAATGTAGACAGAGTTATTGTGTGACCTTGAGCAAGTCACTTGTCAGTGCCACACTTTTTCGATCTGTGAAAAACGAGAATATAATGCTTATCCACCTCAGAGGGCATTGTGGGGCTTGTCTGCCATTCTAGTCCTAAAAGTGACTATGTAAAAATGTCCTCTTACTCCTGAAGAGACCTGCTTCATGTGTGTGTTCAGAGGTAGATCTACTGGTTTTAGGGACACAAACAAGGTTTTAGCTCTATGTACTCCTGTTAGCCAGGCAGAGCCAGTGTAGGCAGCGACAGGAAAGTGAGCAGGAGTCTGGTCCATCAGGTGGATCATCAGGGGAATTGTTTGCCAATTTGCAGTCAGTTATGCCTGTGTTATTCCATTGTTGACAGTGGAGTTGCTCAGGTCCAACTCAGATAGAATCTTTATAAGTGATAAGGATGTGTGAGGTGCAAAGGACCCACATTTGATTCTGTTTGATACCGGCAGCTGGGAGAGAGAGGCGGACATCTACATGTTTTAACTTGTAACTTGAGCCCATCTGCTAAGAAAATGGAGAGACAATAAACATATAACCACTGGCTGCTGTTTGCAGTGGTTTTTCAGAGCATACTTTATCCTTTGCAAAATTATTGGATGTTTTGGATGGAAGATGCTAATGCAAAGCATGGAAATAATATAAGCTGCAGAGCACTGGAGTGATCACCTGGGGTTATTGCTTATAGTCCTGGTCTCAACAGTTCAGGAAAGAGATTTAAAAAATAGTACAAAAAAGGGCAACAAAAATAACACAAGAACTGGAATATAAGACATCAGATGAGAAAATGAGGGAGCTAAATGTATGTAGTCTAGGAAAGAAGACCCATAAGAGACATGATTGCAGTCTATAAATACTTTCAAGGTGACAGTCTACATGACAAATGGATAATGTATTTACAATGTTAGATTATATGATGTTAGGGATGATGGCCTGAAGCTAAAGAAGTAAACATTTAGAGTAAGTATTAGGGGGAAAAGTTTTTAACATTAAGAACAATTGGAATAGGCTTGCTGAAGGAGGTGGGCCAGGCACCATAATTGCAAGAATTCAGCAGTATGGATAAGACATCACCAGGAATAAGAATAGTATATGAACCTATAAAAAGGCAATGAAGTCATGACCCCAGAGCTATGTGTGGCCCTAGCTATGCAGTTAGGTAAGCCAGTACCCCAATTTTCCTTGGAGAACATACACATTTTGAACACTTATGCTATGGTAATAAGTCCCTGAGGGGCTGAACAAAAATGTTTCAGGATCTTTTCTCTCTTTCCATCTTATTATGCTGCAAACATTGTGGTAGTTTTTCAAACCTTGTAAAAACCATCATGATGCTTGCTTGCTAATCACATATTATGGGACTGCTAGGCTGAACAATTTATTTAATGAAATGCCATCTTCTTGATGAACATACCGCACAAATACAATGTGGAATATGCCAGGAAAATAAAGCAGTCTGTTTAGCATTCCCATGTACCTACTTCCTGCGACCATTTGAAAAATTAAATTAGCAACTTCTTGCCCTGTAAAGGACTCGTACCGGCTAAATTAGCTAAGAAGCAAAAAGCTTTCCACTGCATTCCCCATGGCAAACAGTCTCAGAGATGCTGTTTTATTCAGTTGAACAATATTTATGCTTCCCCTTTTTATTTCACTTTGCGTTCATTTTGGTTGCAAATAGACATTTATGACAAAATTTACCTATCATCTTCAGCTCTCATTTCTTAAAATCTCCAGTGTATCAGTAATGATTATGCTGTGGTTCTTAATGGAAATGAGCTATGTATGTATAGCTAAACTTCGTTCATCTTGTACCAAGAATTGCCACCCACCTGCTTTGTCCAAATGCAAATCCACATTGCTGTCACCTGACCTAGTGCATGTCTCTAGTGCAACATCATGCTGCACACAAACATCATAACACAATCACAATAAATGTTTATTAGCTCTCCCCAGAGGACAGATTATTCAGGTTCGTTATGGGCTTTTTCTACCTTTCTTTGAAACATGCTTTGCAGATCTCTGAAGGAGGTCACGTACTATCCTAGATAAATGGTTGGACCATTCCAATATGGCAGTGTGGCACTAGGAGCATCCCAAAGAAGCTCACTGTACCGGGTAATGAGTTTCAGCAGGCCTGATCAGTACAACGTACTCCAATTCACTATGTGATCATCTGTATCTAAAAGGTGTCACGCAATAAGTCATTGAAAGGCTCAGAACTTATTGCTCGTTAATATTCTTGCGTGATGTATGTGCATGGTGCATGTTAAGAGTTACAGACATATGCTGGAATTATGGCTGAAACATGTTTAAGCCAGGCCAGTCAGGGAGCTGGTAAACAGGTCTGCCCAGGACTGGGATAGAAATGAACCAGAGACAATGGGATTGCAATTTACATGTTTGGTAAACAGAACCATCAAAGCTCACAAGGTGGTTGGGTGTCAGCATTTCTGGACCAGCTTGATCATCAGGCAAAGAAAATAAGTAAAGTTCCCAGATAAACCAAGTTATCAAGTTAATAACTGGGGAAGAGACATCATGGCTAAACCCCAGGAGGGAAGAAGAATTTAATCTGAGCTATGAAGAGAGGGATCTGTGTCTCAGTGATCAGCAATTGAGTCAACTGATCGTATGCAGTATTATTGTATTATAGAAGTGTATTGTGTAAGATCTTTTATGAATGTTCATAACACACTGGTGATTAATATTTTAAAATGCATGTATTACCGGTATAGGAGGGATTATGAATACTCATTGATATTATGCCTATATAATACAGCCAAGTAAAGGAAGAAACAACTCCCACTCAGACAGGTGGGAATGTCATAGCTCTCTACCAGTCTCCACTGAAATTAAGCAAGATGGGACCAAAAGCAATGGAAGCCCTATTTGCATAGACATCAGCAGAGGGATGGGAAGGCCACAGGAAGTGAAGAACAGCATGTGGTCATTTGCCTCTTGTAACAAGGAACTTTGGGAGATACAAGCAGAAGCTGAAAGCCCTTTTGGGCATCCATTGCTGGACAGACATAAGATGTGGAAAGCTCTTGCAAGTACAGAAAGATGGGCCCTCAACCTAATGGGTGGTTGGAGTCTCTGGGAACTGGACTATGGAATGAGAGAAGAACCCCATGATCTCTTTCACCTGGGTGGCCAGGGAAGCCAGCCCATTGTTCTGTGGAGACATCCTGGCCAAAGTTGCGGTTAGCCCTTTTGAGTTACCTTGCTGGAAGCATGTGGTAAGGATTTTACCTTGAACCAAGACAGTAACTTGTTAAATTAAGTCCTAGCCATTAGAAGCATTTTTTTTTTGTAATTCTTTGTATCTTTATTCCTTATACTTGGACCCACTTCATTCCTGCTCCTTTGTTAATTAAATTGTTTATTTTTTATTATAAATCAATTCAGTGTTGTGTATAACAGCTGTGAACATTAACTTCAGTTAAAGAGATAAGCTGCTGCATATACTGACTCTTTACAGGAGCAGTGAACTTTATTATTTCTCTAGGTGATCCAGGAGAGGGCTGGTCACTTCAGGGCAGGCGTTTTAGGGAGAAATTCAGGACTGGGCGCATATTGGGGTCATTTACTGGTTGTATCCAAAGCGGGTGAAAACCTGAGTGGGGCTGTAGGCAGGCTGCTGAGGTCAGAGGTGATGAATCAAGGCTGTCTAGCGCACAGACACTCAGGGTGTGACCTGCACACTTGTGTAGGCTGGCTGTGAGCATCCCAGATAAGGAGCTACAGCAACAAAGCACTGTAAGGCACCCAGGGTTGCAAGACAAATGGTGACACAACCCCTTCCTGGTCTGGATTTCAACCCCCATAACGTGACAGGCCGTTTCTATGATATCATGGTAATTTCATTTGCTTATTTAAAACCACGTATTATATATCCATAGAATGTAGCAGAACCCTTTATTTGTTAACAATCGCCTTCCATTTCGGTTCAAGTGTGGAGGGTCGTGCCATTTTTGTGTACTGAAGAACATGGGAATTTTAAATAGACCCTAAATTACAGACAGGCTACAGATATGTTCCCTTCCACCCAGTCTACACATCACATGTAGGATGTATTCCGGTCAAATCTGGAACATATTGTGTACAGCGGGAAAGAAAAGAACTTTGAAAAAGGTGATGTTTGGTAGGAAGGGTAGACCTTTAAACAAAGGATTAGTCATTTTTTATTTTGCAGGAGAGCCTAATGTGTGCAATCCTAGATCAGTGCCCCACTCGGATAGGTGCTGCACAGACACCAAACAAAAAGATAGCGTCTGCCCAAGGAGCTTAAACAAGAGATAATCCATGGATGCATCAGAATGAGAATAAGGTAACACTAAGATAAAACTGGTCAGTGCAGTGACTTCCAATCAATGGTCCACGGGCCACAGGATCTTTCAAAGTCACCCACTGCTCCCCTTGTCCTTGGCTGCAAAGGAGAGCCGCTGCCTGAGGAGCATGGTGGAGCATGTTGCCTACAAGACTGGTGCAGCCAAGGGAACAGGAGATCAGCACTCCCCTCATCCTGGCTGTAGCAGGGAGTGCAGCAAAATGCTCTGGCTGGGTCCCTAGGTTCTGGGGTCCCTGCTGGAGCCAGGGGGACAGGAGATCAGTGAGGAGGCAGCCTCCTGGTTGAACTTCTTCCATCTGGCTGCAGTGAGGGGACTGCAAAGACTCTGCATTCTAGTTTTTGAGGCTGAATATCAATCTGAGAAGAGGCAAGCATAACAACAGGCTGTCTTGCAGAACTCTGAATAGCTCTAGTAAAGGCTATTTAGATATTCCAGAATTAAATTTCCAGTATTTTCAGTTCACTTCAATTGATGTCTGTTGTTTCTCTTCAGGTATCTGTCATATGGTTTCCCTTTAACATTTTTGATTATCTTTGTTTCTATTTTAATTAAAAATAAAAATGTCCTGAAGAAAAACAATTAAGGTTTTGTGTGTCGTATTAGTGTAATACTTAACAAACAGCTGTATGCAAACAGACTTGGATCAAGAGGCTTTATTGTTGCAAATTTATGGTTAAATTAAAAAATGTTTTACAAGATGAGTGAAAGGCTTGAACATTTTCCCCTCGTTTCCACTCTGTGCATGTAGAGAATTTTGCCTCTGCCTCGGAGACTTTCCTTGTTCAGTTTTACTGCTTCAAGATTTAATCTAATCACCTTCTACAAGCTAAGCAGAGCTGAGTTCAGTCCTGTTGGAAAACCTGGGTTTCTGCTGAAACAAATGTCAGTAATTCAGTACATCTGCAGTGTGGTCTAGTGGATAGAGCACTCAGGAGACTTGGATTGTATGCCTGGCTCTACACTGGCCTACGGAGTGACTTGGGGCAAATCATTTTAACTACTCCGTGCCTCAGTTTCACCATCTATAAAATGGAAATAGTATTACTGACCTCCTTCATAAGATACTTTAAGATCTACTGATGAAAGGAGTTATTTAAGAGCCGGATGTTGTTGTTTGTTGTTGTTAATTTGTCATTCTTTGGAAAAAAAGTGTGTGTGACACAGAGCAAAAAATTTAAGCTCTCTATGCCCCAATTTCCCCAATTTGTAAAATGGGGATAGTATATCCCTACCTCACAGGGATTCTGTGACCCGTAGGTCATTAACATTTGAGGTTCAAATGCAGGCCTGATAAATTACATAGAAAAGCCTGTAAATAATAGCTGTTTTTTTGTTTGTTTGGTTGGTTTTGTTTTTTTTATTGTCAGTGCTCATATCCCAGTGTGGTGTGAAACCTCGTTATGCTGTTGGAGGTTAATGAGACACAAAACTGTCACTGTTAGTCATGTTGCCAAGAGAAAGGAATCAAAGGATGTGGATCCATAGGCCCTTAGGAGAGTGAACCTTTTCTTCTGCTTCTACAACCTCAGTGTGACTTGGGCAAGGGGCGGGGGATCCAGAAAACCTATGTTCTGTTCCTGGTGGGAAGTAAAGAATCCCTGCCAAGTGAAACTGCAGCAGGGATGAAGGTAGACAGAATGTGATTATCCAGGTTGGGTAATCTGTCTAGTAGACCAAAATTAACAGCCACTCTAATGTGGGATCAAGTTATGGTAAATTCACTGTTACACGATGAAGTTGGACAATACCGAGGCTGTAACATGGACAGGCTTTTCTAATGGGTCAGTCACATGTTAGCATTGCCCTCAACCCTCTACAAGAGATTCTTATGTTGTAAATATATATTTAACTGTCTAAAATAGGACAACCATTCATTCATCCTATACAGGAACGCACATCAAATTTTGGGGCAATGAAGCTATTAGCAGTAAAAGGGTTAAAGAGATCTCTATTTGTTGTGCTGAGGTCCAAGTTGTACCTGGATGAAGGTGACTCTTCTGTGATAATTGGGAAAAGGAGTTAGGGCCAATAGCAATTAATTCTTTCTGTGCACGCTACAGAGAACGTAGCCCGGCAATGCATTTGTTTGGTGTTGATACGTTAGTTTCATGTGCATAAATCCAGTTTGCACAAATGCCGTTATCATGCAGCAGATATTGTCTTGGCCACTCGTTCCCTCTCTGAGGTGGGAAAGGAGTCATTTGGAAGACGTCTTGTTTCCCTTTGCTTTCCCATTAACTTCTTCCCTGTTTTAATCCTCTCACATCCACTCCAAGAAAACTGTGATCTGCAGGGTTTTTGTGACTCTGCTGAAGGCGAATCTCTCAAGGGCAGGGCATTTTCATTCATGGACCTTTGTCTTTGGAACATCCTGCCACTGGAAATCAGTCCAAGTTTGGTTCTTGCCCCCATCAAGGCCCAATGAAAGATTTTTCTCTTCCCATAATAAAGGATGCCACCAAAGGAACCAGTAGCACTCTTCCTTTCTTCGTTCAAACGAACCATTCGGAAACATGCCTGTCTATCTGGAGGTGCAGAGAATGTGGTTCTTCCTAGACAACTGGGATTTTTCTACTAATCCTTGTAATTGGTACTGAGATTCAGAAATGAGGGCTGTATTAGAAGTTCAGAGAGGGAGCTGTAAGTAGTGTGGCTTTCTGCCTGTTCTCAGGTTATAGGAGAGATGTACTGCACAGCTTTCAGCGGTGGCAGCTGGAAAACTTTGCCAGTGGGCATAATGCTGTGGAGGCTAAGAATTATGAGGATATAATTCAGACAGCCAGAAAAGGGCAGAAGCAGCTTTAAAAAATGTGATTCTCTGCAATAAAAATACCAGCCAACACTCATATTTATGGCAAACCTAGGAAACATTTATCTGTGTTGTTTTGCATATATACAGATGCTGTCTGAAGCTGGTGACAGCACAGGATCTGAGTTTGGGTTCGCATGGATGTTTGTGATCAAAACTTCGCTCGTTAAATGAAATGGATTCTTTTAAAATTACTGTGAGGCTGTGGAGAAGGACATGTCTGTGCCTCTACTTGTCATTCTTATTCCACTTCACTCACATTGCCACAGGACCATCCATTAGCATTGTAGATAAATCCCTCAAATAATGGGAGAGAGAAGACTGGAAATAGAAGCAGGCAAAGGTTTTTCCTTACAGAGCCTGCCTAAGAATTCAGTGGGATGAAGGCAGGTGATAATTACAGTGAAAGGTTGCACTGAAGACCCAGAGTAGAATATCTGACATAGGCATATACCATCATTTCAGGGAGCCAAGGCCCGTTGGTGTGAGGGCGAGTGCAAGTTAGACTAATTATTCTTCGAGGGGGTTCTATAAGACGAACTCTGCTTTTAGAGTTAGGCTGACCTGGGTCATCTTGGCCTCAAAAGACACTCTGTGAAGAGCCATTTTGATTCAGATTGCTGAACCTCAAACCTATGGCTTATTTCTCCTCCACCTGAACTGTCAGTCATATAATTTAATTCATCCAAAATCAAAGTATAGTGAGCTCAGCTAGAGACTGGAACTACGCTCTGAGGTTGAGATCACTAGGGAGTGGATTTGGAGAGATAATATGCTCTTGCAACAAGAAAGAAGAAAACAGTAGGGGAGATGAACTAGCTCAAGCTCTGTTACCAAGATTCTTCCAGCTTCAGCAATTCCACAAAACCAATAAGCCTTTCTTTAGGTTTCATGACTTCAGCGATTAGACGGCTGAATAATGCTAAACACAAACATAGATGTGCTGAAATAACAGCTCGTATTACAAATGCCTCCCACTATTTCATTATCCCCCTATCTGGCAAGTACTTCCATATAACAGAAAATCAGTAGAAATGATGGGTTTTTTCTTGCTTGGCTTTGGTTCCCTCTCATTCCAATCTAAACTTGACCAAGTGTTGGTAAGAAAGACAACAACCTAGTAAAGATCCTAGTTACAACAAATGTACAGGTTTTTCAGATGCAGACACATACAGACTCTCTCTCTCTGTCTCATTCACACACACACGCTTTATTTTCAGACTTCAGTACTACATCATTAATTGGAGTGATTTCTGTATTTGTGCATGTTGATGTGTCAAGTATTTTGGATGGAAGATATGTTATTTAAAAGCAACTATAGTTTTGGAGCTGAAATTAATGTCTCTAACTGTGTCTAATAAAGGCCATAGTAGTAGGAGATGAGGGGATGGAATGGTAACATTGTGATTGGATTTTTTTCCCCATTAACATGGTAAAGTACCTCTCATAAGATAACGGAGCTCAGATTACCAATCACTGCTACTCTCTTCTGTGTGAAAGGTAATGCAAAGTTGTAATATCACTATTTCACTTCTCTAAAAGATTTAGAAGTCCCAGGCCACTTGTTCTGTGGCTGCCTGAGGCTTTTCCACCTGTAATTGCTTTGGGCTTCTGCTTGACAAGATACATCTATAAATATTTCTGAGTTTGTAAAGTTAGTTGTTTTGGAAGGATGGTCTGAGAAAGATTATATAATCTAATTTGTCATAAAAATCTAACTATGTATTGCAGCTAGGAAGATAGAGCTGGCTGTTCCATGCCTTTTTTTGTTGTTGTTGACCATTTGCCATGCCAACATATTTACTAAAAATGTATCAGTAACATTCATACATGGTAACTAACAGTATTGCAAGCAATGATCTTTTGTGCAATTACTGTAGATCATTTTACTGTTCTTTAATGTAGATATTCTGGCCTCTATATTCCAATTACAATAAAATGTTAATCTCCATGAATACTACTGAGGGTGGGATTATCTTAATGACTCGTTCTGCTCATATTCCTGCTGGGGTACAGGATATCCTGAGGAGTAAAGGAGGGAGAGTACCCCGGTTGGATTTGTAACTGGGAGTTCACAAAGTTCCCACTACATTATAGATTTCCATGATTGTGAATGGTTGTCATGGACCAGCTTGCAGTTTGTAGTATGGATGGGATGGGAACTGAGTTACTGCAGAGAAATCTTTTTTGGGT
>ML675632.1:12870127-12910353 GCA_007922155.1 Mesoclemmys tuberculata | reverse complement strand
GAGTACTTGGCAACATTCGGAACCAGGACAATAGCAAAGGAACAAAATATTTCTTTCCCAAGCACAGCCCCTGAGAAACACTTGTGGCTGAGGTAGCGACCACCAGGTCTTCCTCCAGTTTCATAACATTGCAAGCAGCTGTACTGCCATTTTAGTTTAATTTTTGATAAACAGAACTGGGAGTAATGCCAGTTTCATAGGACTACTTATGTGCTGAACCTTACACTATTTGTGTAATCATTGGCAGGGTTGGAGTCTTAAATGCTTCCTAAAAACAAACACTTATTGTGTGAGCAGAAAGTGAGTTAACTCAGGAAGCAAACAAAAATGGAACCATGAGTTGCTCAAAGTGATAATTGATTATCTTATTGCTTTGACTGCTCTCCTACCTACTCCCTCGATACATAAAGTCTGTTCCTCTCTGTTCTCTCGTGCACTGTAGATTAGATCATGAAGTCTTCAGGATAGGAAAATAATCTATGCTTTGGTGAAATGTCTGATATACTTTAGGGTATTGTAGACTTAATGAGTAATAACAGTCCCATGAGTGGAACTAATGTGTTTAAATGAAATGTGTTCATAAGTGCTTTGCTGGATCAGGGTCTGTCTGGTGAGAGAGGAAGAATGATCTTCTGGCTAAGACATTGGCCTTGGTCTCAGAAAATCTGAGTTCAATTCCTACTCCGACCAAGACTTCCATGTTACCTTGGACATGTCACATGACCTCTTCAGTTCCCCATTTATAGAATAGGGTTAATGCTTCCCTTCTCCTACCCATCATCCGTCTTGTGTCTTCATGTTGTAAGCTCCTTGGGGCAGGGATGAGCTCTCATTTTTTATATATAAACAGCTATCTCAACAAGGCCATGCTAGGTAATGTAAATAATTATAAGAGTGGCTTAGGAAGCCAGGACAGGCAGGGATTTCTATAAATGTGTGGCATTCCAAAGGCTCTATATCTGGTACATGGAGCATCTCTGCAAGTGTGTTTCGCCTGATATGCCTGGTATGTAAGGCAGCAACCACATTGTTAAATCGAACCTTGTTTTACTTCCTTTCCCCCATCTCAGCAGAGTCCTAAGACCCCTTTCTCTGACCTGGCTGATGATGAGAAGATCTTTAATGGAGGAGATGGCATGTGGCAGAACCAGAGTCAGGATCAAGCTCTGCTCTCGGAAATCACAGAAGAGGACCTGGAGGCCATCCGTCAGCGCGAAGAAGCCATTCAGCAGATTGAGGTCAGTAGCGTTCACTATCAGCAGATTTGGAAGCTGGGAGTGGACATTGGTTTAACACCATGGTAGATACATTGAAGAAAGAGAAGAAAATGTTGGTTTTATGTTCTTGGTGTTGTGACATCCCTCTTAGGTGCTGGTTGTATTTTCAGGTGAATTTTACAGTTGGAACATGTAGAGCAAGGAGGAATCACAATGTCACATAGTCTCTGACGAAGGTTAAAGTAATGAGTGTTCAGGATTAAATTTTTAAACGTATCTTGTCTTGTAGAGCTCCCATGTCATTGGGTTCAGTGCTGCAGTGCTAGCGCAGGCAGACCTCTCTTGTGGTCAGTGATAGCTTTGTGTGCATAAAGATCAGAAGATCAGACCTTGTGCATGTGAGACATGGAATAGATGCAGTTTACTGGCATTCTAAAACATTAGGTTTGGAAAGGATCACAAGGTAGGACTAAAATACTGATCTTTCTGCTGTTGGCTGGTTGTCACGTCATCTGATGTAGTCAGATGTGGTGTTCAATGCAAGGTTGAACAATCCACTTTACCTTATGCATACATATATTTCCTGCTTCCAATATTTCCATCAGCCATTGATGCCTAATATCAATGATCACGCAAAAGAAAACATTGTTTCCCTCCTATTTTTATAATTAAATATTTTGCTCTTTTATCTAAGACTATATAGGTTCTTAGCATAACAATGGTCAAGGAAAGGAATCAAGTAACAATATTACACTTTTCTTTTTTTTTTTTACTAAAAAGCAGCATAAAGATTTATAAATAATATCAAAAAGTGACAATTTTTTAAAAAGAGATTTGATTTACTTATGTATACATTGTTTTTCTTTTAAAAAAATTCAGTTTTCGCTTTTGGAAAACTCAGTTGCTTAAATGTAACCAATGAATGAATGAGAGCAGAGAACATTTTCAAACATCAACTTAAACACACTTAAACTAAAGGTGAGCCTAAAGATAGGACTTCAGAATAAATCAGAACATTTGATTAAGAAATACACTTTATCCTCTAATTAGATTAAGCTATTTTTATCAAAATGGACTTTGATATTAGTGTAGCAAAAAGTGTGATGCAATCAACAGTGCAAGAAGAGGACAAATGTTCAAACTGTGGACCAGTACACCATGTCTTTGAGCAGGGAATATATGATGCTTTTAAACAGAGATAAGAACTAGATATGATTCAGTGTTTTAAATGGGAGAGTTATTTTGACTTTATGCACACACAGCTCCTGTTCAAGTTAGTTGAATGGTAGTGCCAATGGCCAAGATACATAAAGTCATTGAATATTTTTGTTCACAGAGGTGAAATTGTGAAAGGTTATCCTCCATTTTAGCATCTGTAACTATCTTTGAGTGTGAGTCTGACATCAATCTCTCTGCTGGAACCTCTCATGGCATCGCCCCCTGCAGAGCAAACTGTAATGTGTTTCACTGCAGTATGGTACATATGTTAGTACTTTGGATATCGCTGCTCTTAAGTATACATAGGTGTTTATTTTAGGTTGTATTGGTAAAGCCATCTTGGGTATTGTGCACAAATAAAGACAAATTAAATTATCTCCAGTCCAATGACCTTAATATTCCATCTGTTTGTACAATTGACAATAATAACAATATTGATGAGCTGAGAGGATACAGATGATCCAGGATGGACTCACCCAAACAAGATACATTTGCAATGTCTTGAAGATGTCCTAAATGTCCTAAAAAGATGTTTGCAGATGTTCTCACAGTACATTTATGCAGAAGGTGGTCCACAAAATGAAAAAGCCCAACCTTCTTATCAAGACAGAACTCTTAGACAGAGACCGAGGACAGCCTGGCTGACTGCATCTGCCCTGTTGGGGTAGGGAATATAGACAATCATTCAGGGATTTGGGGCATATGTCTGTATAAATCCCCCACATGCACTCTAGGCTTGTCAGATACTTTGCTGCTTTCTCTTATGTATCAGTGCTGAAGAACATGGGTTCTTGGGGATGAGGGGACATTTGGATATCCACGAAGCATGGATAGAATAGTATTTTCCCAGGAAGTGGTGGGGATGGATCATATTCTTGTGACTTTATTAAGAGAATGTCATAGCTGCCTTTCCCTATGCATGTTCCCACTGTCCTTTGCCTGGCACAGAAGACGTGGTCTCTTCCCTGTAACTGAAAATGCTAAATTAAAGCTTCCTGTACTGAGCAGTTGGAAGACTCCCAGCCGGTGTGGAAGACTTCACTCCAGGTGCTACAAGGCTGCTAACATTACACAGACATAGCACACCTTTATTTTTAAAATAAGTGTCTTTTTGATTTTGTAGGTTTTCCAACTATGATTTCCACCAAATATTAATTCCCCATTAGCCAGGTGTTAGATAATTCACTCAGCCACTTTTATATGGTGAAAGAGATTCAGGTTTCTATTCCCTAAGAATTTGCTTTTCCACTGACATCACAATCAAAACACACTTTGCATTGCTATCCGGTACCGTACATTCATCCTGGGACCTTGTGAGGGTTACACAACATATACATTCTTGAATACAGAGCTTCAGTGATTCTTTAATTAATACGAAGAGAATAAAATATGAGACAAATTAGCATAGCGTATTCTGTCTCTCCATCATTATTCTTCATTAAGAAGGTATTAAGCAATCCTTCTGCAGTACCCATTTAATGCCTATTTTGAAAGAAATGTAAAGAAAATTATATGTACCTTTTTGAATCATGCCACACATCTCCCCAGCTTTAGCTGGATATATCTTCTTCTTTTCAAACCTCACATGCTCAGCCCTGGATAACAGTCACTATTATCTGGTATAGTGATTTGTGTCACATCGTTAGGTGGGTATGATGTCTCATTCCAATTCCTAGTGGACACGTGAGCACATCATTGACAAAGCAGAACTAAACAAGAACACTAAAAACCCCTCCAGCATCCCAACTGGCACCTGTTTGACAGGCTCTGCAAAGAGGACAAGGAGTTAATGCACTACGCAAAGTGGACAATGCTTTCGTCCTTGAAAGTGATCCCTTTAGATCAGATAGGGGATGTGTTGGTAGGCCAGATGTTTGCAGAGCTGAAGCTCATTCCATACCCGTCCTGTTGATAAGTGAAAGATGCCAGTTCTGGCTGTCAATCCAGCATTTGTCAGCAGAGATTAAATAACATTTTAAAACCCTGCAGAGTTTGTCAATTGCAGTTTGTGAGTTCAAATATGTTGTTGTTCACTTGTTATTGTCTTATTGCTAGGGGCTGGTTTCAGTAAAATCTCTCACTAACTTTGATAGTTTAGAAGTCTTCAATGGAAGTTATTTTATATCTCTCATCTCCTTCCATAATCTAGGGGCTAGACTGGTGGACTAAGTGATGGCTCCATCATAGAGACTTTCAATTTAGAAGTATTTCTAAATGACAGTATAATAGGGCACTGGCCCGTTAAAGACAGAAGTGGTCATTTGAGAGACCACTTAGTCCAAGCCACGTGTCCAGAGTAACCAAAAATGGACATGGGGTGAGAAGAAGATAGTCCTGGTAAATAGCAAGTGTATAGGAGGGGGGAGGTATTAAAAAAAGCAAACAAACAATCTATTGTTCCTTTAAGGACCCGGCTCTCTCCTAGTCTTCACAGACAGGTGTTTGGAGGTAGTTACCCCCCCCGGAAAGAGTCAAGAGAATGCCTATGTGACTGGGGGCTGATGATTCAAAAAGGAGGCTCCAAAGCTAGTCAGAGAAAACTCACTGAGAGGAGATCTTTGCAAAGACACAGTCCCAGAAGGAAGGTTGTAAAAATCCTGAACTAAAGGGGTCGCCTACATTTGAACCACATAGTACCAGCAATGAGCTCTGTGGGTGAAAATGGGACTCTATGGGAGCTGGACTACTTTGAATAAATTAGACCCCAAAAGAGAGACGATATTGTTTTAAAGACATTTGGGTACAAGTGGATTATTTCTGGGTGCCTGTAGGGAAACTGAACTAAGAGGCTGCCAGGGCATGCCACACCACAGGGGTGCGTACTCAGAGACTGTACTTCTTAGACAGAATATCATGGCAACCATCATATATTAGAGACCTGGGTTTGCATGAATATACAAAATAGGAAATGACTGCTTAGGAAGGAGAACTGCCAAAAAGAATCTAGGGGTTACAGTAGATCACAAACTAAATATGAGTCAACAATGTAATACTGTTGCAAAAAAAGCCAACAGCATTCCGGAATGTATTCACAGGAGTGTTGTAAGTAAGACACAAGGAGTAATTATGCCACTCCGTTCAGCACTGATAAGGCCTCAACTCCAGTTCAGGGCACCACACTTTGGGAATGATATGGACAAATTGGAGAAAGTCAAGGCAAGAGCAACAGAAACGATTAAACGTTTAGAAAACATGACCTAGGAGGAAAGATTGAAAAAATTGGTTTTGTTTCATCTGGAGAAGAGAAGATTGTGGTGGAACTTGATATCAGTCTTCAAGTCCCTAAAAGGTTGTTATAAAGAGGAGATGACAGACCCCCCTCCCCCTTACAGTGAATTCCACAAAAGCGAAATACCCTTACAGCTACACCCTACGCTCCTCCCAAAAGTGGTGTCAGAGTTCCACCTAAATCAGTACATTCACCTACCTCTTTTCCACCTCAAACTGCACAAACTCACACAGACAGGGTCCTGCACTTCCACACTGTCTGCCGTGCATTGGCATTCTATCTCCACAGAACTTTCTCCTTTTGCACAACGTGAAAACAATTTCTGGCAGTTGGTGACTAATCCAAAGGCCAAGTCCTCTCCTCCCAGTGAATCTCTAAATGGATCTCTGGGTGTATCTGCAAATGCTACACACAGTCCAACTTACCCCTTTCTAATGGAGTCACAGCACACTAAGTGCAAGTGTGAGCAGCACATCGGCCTACCTGGTGGATGTCTCGTAGAAAGGTGAGCAGCCCCCAGTGCTGAAAGAACAGGGTCAGGACTGTTTAGAAAGTCTACACATGCACAAGTCCATCGGGCTGGATGCAATGCATATGAGGGCGCTGATGGAGTTGTCTGATGTGGTTTGAGAGCCATTATCTTTTGAAAACTCATGGCAAACGGGGTGGTCCGGAAGAGTGAAAAAAAGCTAATGTAGTGCCCATCTTCTAAAAAGGGAAGAAGGAGGAACTAGGGAATTACAGACTGGTCAGCCTCACCTCAGTTCTTGGAAAAATCATCGAGCAAGTCCTCAAGGAATCCATTTTGAGGCAATTATGAAGAGAGGAAGGTGATCAGGCACAGTCAGCATGGATTCACCATGGGCAAGTTATGCCAAACCAACCTGATTGCCTTCTATGATGAGATGACTGGCTGTCTAGATGTGGGGAAACATGATATACCTTTACTTTAGCAAAGCTTTTGATATGGTCTGGCACAATATTCTTATCAGCAAGTTATAAAAGTATGGGTTGGATGAATGGATTATAAGATGGATAGAGAGCTGGCTAGATCATCAGCTCAATGGGTAGTGATCAATGGCTCGATGTCTAGTTGGCAGCTGGTAACAAGCAGAGTGCCCCAGGGGGTCGGTGCTGGAGCCAGTTTTGTTCAACATCTTCATTAATGATCTGGAGGATTGCACCCTCAGCAAGTTTGCAGATGACACTAAACTGTGGTGAATGGTAGATATCCTGGAGGGCAGGGGTAGGATACAGAGTGACCTCAATAATTTAGAGGATTGGGCCAAAAGAAATCTGATGAGGATCAACAAGAAGTGCAAAGTCTGCACTTAGGACAGAAGAATCCTATGCCCTGCTACAGACTGGGGCCAATTGGCTACACATCAGTTCTGCAGTACAAGACCTGGAGGTTACAGTGGACAAGAAGCTGGATATGAGTCAACAGTGTGCCCTTATTGCCAAGAATGCAATAATGGTATATTGGGCTGCATTAGTAGGAGCATTGTCAGCAGATCGAGGGAAGTGATTATTTCCCTCTATTTGTCACTGGTGAAGCCTCATTTGGAATACTGTGTCCATTTTTGGGCCCTGCACAACAGAAAGGATGTGAAGAAATTGGGATGAGTCCAGCAAAGGGTAACAAAAAATATTAGGAGGCTGCAGCACATGACTTATGAGGAGAGGCTGAGGGAGGTAGGCTTGTTTAGTCTGCAGAAGAGAAGAATGAGGAGGGATTTGATAGCAGCCTTTAACTACCTGAAACGGGTTCCAGGGAGGAGGGAGCTAGGCTGTTCTCAATGATAGTAGATGACAGAACACGGAGCAATGGTATCAAGGTGCAGTTGGGGAGGTCTAGGTTGGATATTAGGAAAAACCTTTTTTCACTAGGAGGGTGGTGAAGCACTGGAATGGGTTACCTAGGGAGGTGGTGGAATCTCCATCCTTAGAGGTTTTTAAGGTGTGGCTTGACAAAGCCCTGGCTGGGATGATTTAGTTGGCATTGGTCCTACTTTGAGCAGGGGGTTGGACTAGATGACCTCCTGTGATCCCTTCCAACCCTAATCATTTCTGATTCCATGAATCTGTGTGTGGTCCTTATTTGTATTCCACTACTCACCCTCCATCCCCTCTGCTATGGACTGGACTATTCAACTGTAAGAGGGACAATGGAGAGGTGTCGACCCGTACAACCTATTATACTCTTGGCTACAAGTAGGAGGGGACGCCATACACACATGCAGGTCAACGGATACTTCTAAGAAACACTTCTGGACTCATGCACATGCCCACCTATATATGAATACAAATAGAACCGGCAGATACAAGTAAATAACCTCCTCAAATTGCAGCAAGGGACGTTTAGGTTAGACATTAGGAAAAACTAGTTCCTAAATGTAAGGGTAGTTAAGCACTAGTACAAATTACCTATGGCGGTAGTGAAATCTCTCTCACTAATGGTTTTTAAACACAGACTAGATAAACACCTATCAGGGATTGTCTAGAGAATACTCAGTCCTACCTCAGTGCAGCGGATTGGGCTAAATGATTTATCGAGATTTCTTCCAGTCCTACGTTTCTATGATTGTATGAGACATCCACTTTGTTCAAATACACCACTTCACTGTAGTATATTAGAAACCCATAGTCATTAGAGAAAGAAACTACCTATTAGTTTGACATGTCCATCCCCTGAGACTTTGTATAGGATTGCTCCCTACAGAATATGCTTGAGTATATTGTCTGTTTTATTTTAAATGACCCAAGCTATAGGGCTGCCACCATTTATTTTGGGAAACTATTTCATGGTTCAGTAGACTTCACTGTTGATGAAATTCTTCCCTCTATTCTTTTTAAATATCCCTTTCCTCATTCTCAGACCTTATAGCTAGTAACATTCTGTTGGAGTTAATTCTTCTTCCTTTACATTTACACTTTTCAAATACTAACAGACAATTATTGTCCTACTCACAAGTCAATCTCCCTTCCTCTTCAATCACTTTATTTCTGTTCTCTGTATTCCATCTAATTGTCACAGTTCAGGGCAACTGAGCCTCTCCCCCCCCCTTGTAATCCACCAAGGGCACCCACACTAGGCTCCTGTATTCTCAGCTTTCCCCTCTCTTGTGGGAAGACACGTGTCTCTCTCCCTCCTGATCAGGGTGTTTTCCAGACTGCATAGTTCCTGGCTTATGTTGTGCTATCTGCAACAAACCAGACCACCTCAGCAGACCAGTGTCTATGCTTTGCTTTCTCTGTGAAGGCTATGAACAGCTGTAATTTCTAGCAGTCACAAGTTACCACACAGCTTTTCATAAGCAAGCACATGTATTTTTAAGGTGAAAGCTTTACAGAAAAAAACATATTACAAACAATTAAAGTTCCTATACGCCCACTGAAAAATTACCAGAGGTTACTCAGCAGTCTTCTGCGACCTCAATAAGCAAAAGTTCTTCCACCCCTATCAGCAAGGATTGGGGACCACCTTGCATAGAAGGTCCTGTCCATTTTCTGGATCAGAAAGAAGGTCCTGAGTCAGTTTAAAGTCAGGCTGTTTATCCAAAAGCCCTTTATTTTTCTATTGACGTATGGAGAATCGAGTTTGAGCTTGTACATGTGAGCATTTCCAGGTGGTGACGTGCCTTTGCAGGTTTACAGCCTGAGTGAAATTGCCTACTCCTTCCCCCATCCCCTCCCTCGCATGCATTGTTCTTAATTCCTGCATGATCTGGTGTCATCTTTCCTCATAGACTCTTATACTTTAAGGTCAGAAGGGACCATTATGGTCATCTAGTCTGACCTTCTGCACAACGTGGGCCATGGAACTTCATCCACTGTGACAAGGTTGGGGGGGCGGGAGAGATATTCCGCCCTCGTGGGTCTCGCGCTCTCCCGGCCTGGCCGGTGGTGCAGCTGGGGAAGGGTCAAGGGAGGGGCTGGGACCCGCTCTGCCCCTGTGTACTGCTACCTTCCCTTCGGGGTAGTCCGTGGTCCGCTCCCTGCTTCCCCAGCCAGGTATTCTGCCCTTTGGGGCTGCGGTAGCAACCGTGGAAGCTGCAAGCCTCTGTAGGCTGCAGGCCGCAGGCTGCAGCCTGCCAGCTCCAAGCCGCCAACTCCAACTGCAGGCTTTCGAGCTGCAAACCTCCAAAGCTGTAAACTGTAACTGTGACTCCAAACTATAACTAACTCCAACTTCCGTCCTCCACACCTCCTC
Organism: Mesoclemmys tuberculata; assembly: GCA_007922155.1. Classification (NCBI taxonomy): domain Eukaryota; kingdom Metazoa; phylum Chordata; order Testudines; family Chelidae; genus Mesoclemmys; species Mesoclemmys tuberculata. The sequence continues at coordinate 12,900,476 of ML675632.1, read as the reverse complement.
TCTCCAAACTCCACAACCCACGCTGCCTGCCTGCCCTGCAGGCTTTTAAGTGTTTGGAGCGGGGCCCCTTGATTGGCCCCAGCTGGCCTGATTGGTTAAACAGCCCCAGGTGGCCTAACTGCCTAATCAGCCCCAGCTGAGTTACCCAGGGAATAGGGCTTTGCTGAGCCTGGGGCTAACATACATGCCTTCCAACACTCTCTCATAGCCGTCCGGCCTGACCCTGTCACACCACCCACTCCTGTAATAGACCCCAACCTAAGACTGAGCTACTGGAGTCCTCAAATAATGATTTAAAGACTTCAAGGTACAGAGAATCCACCAGTAAGTGACCTGTGCCCCATGCTACAAAGGAAAAACCCTCAGGTCCGCTACCAATCTGCCCTGGAGCAAAATTTCTTCCCCACCCCAAATATGGCAACCAACTAATCCCTGAGCATGTGGGCAAGACTCACAGCCAGAAAACCAAAAATCATTCTCTGTAGTAACTCAAAACCCACCCCATCTAACACCCCTTCACAGGCCATTAGGCATATTTACCACTAGTAATCTAAAATCAGTCAAATTGCCAAATTAGGCTGTCCCATCATACCATCCCCTTCATAATCTTATCAGACTCATTCTTGAAGCCAGCTAGGTTTTTGCCCACACTGCTCCTCTTGGAAGGCTGTTCCAGAACTTCACACTCCTGGTGGTCAGAAACCTTCGTCTAATTTCAAGTCTAAACTTCCTCATGGCCAGCTTATATCCATTTGTTCTTGCGTGCACATTGGTGCTGAACCTAAATAACTCCTCTCCCTCCCTGATCTTTATCCCTCTGATATATTTATAGAAAGCAATCATATCTCCCCTCAGCCTTCTTTTGGTTAGGCTAAACAAGTTAAACTCTGAGTCTCCTCTCATAAGGCAGGTTTCCCATTCCATGCATCATCCTAGTAGACCTTCTCTGTACCTGTTCCAGTCTGAATTCCTCTCTCAAACATGGGAGACTAGAACTGCACACAGTATTCCAGATGAGGTCTGACCAACGCCTTGTATAACGAATGGTACTAACACCTTCCTATCTCTACTGGAAATGCCTCGCCTGATGGATCCTAGGACTGCAATTGCTTTTTTTCATGGCCACATCACATTGGCAGCTTATAATCATCCTGTGATCAACCAATACGCCCAGGTCCTTCTCTTCCTCTTCACTTCCAACTGATGCGTCCACAGCTTATAGCAAAAATTCTTGGTTTTAGTCCCCAAATGCATGACCTTTCATTTTCCACTATTAAATTTCATCTTATATCTATTACTCCAGTTTACAAGGTCATCCAGATTTTGTTGTATTATATCTCATTCTTTCTCTGTATTGGCAATACTTCCCAAGTTTGTATCATCTGCAAACTGTATTAGCGTTCCACTTTTATTGCCAAAGTCAGTAATAAAAAGATTAAATAAGACTGCTCCCAAGACCGATCCCTGAAGTACTCCACTAATAACCTCCCTCCAGCCTGACCGTTCACCTTTCAGTGTGCCTCGTTGTAATCTCCCCTTTAACCAGTTCCTTATCCACCTTCCAATTTTCATATTAATCCCATCTTTTCTAATTTAACTAATAATTCCCCATGTGGAACCGTATCAAATGCCTAATTGAAATCTAGGTAAATTATATCCACTGCATTCCCTTTGTCTAAAAAGTCTGTTATCTTCTCAAAAAAGGAGATCAGGTTGATCTGGCACAATCTACCTTTTGTAAAGCCATGTTGTATTATGTCCCAATGACTGCTAACTTCGATGTCCTTAACTACTTTCTCTTTCAATTTTTTTCCCAACATTTTACGTACTACTGAGGTCAAACTAACAGGCCTGTAATTACCCAGATCACTTTTTTTTCCCCTTTCTGAAAAAACAGAAACTATGCTAGCAATTCCCCAGTCATACAGTACAACCCCTGAGTTTGCAGATTAATTAAAAATCCTTGCTAATGGGCTTACAATTTCACATGCCACTTCCTTTAACATCCTTAGAGTGAGATTATCCAGGCCCCCTAATCCAGAGAACATAGATTTTCAGGAATTCCTTTTTCCAAAGCTTGGAGTACCCCAAAGCTCCCACTTTCCTCACTAGAAACTGCATAGCAATCAGCATTTTTGAAAAATCAGAACACTTATCTAGGCATCTGACTGGATTTTGAGACATACATTTAGTCTCCTAATTTTGAAAATTTTTTCCCATGAAGAAAGAAAGTATCAGGTAAGAAGGCTAAGGGAAGAACTGCTAAAAGCTTGGGCAGAGCATAGGAAAGAAGAAGGGATTAAGAAAACGACAGTGGTCTAAGAAGAAGCAGAGCAATGTGACTATTTGAAAGTGTGGAGAAGAAGTTTGAACTTGATGCTGAAGTAAAATCAGTGAAGGAATTCACAAAGTGGAAGGTATATGGCCAGAGTATCGGAAGAGAAAACTAATGTCAACACTGATATTTTGAACAGACTGCACTGGGGAGATGGACCCCCATATAGAGGGTGCTTTGAGTAACGTTCAAGTACACACTGAAAAAGGTCTCCTTTCTCTATGCTCTAGAGTCAATATCCGAACCTGACTGAATTCAGCTAATCATCTGCCATTAACACAGAGGGCTTTGGATCATGCCCTTGCTATAACTTGAAATATGTATCAGGAATAGCAAGAGAAAAAATAAACTTCAACATAGCTAACCTGCAGTTCTATCATCCAGTATACCCATAACCCTCAAGCCAGACAAATGTAATACTAAAACCACCCTCTCTCTCTAGTAGTCCATCACTCACAATTCTCCTATTTTCAAACATCAGAGAAGGAAAAAAATAATTTTGCAGCGTACCCTGAAGATCATAAGTGTTGAGCTATTTCAGATCAGGTGGGACTGTAAACTGGAAAGCTGCTGGGTCTTCACAAGGAACTGCCAGATAGCAGCCCCTTCTCATTTATACCAACATTTCGCCAGTTGGGGCACGTCTGCAGAGATCAGCTGCATTAGTCAAGAGGGGAGAATACCAGATCACAGAGTAATGTATTGTCAGAAAGTATAGAGTCTGTTCTGTATAGATTCTTACACCATGCTCATCACTGTATTATCTGAGCACTTTCCAGCAGTGTTTTAAGCACTGTGCCTAATATCTGTCGTGTGAGGTTTAGTCTCTCTCTCTCTCACCATCTCCCCAGAACTGCATGTTCAATGATGTCTTTTGTTTTGGGGTTACAGAGGAAATAAGGTATTCTGAAGATGTTGTAGAGGAAAAAAATGGGGCAGAACCATTGTTTCGACATTGCACTGGATCATGATTCTGTCGTGTCATCACTGTGACTTGAACTTAGTTATGTTATTCTGGGAGACTCGTTAGGTGCTGTGCAAGGGAGTCTTGTTGGAAACATGAAACTATGGACTGTGGTGGAAAATTGGGATCAGGACGCCTCTTGATGAGATCAAAGAGCTAATCAGTACAGTTGAGAGATTTATAAGCTCCCTCTTTCCTGAGAGACTGGATTTGCTCCTCAGATGCAGGGAGAATTCAAAGCATTTTTTTAATAGCTTCTAGTCTCTGGAGTTAAGCGCTCGCATTGCAGAACACAGTGAACCAGTTGTTAAAATATAGAAAGCTAGATCTTTCTCTCCGTTGTGTCTTTCCGTTGAGTTTGTGTTTCTAAACTCAGGCGTAACAGATTTGTTTTTGCTCAACTCACTTTTCCCCAGGGAAAAAATAAAATCCATAAATAAAAAACAAACCAATGCTAAGCAGAGTTCCTTCTAACTCCCCACCACCACGCCACCCCACTGGTTGCTGAATGATAATACACCGTGTGATACTTACTACCTTCTGGTAAGTTCATTTATTATGAACCTTTGACCACTTCATCAGCATTCTGCCTCTAATCTATTTCTCCTCGGAATGCTTCCAATATTCCAAACCTCTGCGCAGACTCAAGTAACTGCCATTGATCATCATTGTCGTCATCGTCATCAACAAGTGGAAAAAATGTTTCCATCTTTCCTCCCAAAAACGATTCTGGTTTGAGTCCTAGGATCATCAGTGTTCAGTGCTTGATCACTGACAATTTGTAAGCACCTAATGGTTCTCCATGAAGGGGGCCAACTTTTCAATGGGATACATATAAGATGACCAGATGTCCTGATTTTTTAGGGATAGTCCCAATTCAGGGCTTTGTCTTATATAGATGCCTATTACCCCCCCCCCATCGAGACCCCTCCCTTCTTGGTTTTTCACACTTGCTGTCTGGTCAGCTTAGACACACAGCACTTATTTCTCTCAGTGAAAGTTCCTGAGATATCAGACTTTACACCTGTGACAGTATCGGGTATGGGAAAGCTAGCTGATGTCAATTTTAGAGATTTCTAATATCTACTAATTAGTTTTTCTCTTCCCTACTAGTTTCATAAGACCAAATCCAAACCCATTGAAATTGATGGGAGTTCTTTCCATTGACAACAGTGGTTAGATCAATCTTATAGTAACCAATGCCCAGATTCAGCTATATGGGGATGAGCATGAGCTAAAGTTTAAGCATTTCCTTTACAGAGGGAAATAAAATAATAATAAAAAGCCCACACTGTAATACACACACGTACTTAAAACTACCTATATTATGTATGCATATATAAATATTCATCCCCTCCACTCCCCATCTCTCTCTCTCACCAAAAAAACCACAAGCAACGTTTGTGTTTTGCAAATATTTATATCTGTCCACCTTCTGTCACATCTGCATGTACCACTATCCACACATGTGTATATGTGTGCACATATATAAGTACTCACAGTATATATAATGCGTATGTATGTATGAGTGTGCACACACCCATATAACTTTAGTGTATATTAAAATAAACTATATCTATATGCATAATACTGTGGGTGATTTAAAGTCCTATATCTTGGCATCCATGTAGTGATGCATAAAGATGTGACAGAAGGATGGATAGATATAGACATTTGTAACAACAACAATAATCCTTGTGGTTGAAGCATTGTTTGATGACAAAGAGTAACGATAGAATCTAGTGTTAATGCTGTCTGTGCTGAAGAAGATGCCTATCCTCTTTGTGATTTACTATACCTTTTTGGCCCAATTTTCCATTTCCAGATGATGACTCTCTCACGAAAGGTAATACCTTACTTAGGTAATATTTCTTTAGTGAAGTGTAAAGTAGAAACACTACGTGCTGCATTAATACAGCTATTTTCTGTGTTGTGATTGGCTCATCTAAGGGACTTGGAATTGCAGCTTTCCTGTCTATTTGTGTAAATTCAGACTAGAATCAAACAAGGGCCAGTTCATTCCCTCTTGCTAATCAATGTGTCATAAGCCAGCCAAGATATTCTACCCTTGTACTGTAGAGTTCTACTGTGGTTCTGACTCCTTGTGCGCCTTATGTTCCTTGCTGTGTCATTGATTTTTTTTGTCTGATCTTCAAGAAATCGTTTATTGTAAGAACTCTGTGCCTCACTTTACCCATCTGTAAAATTGGGATAGTGTTTGTCTACTTCCATGAAGCACTGCGTGGCTTAATACTCTAACCCTGTCCACTCTCCAGCCCACCCTGAAATGGGTTAATTCACTTCAGAAGGAACCCTGCTCTGACTTCTTTTTCCTCATATGGACTGGGTGGGGAGATTGAGAGAACCCCTGCGGGTCCCTGAAAAGAAAGGGATCATTAGGATTATGAGGAAGGGATCACTGAAAAGTTAATTACAATCAGCATAAAAGAGAAGCATTTTAGGGTGAGGTATAGTTTTTGTTCTACTCCATTTAGCAAGCAGTCCCTGGCTCTTCATAAATTAGCCATGACAGTGACGTTCTTACAGAAAACAGAGTAAATGTAGCAAACACTTTTAAGCATATACACTTAATTTTGGAGGTTGATACTAAGGACTGTTAATTTAATTTTCCTTCTCTCCTGCAGACCTATGCTGAACTGTTTTTTGTTTTTGTTTTTTAAACTGCTCCTTCAAGTTGTTTTTTTTCTTTCTTAGTAGTAGTTTATGGAGTAAGACAGGATTTTACATACCAGTATTTGCCTACCTCGTAGGCCAGTAATATCAGGTCAAAACACAGAACTCAGCATTGTTTTTCAGCACACAATCCTAATGGAAAAACACAAGTATAATCTCCTTTGTAATGAAGGAATAAGACACAGCAAGCAATGTACTTTTCCACTGACTTTGGTGTGCGTAGGATTTAGCCAGAGAGAAGTGGTCTGTATACAGAGCTAGAAACCAGGAACTGACAAGTTATGGCTCTCTCCTTGGCTTTTGGGAAGATGCTGAACCTCTCTGTAGCAACTTTTCTCCATTGTTGGAGGTTTTTAAGAACAGGTTAGACAAACACCTGTCAGGGATGGTTTAGGTATAATTGTTCCTGCCTCAGCTCAGGTGGACTTAGATGGCCTCTTGATGTCCCTTCCAGCCCTACATTTCTATGATTCTATGTTTCCATGGTTCTCTGAGTTAAACTGGTACAGTCCCAGGAGGAGCACTCCACTATACTTGTGAGAAGATCACGGCGAAGGAGTTTTTGGTGGTGATTTTTTTTAGATGCTAGTGATCTATATGACAGGGTTACTGGCCTAGTGGATGGGATGAAGCAATAGACATCAGATGCAAACTAAGGAAATTCAGCCTCGGTTAAATTACTGTAAGGTGGGTGCACAACTGTTTGAAAGATCATAATTGTCGAGGAACCCAAACTCAGTGGTCCTTATTTACATGTCCGTTGCCCAGCAGATGGTCCAAATTAGCCAGACAGCAGGTTAGCAAAGTCAAAATTTATTCTTTACATAAAAAAGGTGGCCTGATGGTCAGGGCGACCCTAAGCATACATTTCTAAGGGCTTTTATAGTCATGCACGAACAAGTCTTTACACGTCACAATTTCTATAGCAATGCACACTGAAAAAACTTCTTATCAAGGTACTTCTGGGCCTAGCACTTCCAACTCCCCCTATCTAAGTTGCAAGGCTGTTATCTGCATTCCGCACTTGCTAGCGCCCAGCTCTCATAACTATCTTGTTATAACTGCATATTCTGAGACTAAACATCTACTAGCAAAGCATATTCCATTTCAAGCCTTGTCAGCTATTCTCACAGACTAGAATTTAGCAGCAATAGAGAGTCCATCTTTTCCCCCATAAACAGGGCAGAGAGATTCCATTTTTGTTTCCCTCCACATACTCAAAGAGTAATTATCAGTGATTCTCTGTCAGACTTGGGGGTTGTATCTAGTGATGTCCTGTAGGGGTCAAGCTTGGGTCTGGTAATATTCAGTGTTTTCATTAATGACCCGAATAAGGAAGTGAAGGGAGTGCTTATAAAATTTGGGGATGACACCAAATTGGGACGGGTTGCAAGCACTATGGAGGACAGGATTAGAATTCAAAATGACATTGAGACATACAATATCAACATTGACAAATCAGAAGAAATCAACAAGTTGAAATTGAAAGATAAATGCGTAGTACTTCACTAAGGAAGGGAAAATCATATGCAGAATCACAAAATGGGAAATAACTGGCTAGGTGGTAGTAATGCTAGAAAGGATCTGGAGGTTATAGCTGATCAGAAATTGAGCGTGAGTAACAATATGATGCAGTTGTGAAAAGGCTAATATCATTCTGGTGTGTATTAACAGGAGTATTGCCTGTAAGATATGGGAGGTAATTGCCCTGATCAGCTTGGCGCTGGTGAGACGTCAACTGCATCGAATTCTGGATGCCATACTTTAGGAAAGATGTGAACAAATTGGAAAGAGTCCAGAGAAGAGCAAAAGAAATGAATAAAAGTTTAGAAAAACTCACCTATGAGGAAAAGTTTAAAAACTGAGCATGTTTAGTCTTTAGAAAAGAAGACTATGCGGTGGACCTATAACAATCTTCCAATATGTTGAGGAGGACGGTGATCAGTTGTTCTCCATGTCCACTGAAGGTAGTTAAGCTCTGGAATATGCTTCCAAGAGAACTTGTGGAATCCCCATCAATGGAGCTGTTTTAGAACACTTTAGACAAACACTTGTTGGGGATGGTCTCGTTTTACTTGGTTCTGTATATAATATTAGTAATTAATACTTATTCTCTTTCAACTGAAGTAGCAGGGCTTGTACTTTGGAACAGAAGGATCTGAACTCTATCCATGGTGTATGGTTCTGAGTGGACATGATGTGCACCACAGTAACAACTGCAAAATCCTAAATGTCCATGGATTTATTACCATAATCTGATCCCAATTTTGCATTTTAGGAAGCTGAGACACATTTGGCCTGATTCATTCCTATGCTGCTGAAATTTTAGGCCAGTATAGCTCTATAAAATGTAAGTGACTTTCCTAAAACCAGAGAGTCAGTGTTAAAGCCAGGATTAAAATTCTACACAGTCTTCAGGTCCATACTGAATTTCCTTTTTAGCATGCTGCAATGTGAGATCCCAACACTAGATCTATCATACTTGTTTTTAATTTTTCTTCACTTATTTGAATTGCTAGGCAGTTGGAGAATACTGTTGCTGACAAAACACGATTGTAATCTATCCAGTTTGGAAGAAGCTCACGGAAAATGCTAATAATCATCTGTAACTGAAGGCAGATCTTCCCTACAGGGGGAGCATGATGTGCTTTGAAGTTTAGCCCATGATATCATGACTTCATCAAGTGAAGCTAAATAGCAGCCTGGCTCTCTGAGGGCACATAGCAGATTGCACTGTCAAGGAGAAAGATAACTTACTGCCTTATGAAGTATCTTGGCATATGATGTTGGGGATATAGGGGATCAGTGAGGAAAGGATCAGCTAAGACGTGTACACTTTAATCAGATCTGGAGGAAATACTGCGGGTGTGTCAGTTGTGTTGGATGAAAATACGTTTAGATCTTTTAAAATTAATCTTTTTAAATGCCCTGGGATGAACAGGCTGATGTCCTCCTAACAGAAACAGGTACAATGCTCAGAGATCACGTGCAGAGCTCTGCATTAGAGCCATTGTTTAGTATGTGTTGAGTTTAAAGTCAAGGTTCACTATTGGCCATACTATGTCAAGAAGGTTGTGCTCTGTCAGTGGTTTTCAACCAGGGGTATGCGTAGGAGTCTTCCAGGGGATACATCAATTAATTTAGATATGGGCCTAGTTTTACAAGCGGCTACATCAAAGTTATTACAAACTGAAATGTCATATAGACAATGACTTGTTTGTACTGCTCTATATACCATACATTGAAACATAAGCACAATGTTTATGTCAATTTATTTTCTAATTATATGGTAAAAATGAGAAAGTCAGCAATGTTTCAGTAACAGTGTGCTGTAACACTTCTATATGTTTATGTCTGATTTTGTAAACAAGTCGTTTTTAAGAGAGGTGACACTTGGGGGTGCGCGAGACAAATCAGATTCCTGAAAGGGCTACTGTAGTCTGGAGAGGTTGAGAGACGCTGCTCTAGGTGCTCTTGTACAGTGTCATTTGGCAGTTATCAAACTTTGCAGCAAAATCTTTCTCCCAGGCTGATAAAAGGGACTGTTCTATCTTCGAGTGATTGCTCATATCCATTCCACTTAGGTGAGTGCGCGCCCTCGTGTACTGTTCCCGAACATTTTTTCCCTTAGCAGCCTCTGTAGAGCTGGCTCCGGCGCCCCCTGGAGTGCCGCGCTCATGCCGCGGTACTTAGGGCGCCGCCGGCCCCACAGACCGTCAGTCCCTTCTTTCCACCCGTGATGGTGACTGGAACTAGCCTCCGCAAGTACCAATTCCCTTTGTTTTCATTCTTGTTATTCAAAGTACTGTAGTTAGTCGTTAAGTAGTTGTAGGTTAGTCAGATAGAAGTCCCTGAGGGACTTAAGGTGGACAAGCATGTCCCAGCCACCTGGATTTAAGACCCCCCCCCCATCGGTGGCTTAAGCGGGGGGGAAGCGGCACCGTCGAGCCATTCCACTATATGGCAAGGAGAGCCACCTCGGCGCAGAGTGCACCGCCGGCGCCAGGCTTCACTCAACACCGAGCAGCACCCCTGGTGCCGAAGAGGAAGAGGCAGCACATGGAGCGCGGACACTCCCCTGGGCCATGGGTGCGGGCAGGGTCGAGGGCGGGGATGCACCAGCCACGGCCTGTTGAGTCCTCTCCAGAGCCTGCATCCCCGAGCAGGAAGCCACCCCCGACTCCTGGGAGTGGGAGAGTGCCCCTGCCAACACTGTCGGCACTGGAGGCTTTTTGGCAGCAAGAGCCTTGGTAGCCTGCTTACGCCACCTCCGCCCCCTCTGCCGAGGGAGAAGGTGCCGGTGCCCCGGGGCAAACCCACGTTGGGTCCCCCCGAAGAGCGGTGGAGACCCCTGGTACAGGGAAGAAAATCTCCCGCTGGACGGCCAACGGGGGTAGAGCAAGACGCTCCCCCAGGGCAGGCCCAGCACCGAGTAGTTGCCTGGCAGGATCCTTGTTGCTGTGGAGCACTCGGTGCCGAGGGAAAGGACTCGGCCTGAGGAGAGGACTCGGCCACCAGGACTTGGCGCTAAGGGGTCCACCCTCACTGAGGTAACACAGGACCCCCGGTTGCCGTTGAAAGGTCTCGGCACCAAAGGGTCTGCCCTGGCACCAAGGCGGGCGAAGGACCCGGTGCTGCTGCAGGACTTGGCGCTGAAGGGTCCGCCCCTGCACTGAGGCTTGGCGTGGGACTACTGGGAAAAAAAACAAAACAAAAAAAAAGCAAAAGCCCCCAAACAGGTGCCACCGCAGGACTCGGCACTGAAGGGTCTGCCCCTCCCCACCACCACCGATGCGGGCGCAGGGCCCGGGGGCGCCAAAGGGTCCGTCCCGGCACCGTGGGGTCCACCCACACAGAAGCGGCGCAGACCCTGGTTGCCAGGCAAAGACCACAAACCGAGGTGCCGTAAACAGGCTCGGCACCACTGGGCTTGGAGCGGCGCCAGACCCGATCACCAAAGGATAAGCGACGCCGCAAAGTCCTCGGTACCAAGACAGCATGTCAGTACCAAGAGCTCCCTGGAGCGCGCCTTCACCCGTCGGCACCACTTGTGGCGGAGGAGGTGGTCCTCATCATCCTCCACGCCGGGGGAGGTGAAAGGACGGTCCCCGGCAGGGCACGGCACCCGCGATATGGGACAGCCAGGGCTCCACCAGTATGGTGGCTTGGGGTCCCACAGTAAGGGGCACAGTCAGCCTGCATTGGCCCCAGTGGCAATAGCGCAACAATGACCTTATTGACCACCATAGCCATCCAGATGGAACCAAGGCCCCTACCCATCCCATACAGCGGGGGTGCAGTCCGTGCTCCTCGCACAGGAGAAGGCATAAACACCGCTCCTCGGACGAGGAGTCAGACCCCATGGAGGGACCCCTTTGGGTGCATTCCTTTGGTATACGGGGAAGCACCCGCAGGACGTGCTTTGGCAGTCCCCTTCCTCCTACCCAGGAAGGGCAGTCTTCTGGGATCACATGGCACCACCGGAAAGTTTCAGAGCACACTAGGAGCTACTCAAGAGGGTGGCCTCTCACTTGAGGCCAATGTTACCCTCTTCAATGTACTGGTGGCGGCTGCTTCCATATAGGTAGCCCTGCCTGTCCACAATGGGACTCTTAAAGTTGGTAAGGCCCTGTAGAACCCCGCTTCTCCGTCGCCTCTACGTCAAAGGTGGCAGGGAGGAAGTGTTATGTCCCGGCCAAAAGGTCCAAGTATTTGATTACTCAAAACCCGGCCCTGAGATCCATGGTGCTGTGTCTCAGCTCATTGTCCTTGGCAGCCTTGCAGGTCAGGATTGCCAACCATCAGCCCTTCAAGGTGGATAGAGATTTTACTGTGAAACTCCCTCAGGCGGTCGGCTAAGACCCTGCCACAGGGCCAGGGCACAGACTTCACCACTGCCCTGGATGAGGGATTCACGGTGCCTAGGGCAGCGCTCCAGACGTTCAGGGATGCTGGTGATTCAGCGGGTATGGCCATAGCTTACGCCATTTCCACGAGGAGGTGTTCGTGGCTACAATCCTAGGGCCTGTCTCGAAAGAGGCAGTGATCGATCAAGGACCTCCCCTATGATGGGTTGGTCTTCCTCTGTGATCAGACTGCTGTGAAGCTGCACGGTCTGAAGGACTCCCGGGACACACTTCACTCCCTGAGGCTCTACATGCCAAGGCCTTCTAACCCTATACACATAGGGACAGAAATTGGTGCTTATGGCACGGAACCGACCCCTTATCTCGTCCTCAACCCCTACTTGATTCCTCGGGTTGGTCTCTGAGGCTACCATACAATGTACCTCTACACCCCCTACAACCTCACCACGAGCAGCCCTCTCTAGCATGGTGGTTAAGGTTGCAGCCCCCTAGTTCACATCTGCCTGTAACCAGCAGACGCAGGGCTGTAGTGGCTGCCCACCTGAGACATAGCGTACGCAAATATTCCCTTTCCAGGATGATTGGATGATACGGGACAGGTCCAGGTCCCAAGTGTAGGAGACCATGACCCTCTCTTACTCCATGGTGCAGCAGGCTGGGTTGCTCTTAAACGAGCGCTTCCCGGGCCAGAGCCTTCCTGCCTCAGCCAAGTTTTGAGGCTATGGTCCATATCGTCTCCCAGCTGCACCGATGTCCACAACAACATCTAGGCACTGCCTACAGCTGTTAGGTCCCATGGTGGCCTGCACATATGTAGTGACACTAGGTCGCCGGAGGCTCAGATTGCTTCAGGTGTAGGTGGCCTCGATATAGGCACCAAGCAGCCACCCAATAAATCCCCCACCCGTGCTAGCCTCCCTACACTGGTGAAGGCCTTGCAGGGCAGTGTTGCGGGGCATCCCGTTCAGGGACTGGTTCCGTTGGTCAAGGTACAGGCGCCGGCACATCAGCGCAAAGGAAGGGAGGAGCACTCTCCCCAACCCTCTGCGAGAAAGCTCTCCATCCGTCAGGTTTGGCAGTGAGGCACGATCTCCACTTAACTGCCTCTCACCTTCCAGGTGTCAGGAACGATGAGGTGGATCACCTCAGCAGGTTGTCTCTACTTCGCCGTGACTGGTTGCGGCATCTGTAGGTCGTGTCTATCTTTTTCCCCAAAGTAGGGTGTTTCCCAACTGGACCTATTCGCATTAGTCTGAGACGCGAAGTGCCCGAAGTTCTGCTCATTCCAGGGTAGCGAGACCGGGTCATTTCCAAAGCATTCCTCATCGACTAAATGGGTACCCTCAGGTACGTGTCTCCTCCCATTCTGACCCGGCCCGGTGTCCGGCTGTGCAGGTAAGATGGGACAGGGCAGACCTCTTACCGATCGCTCCAGCCTGACCAACACAGTACTGCTTCAGCATGCTGCTGGACCGTCCGATTGCCCCACCAGGTAACTCTCCCAGGACCTGGGGTACCTGTTGCGCCCGGACCTGGATGACGGAGGGAGGGAGAGCCTGCTTGGGGCAGGCCCAACAAGCCCTGCTTGGCAGCAGGAAACCCTCTATACAGGTTGTGTATCAAGTTAAGTAAATACGGTTCACCTCTTGGACGGAGTCCTGGGGCATTCCGCCAAGACTCTCGCTGGCACAGGCAATCCTGGAGTATCTGCTCCAGCTAAAGCCCAAGGTCTGGTGCTGGCCTCATTAAATGTTCACTTGTCAGCCATCTTGGCCTCCCATCAGCTGCTCAAAGGGATGTCTCTGTTCTGCCTCCCCCAGATCAGTTAGATGCCTCAAGGGGGCAGGGAGACTCCTCTGCAAGCACGCGACCCGGTGCCTCCCTGGGATCTCGACCTGGTCCTCTCGAGACGCACGGGGCCTCCTTTTGAACCCATGGCTTTATGCCCCGGCTCATGCTTTCATGGAAGGTAGCCCTCCTGGTGGCTATTACCTCAGCAAGGAGGGTCTCCGACATTAAGGCCAGGACCTCGGAGTCCCCATATATAGTATTCTGTAAGGACAAGGTCCAGCTTCAGCCACATCTGGCCTCCCTACCCAGGATGGGTCCCCAGTATTCGATGTAATCAAGATAATTTTCTCCCCATGTTTTTCTCAAACCACATGTCTGGGAGGAGGAGAGGAGATTGCTTTCACTGAAGTGAAATGAGCCCTCGCCTTTTGCGTCGGGCATACATAGCTGTTCCAGGAATTGATCTCCTTGTTCCAGTGGCAGTCCAGATGAAAGGGTCACCTATCTCCCTCCAGCACATCTCCGCATGGACCACCTCCTGCATCAAGTACTGCTACGTGCCGGTGAAACGCACCACTTTCAGGGGTCGTCACAGCACCCTCTACCAGTACCCGGGCCTCATCTGTGGCCTTCCTGGAGAGGGCATCTTTGCAGGACATCTGCAAAGCCACCGCCTGGTCGTCAGTGCACACCTTCATGTCACACTACGCCGGCAGACGAGGGAGGGCGCGAGTTTCGGCAGAGCCATGCTGCGGGCAGCTCACCGGTAACTCCTACCCACCTCCAAAGAATGGCTTGGTAATCACCTAAGTGGAATGGGTATGAGCAATCACTCAAAGGAGAAAACATGGTTACTTACCAGTAACTTGTTCTTCGAGATGTGTTGCTCATATCCATTCCACACCCACCCTCTGTCCCTGCTGTCGGAGTCGGCAGAAAGAAGGGACTGAGGGTCTGTGGGGCCAGCAGCACCCTATGTACCGCAGCATGAGCGCGGCACTCCAGGGAGCACCACAGCTGGCCCTGCAGAGTCTGCTAAGGGAAAAAAAGTCCGGGAACCGTGCACGAGGCGCGCACTCACTTAAGTGGAATGGATCTCGAAGAACAAAAGTTACTGGTAAGTAACCATGTTACTGGAACGGAAAAGAGTTAAATGTACTGTATTGTTGAATGCCCATAAATTATCTTTTGGCACCATCAAATAAGGTAGTGCCTGATGCTTCTCCCCCAGGGCTGGAGATGGCATGAATGAAGTCATTGCAGAGGGGAAAAGCCAAGTCTATCAGTGGCACCGATGAAGGGCACAGTTTAGGTAACAAACTTACCAAAGCTTATGCCCACAGAAATTTGTTAATCTTTAAGGTGCTACAGGAGTCTCATTGTTTTTGCTGTATACAGACTAACATGGCTACCCCTCTGAAACTTACCAGAGTGTTCTCTTTGGATAGTTTGAGGGGTTATGGAATTCCAGAGCCTTTCACCTCAACCTCTCCAGCTTCCACAGAGGCCAGGCTACTCCTGATTGTCATGTGTGAAATCAGATTGGTAGTCCAATCCCAGACCGAGTTGATCGTACACAATTGGCACTGGTTGGTACAGAGGTTCGGTATGAAATAAGGCACAAAGATGCAACTGTTCTCTTTCCCCGCGGGTGTCGTGGAGGGGCCCTTACTTTGCAGCTGCCCGTGGTCTCTTCAGTGAATAAATGGAGGGTCTCTTTCTCTGGGGTTGTGCGTCTTGCTACTCATCACTACAGTTTAGATAAACAACAACAGGGACATCTGTTTCTTCTCTTTCTTGGAGTGGAATGAAAGCAATGCCCTGGCCTCCCCAGCAGGGGAGATTTGAAGGGGCTGAGCTGCAGACAGACTGTGGAGTAGAGTGTGTCTATGGATCGGTGCTGAGTCAGCGGCGTGACATATATAGTACTTTGTAATCAGACACTCTAAACATATTGTTATGCAAATTTCAGTTAATCAGCCTGATTTGATTAGCGAATCCTGGCGGCATACAGAGCCCCGAAGTCACTCTGTTAGCATGAGTTCCTGCGTCTTGCTTCATCCTTTATATTAAATATCCCTAAAATAAATCCACTGGAACACCTCAGTCTGTGCTGAATGCATTACTCTCTTCCTTGTGCACTCCTCGTGAGCTGTGGAGAAAAAGGGAGCAACCCGAATAATATGTCATAGGCTAACAGAATCCTATTTATTCCTCATAAACTAAGCCTCTCAAGTGGAGCAAACCAGCATCCAGCAATCCCAACCCTGTGTCTGACAAGAGGGCTGTCTTAGAACCAAGACAGACTAAGTTCCGGTTAGTGCTGTCTGCTCATTTGGAAACCTACCTTGTGGGTTGAAGGAACTCAGCATCTGACAGGATGGGGCCCTCAAGGCAAGGAAAGGAAGCGCCATCCTAGCAGTCTTGCCGAAGGTCTCAGGACTGCTTTTGATTTTCCTACCTCCCCATTTTCAGACCCCACATAACATGTGGACTCTCTATGGATCAGCATCAGTGAGGTTGCAGTAGGGAAGTATTCTCCTTTTGTCCTGTGGTGTAGCTTGAAGGGGCAAGGGACAAATCCCAAGCCTTATAATTCAGATGGCCTTCCCAAGTCTGTGCTTATTGCTAAAGAAGGAGAAATAATTCGGCACTGGAAGATGGTGATAAGCCACTCTCCGGTCAATTTGTAAGGCGTCTGTTCTACATCACTGTGAAGGGTTAAGAAAGGTGGCTTCCTGGACTGCTGTTATAAAGTCACATTACAAAAATCAAACAACATAAAAAAGATGAGTGTAGAATTGCTGAGCCAGTGAATATAGCGCTTTACATGCACACAGCAGGGGCAGGCAAGGAACCAGCCGTGTTTTTCTTTCCCGGTCATCTGTCATACCATTTGAGGATTAAGGGCTTTGCATCTTTTAGTCCTGAGTCTTCATTTAACTCCAGGTGCTGCTGAATGTCACACAGTTTTACAACTCGACTATTAAGATTTAAAGGAACTCTCCTCCTATTGTGGCTTTTATGTGGATCACGAAACAAGGATTGTATCTTCTCTGAGACCGTCACCTGGGTAGGAATCAGACCCAGGAAACGTGCTATAAATCAGTGGGTTTTAAACGTACATAATCTTCCCTCCCGCATCTTTAAGAAGTCTGGTGAGAGGGGTAATTTTATTTGTAGAAATTGTGAGATAGATCCTCAGCTGTTGATTTCAGTGCCACTTTACGCCTGCTGAGAATCTGGCCCTTTAAACTTATGTCTTGGTTTATTTTATTCTTTTGTATGATTTTTACAGACCTCCAAGAAAGTAGAGCACTCTTTTTTTCTTAGTGTTCTGAGAAGATTGAAAAGATCTCTGTTTACTAGTTAAAGAGATGAGGTAGGTGATCTCTGTGTAAGCTCAAAAGCAGTGTCTCTTTCACCAACAGATATTGTCCCAATAAAAGATATTACCTCACACACCTTGTTTCTCTCAAATTCTGGTAATGATACAGCTACAACAATATGGTAATTTACTAGTTAAGCATTAAGCATATTCAAGTTTATCCTGTAATTAGAGTGCAAGGGACAGAACTGAATCCTGTTCCAGCTTCGTATTATGTATGTTTGCCATGTTTCCTTGTGGGGAAAAAAAAACAAACTTTATTTCTTTGTGCCTCAATTTCTCATCACCAAATGGGGATAATAATATCCTACTTTGAGTGGGTTGTGAGGCTTAAATATTTAATGATTGGAAAGCATTTAATAACTTTATGTAAAAGTTTTCAGCCAACGTCTGTTGATTTCAATAATCCAATACATTATGCCATCAAGCAGACAGCAGCAGTCAGTTCAGAATTACTCTGAAAAGCGAGAGCTTTTGATTCACAGGTTGTTTTTTTTCTGTGCGTGTTAGGATAACACTCTATCTCAGTAGGTCAAGCTGAAGTTGCATTTGAGCAGATGGCTTTGCACTCCATGTTATCTGATGTTTCTTTAACCTTCAACCAGGTGCAATGGTGACTCCTTATCAGATCTCAGGTGGCCCAAGTCCTGCTGAAATGATTGGTATATCTGCAATATTGGTATAGCCTTAGCTGTGAGAATAAATATGTTGAGCTCTTACTGGTAGTACAGTGTTAAATTAGTTACCTCTTTCTTCTGAAGTCAGTTTAGAGCTGGTAAGTAGCACCAGATTGACAACCTTGTATTAGTCACTATCCCATTCCTTATGCATCCTAACATCTTGTCTAATTTTCTGACCGCAGCTGAGCACTGAGGCAAGGTTTTAATTTATTTTTTTTACAGTGATGCCTAGGGACCTTTCTTGAGTTGGTGACGTTCATTTAGAACTCTTTAAAATAAACAATTAGTTTCTTTGCCCTCCATTTTGCATTACTTCACATTAATATTGTTGGCCACTCACCCGTAGGCCATTCACATGGCTTGATTAGGTCTCTCTGGTCCTGACTAACCTAAATAACTTTGTGTCAGTGTTTGCTACCACGTTGCTTACCCCCTTTCTCAGATCATTATTACATATGTTAAACAACACCCTGAGAAACACCCTGCTCTTAACCTTTTGCCATGATGAAAATTGACTTCTTTTTTTTCTTTCTGTCTCTGAGCCAGGTTTTGAACCATGATAATACTTAGCCTCTCACCACATGACTGCTTAGCTTTGTTAGTAGCCTTTCCTGAGACACTTTGTCAAGGGCCTTTTGGAAGCCTAAAAAATTAGAAGACACACAAGATAAATGAGATAATCTCCTTCATTGGACCAACTTCTGTTGGTAGAAGGCACAAGCTTCTGAGCATCACAGAACTCTTCTTCTGTGACGCCTGAAAGCTTTTTCCTTCCACTAACAGAATTTGGTCCAATGAAAGATTATCTCTACCTACCTTTTCTATCTCATATCCCGGGTCCAACATGACTATAGTGCTGTAAATAAATTAATTATATCAATCAGTTCTCCTGATCTTCTACATTATTGGCGTGTTCAAAGAATTATAAGAGATTAGTGAGATACCATGTTCTTTTCAGGAACCATGCTGAACCATAATCTCCATGGCGTTTTGTTTTTGATTAGCATTTCAGCCAATTTGACAGATAGAGAAGTAATGCTTACTGGTCTATAATTCTTCAGATCAGGTCTAGAGCCTTTTTTTTTTTTAAATATAGGTAAAATTCCTACTTTCCAACCCTCTGGAATAGTGCCTGTTTTTTTAATGAAAGATTGCATACTTTTGTTAGCTACTCAATTGCTTCATACTCCTTCAGAACTCTTGGATGTACCACCTTGATCTGGTGACTTAGGCTTTTTAAATTATCAGTTGGCTCTGGTATCTCTTCTGGTGAGCCAGCAGACCCGCCAATTTGTTCAAAGGCATCCAGTTTCTGATATTCTAATAGACTCTCTTGTTCCTTGTTGTTAAATCTTTGTCTATTTGCACTTCAAAATGCAATTGACCCTTCTAGTTTCCTTCTTTCTTGTTGCCTGCTTTAATGTGTGCTCCTTTTGTGCCCTGAGGATAGACTAACTTAAGGGATGACATCTTTTCTGGTCCTGATGATGCCTCAAAAATTATTTGGTATGGGTTTTTTGTGTCAGTCTCTGGGTAATGTTTACTTTACTCAGTACATTTTGGTCATCCCTAGTAATAATGAACCTTTGTTTTTTGAAGAGATGGGGTTGATCTTGAGAAGTGTGGATAGCTGAGCTTCATAACTAAATGTGTTTAGTGTAATCTGACTGTGGAAATGAAAATACATGTAAAAAGTACCTTCTCTTCAGTTTTTCTCCTGAACAAGCTAAAAAATTTCTGGTCACGGATTTCAAGGCTAGCAGGGTAGTATTTTGGCAAGTTGCTTTATGGCCAAAATCATGGCATGTATTGGAGAGGGACTGGAAAAGCACTTTAATCCTCATTATTGAAACTGTTAGGTTTAATTATGTTTTAGGAGGGGAATCAATTAAGCCATTCAGAAGAAATCCTCTATTTTTTTTAGAATTTAATAGAACCAAATAAAAATATTGAAGACACAGACAGATTGGCCATCTTTTGAGGAGAAAAACTCATAGCCAACCATAGTGTGACACGTTGGCAAATTGCAATTCTGTCTCCTGGTGCGGCGTCCTCACATGCTGACAAGGCCTTATTGTATGATATAGTAACACAATAGCTCAAATTAGGCCAAGATTTTGAAAAGCAGCTGTGATTATGGGTGCCTGACCAGACTTTCTTAATGAGGGCAAAGTTTAAGGGGGTGGCTGCTTAGTACTCATTTGAACCTATTTCACCTTGTCTGAACTGCTGAGATAGTAGTTTACCTGCAGACCTTGGACAAATAGTCACCTTTGCCGAGAAAGATGTATGTCTCTGCTGGATGAACCTGTAGATGGTCAGGTTGACTTTGATTCAAATGGAATCTTCTGAGGGGCTCTCTGTACACATGGTTGAAGAGATAGAGTCATGTGTCCTAGCACTTGCTTCAGAATGTAAAGCCAGGAAGAAAGCTAGGGAATGGAACCTCTCTGCTGGTTCTTTTCTGCCTCATTTCCCCAACACATTGGAAAGTCACAGCCATTTGTGGCATGTGAAACCCCCACCATTCACACCAGGAAGCCTTTTTCCCCTTTTAGAATTGGCTGCTAATGAAGTCTAGGCTCTCATTTTTCTTCCTTTGGACCTCATTGACAAAAAAGGCCAATGTTGACATGGAGCATTTTTCTCCCATTTGTGTCATGGCAGCAATACCTGGGAGATTTACAACCTGCAAGGGATATTGAATTCGCTTCTGCGAACAATAATTGAATCTGTCCAAACACACACACAAGGTGTGCTAAAAGCTGGAAGAAACAGGAGAGAAACAGAGATATAGAGGGCGGTTTCCATTTGAAAACCCTTTCTGTGCACAAAAGGAAGCTGCATTTCATGAAGATAATTTCATCATCACAACAGCTGCACAAGTTCAGCTATTTCACTCTTAAGTAGCAACGGAAGCCATAGCTATAACATACAAGTAGAGACAAGAGGGGAAGCTGCATAGGAATATACCTTATAACACTTTATCTTCCTGCTGAAGCTTAATTAATGTTAATTGTTCTTTAGGATCCTTGGATCAGAGGCGATACACTGATGCACTTTGCATTTATTTATCAGTATCCTCATTAATGGGTTTGGATGGCTTTCTTTGTGCCTTATGAATGTAAGAAAAAGGCAGAGGAGAAACAAAAATAACCCTCTCTCTACCGTCATTCCACCCACCCTGGCAGAACCGCCACAGAGGAAATCTTCAGTGGTTTGTATTGTCTCTTTCCCAGGGTACATCTGCACAAGGATAAAAGATGCATGCGGCTGGCCTTGATCAACTGACTTGGGCTTGTGGGACTTCCGCCGCAGGACTAAAAATGCTCTGTAGAAATTGGGGCTTGGGCTTCAGCCCAAACTCTGGGATCCTCCACTCTCGCAAGGTCCTTAAGCTTGGGATCCAGCCTGAGCCGGAATGTTAACCCAGCGATTTTTCAGCCCTGGAGTCCGAGTCAGTTGGCCCAGGTTAATTGTGGTTTATTTATGTCTAAGTAAACACATCCTCAGTGCATATGGCATGGTCCAGTAGTTTGGCACTGGTGTAGTCCTGTGTGCATAGGATGTTGAGTGCAAGTTATGTTCCATTCAGTTGTATAATGTTCAGCAAAACCACATTGGCCCTGAGTGTGTGATCTCCTCTCTGCCCGAAGGGTTATGTGGTTTTGCCATTTAAGTGTTATAAACGTTCCCGGGGTGCTGCTGTCTTGCTGCTCACTTACAAGTCTCTTTACGGGGCCATTGAACAAAGTAAAATTTACCATGAAGGCATAAGTAATGCTCAGGTGGAGATAACAAAGGAAATTCTTACACTCTGAAGTGGTGTTTAACCCTTCAGTGTCTCTGCCTGGTCCCAGGAAACTGAGTCTTACTGCTACAAAATATAAACTCTCAGCCGTTGAGGTGTTGAGGTTAGCCCCATTCATCATGAGCTAGAAGATTGCAAACAATATTGCTAATAGTGGGAAATCTCTTTGTGGTCAATGAAAAATAGGTTCATTTCTGTTCAGTTTCCTCTCATTGGGCCAAATTTTATTTCTACTGAAGTCAGTGGGAATTTTGCTATTTACATCAGTGTAGCTCTTAGTTGTTTAGCTAAACAGAACTGTATAGTCAGGACTCCTCCCTTCCCCCCCCCTGTGTCTTTGCATTCTAGATTCAAATTCAGGCCTCGTGGCTATAAAGGAACAGTTTCAAAAATGACTAATCCCCATGTATAATTCCTTGGGTGAAGCTTCCCTTCTGCAGAACCTTGAATCAGATTGCAGCCTATTCTGATTTGATTTAGGTAATTCTGGGAAGGCATGCGGATCACAGCAAGCAAAAATGCAGAGGGCTTTCCTGTAACATGAACAATCCAATTTCCGATCAACAAAGGAATAGGGGAATTTAAACTCAAAAGCATTCATGGAAAATTTACCAGGAGAAAGCAAAAAAAAAAAAGGGCTGAGAGCAAACTGAAATACAGCCCTCACATTACTGAACTTTAACTTTTCCAGTGTTTATCTGTAACATGACTTCATGTTAAGTGATTACAATACTTATAAGTTAAAAGGAAAAGGGAATCACTGCAGCTCATCATTTTCCTCTTACCTTCCCTCCCAAAGTTAGAAATAAAGGGAAAGATAGGGGAGGAGGACGAAAAAGAACAAAATTGCTTTTGGAATGAAGCCCTGGAATAGTCAGCTGTTAGCTGCCTCAGGACTAGAGATAAAATGTTACATTAAAGTAGCCACAGTGTGACAGAATAAGCAGGATGGGAAATCGCTTTATAAATGTGCTTACCAAGATAAACAGATGTGATTGAGGGCACCTCCGTTCTGTCACTGAACACCATAAAGGGCAGAAATTTATGGCAATCTATTTTCTTTTGAAATAACAAGGAGGTTTCAGACAGAGGTGAGGGCTCTATGCTCATGTCAGGGATAGAATTTTAGTAGAAATATCTCCTCCTCCTGTAATAAACCATTCTGGTAATACAATAAATTGAAACCTGAGTGTTTTTAATAATTCACAGCAAGAAGGGGGTAGGGGTTGAGTGCAACACTGATGATCCTTTTGAAAAAATGGACCCTGTTTTCAGACACTCGTAGTAACTTTGAGTTTTATGCTGGTAATATATGCAAGAGACATCGGGTCAGATCCTCTGTTCTTGCTGAATCATGTGAGGCATAGGACCTTGATTGGAGACAGCTGGGGTGGGAAAGGTGGATTAGAGAAACCCTTGTGCTTCCCTGATCCTGGAGGCTGCTGAAGGACATTCAGGCTCCGTTAGGGCTGCTCTAATTTTATGCCATCTGATAGCAGCCCCCTCAACACTGTTGCACAGTCTGGGAATGATGCACAAGGTGCAGTGTTCAGGCCTTGATGCATCCTTTGGCTAGTGGCAGGGGTGCTGTGGGTGGAATGCATCAGTACAAATGAAAGTGTATTGTGGATGTGCAAATGTACTTTCATGTTCCTTCACGTCTCCTACAGTGAATACAAGAGACGTCCAAATCCAGACCAAGTAGGTTGAAACAGAAAGCTATTTCCACCTGATGGCTCTTCAGGGAGTTAGATAGGAAGAGGCGGTGGGTCTCAGTTCAGTAGCCAGTGGATAGCTGTCTACATTATGAATGATACTATCCAGTTGGCATCGTTGTTGGCCTGAATGAGCCAACTTCCCTTTCACCCCTAGAACTGGGTGATTCTAGGTCAGGGTTGAGTCACATGGCCAGGTCTACCAGTTATGTGCCTGTTTTGTAGATAAATGCAGGGCTTCAGTCTCCAGACCTGTCAATCTGGCTGTCTTTCTCTGGCAAATAAATACAAATACCTTTGAAAAATAAAAGAAAGGAAAAAGTTTGTGGTTTTCTAAAAAGATGTGCTCCTTTCAACAACTGAGGTAGCTGCAGCTCTATCGTATTGTCCACAGATACAGACCCCTCATGTCCAGAGGTGGTGCTAGCCCATTGGGGGTCCTAATCAGGAATATATTGGGGGCCTCCCCCCACACACATACTAAAACGGCGACATAAGGCCCCCTTTGAGTTGCTCGGGGCCATAAGCAATAACTTAGTGTGCTTATGCCTAATGCCATCTCTGCTCATATCTTTAATCTACTGGCAGTAGGTGAACAGATGCCACTAAGAGCCAGACTGAGAGACCATTCATTCATTTCAGAATGGTTACCAAACAGCCATAACATGATGATAGCCTAATGTCACTACCTAACCAACTGGATTAGAAAGTGAACCAGTGACCCAAAGGTCCCCATTCCCTTACCATTCATTTGCGCCATTTCAATGACTAAATAGTTTTGGTCAAGGACTCAACTCAACCAATATTTGATATTAATTGAAATATGAAGACAAGAAAACATCTGTATATCTTTATATTTTGGAATGCTACCAAACTGCTGCTGCTGCAGAAGTACTAGTAATAATATATAATTAGAGAGACAAGGTAGTAAGGGAATATCTTTTATTTGGCCAACAGAAGTTCCAATTAAAGATACTACCTAGCCTACTGTGTGTCTCTCATATCTTGTGACCAACATGTCTACAACACCACTGCAAATAATAATTAATAATACAAATGGTTATTATGTTCTTCTCTGCCAGAAGAGTGTGCATTCTACCAGCTGTCCATGTATGGAAGAAGGAATTTTGGCCCAGCTTTTGTCTGAGAGTCTAGGATCACAGATGGATCCAGCAGGACCATGATGTTTTACAGCACATTGATTTTAGGGGAGCAGATTTCCTCAAGTATGGGTGTGGTTACCTTCCCGCTCCTGCCCCAGATCTTCTGCCTGTTTACATCCACTAACCAGCATCATCTGTGTGCAGCCTAAAATGAGCCAGAGCACCTGTTCCGTTCTAGAACCCTACTTGGCTTGTTAACAAAATAGAACTGAGAGTTCAAAACAGTCCACTGAGATTTTATTTTAATGCTGGGAGCCTCAGCTGAGGAAGAACTGAATAGATGTTTTTAAAAGTTTCTAGTAACATTGACTGATGAATCAGATTTATTCTGAATTAACTTTAAAAAAAACCACCCTGTTTTACTTCTGTATTGGGTAAATGCTGGCATAACAAGCATAAAAGAGTTTGGTCCGTCACCACAGACATGCTTGACAACTTCTAAGTGCAAAGTTTTTCACAACCGACTTGATTGATGGGCCTTGGGTTGATGGCAAGCACTGCCTACAAAAGTTATTCTTCTCTGCTAATGAAGTGAGATCCTGCTCTCTGATTGGTATCTGTTGCTGTGTAATGACCTAAAATATCTTCATTATGTTTGATAAGTTGATGAAAGTTTATTGATCACTGTATTTTATTTTGGTGGGTGAGGTTGTTGAGTGGAACAGGGATGACTATCTGGTTTTATCTTGACAGGCAGCAACTGGGGAAATTGTGTATATATTAAATCAATGCGGTAACTGATGCTGATGCCGGAGTTAATGGCCTGCTTCTTAAACATACTTCACTATGCACCCTGAACACTTGAGCTCCAGGATCTACATTGGTTATTTGTTGTTCTGTCCTGTGCAGCTTTAATTATCTTGACCTTGTGACCTGAGAAAACAGGTGTAATGCTGTCCTTGCTGAGATCCACAGAGGTGTTTGAACTAAAGCACGATTGATAGGAAAGAGAGAAAGTTCTTGGTCCAAAGCTTGTGATTGTCATTTCTATTAGTATACAAGTGTAAAAGTCACAGCAATGTTCTTATTTAAGTAGCAAAATATTTCCAATGTGTGAAGTCATGCACTACTGACAATTGTAATGAAAAGAACTGTTATGCAAATCTGTTATGATTAAACATGCATGCCTGTAGCAACTAGACTCTCCTGTCAGAATTTAATGTGTGCAGGGAATACCTACAAATGGAGACTGGTCTCTTCCTGTCTCCATTTATTCTCATGTTTCTGAATTCAGGCTCCTGCTCAAGAGAAAAGAAGTAACTCCCCTCAGTATGAAAAAGACTACCCAAAAAACTGAGACTTTCATTGTGCTTTGAAGGTGGCAAGACTTTGTCTCAGGCTGATCGTCAGAAGAAGCTCTTCCAAAGTTGTAGGCCTTCTATCAAAAGAGTTCTGTCTCTTTGGCATGTGAAAAATTCACAGCCCTGCAGTTAAGCCACCTAGCCTCTGATGTAGATACAGCTAAGTCAGTGGTCTGCTTGGGGAGCTGGGTTGTATACATTGATTGAAATACCCTTTCTCATGATGTAGGAACCATCTATGCTACAGCAGCATAACTGCAGTGTTGTAGTGCCTGTAGTGTGGACATGGACCATGTATTTTTCAATAGACCATTTTTGTGCAAAGCTTAAAGAACCAAAACACAGTCCTTCCTGCAGCTGCCATTGAGTGATTCATTTCCCTTGGAATGACCCTACTGTGGAAATCCACAATCTGATTTGTGGCGTTTCATACAATCCCTGGCTGTGCTAGGCCTGAAGCTGGTGAGGCAGACACTGAGCATGCTGTCAATCAAATATTCTCAAGCCTTCGAGGCTAACGATGTCAAGATGCACTGCGTTGCTCTGCAATACCTCCTATTCTCTGATCTTTGGAGAATCTTTGACATTGTTATCTATAACATGCCCATTAAGCAATGCTCACCCTCTCTATTAGCCTGCAGGCCACAGTGCAGCAATGTTGCACACAAACAAAAGGAAAAAAAGTAAGAAACGTGTGCACTGGGTTCTGATCTTTGTTACAGAATGTAAATATCGAGTCACTACTTTGCTTTTAATGGAGTAACTCTGGCTCTAGAACCATGTGACTGGAATAAAAATCTGGTTTTAAATTGTTTGTCTAAAATACTCCTAAGAAATAAATATCAAAGGAATGAGCGTGTGTGCGTGTGAGTGTGTGTGTGTGTGTGTGTGTGTGTGTGTGTGTGTGTGAGAGAGAGAAAGAGAGAGAGAGAGGTGGCCAAAACAAAAATAATACTAGTTTTAAATACTAACAATTCAAACGACTATAGAAGGTAAGAGACTCTGAAGGAAATCATTCCAGTTGAGACTATCTGCTGACAAGTATGAACGGTTTCTGGACATAGATTATCCCTATCCAGAGTGTAGGTATAAAACCAGTCACAAACTTGTTTGGACATAAAGCCAGTTATCAATTGTGTTTAGTAATAATCATTGAAGACAATAAGGGGATAAGGAAGAGTCAGCTAAGATTTGTAAAGAACAAATTGTGTTAAACGAACCTCATAGCTTTTTTTAACAGGGTAGCAAATCTAGTGGATGTGGGAAAGCAGTAGATATGGTATAACCTGACTTTAGTAAGGCTTTTGATACTGTCTTACATGACTTTCTCATAAACAAACTAGGGAAATGCAATCTCTATGAAGCTACTGTAAGGTGGCTGCACAACTAGCTGGAAAATCACTCCCCAAGAGTTGTCAGTTATTCATAATCAAGCTGGAAGGACATATCAAGTGGGGTCCCACAGGGATCAGTTCTGGATCCAGTTCTGTTCAATATCTTCATCAATGATTTAGATAATGGCATAGAGACTACACTTATAAAGTTTGCAGACAGTATCAAGCTGGGAAGGGTTGCAAGTGCTTTAGAGGACAGGATTAAAATTCAAAATGATTTGGAAAAAGTGGAGAAATGGTCTGAAGTAAATAGGATAAAATTCAGTAAGGACTAATCCAAAGTACTCAACTTAGGAAGGAACAATTAGATGCATGCATACAAATTGGGAAATGACTGACTAGGAAGGAGTACTGGAGAAAGCAATCTGGAGGCCATAGTGGATCATAAGCTAAATGTGAGTCAACAGTGTAACAACTGTTGCAAAAAAAAAAAAAACACCACACCATCATTCTGATATGTATTAGTAGGGGTATTGTAAGCAAGACACAAGAAGTAATCCTTCCGCTCTACTTTGCGCTGTCTACTTCGCACTGAGTAGGTCTCACTGGAGTATTGTGTCCAGTTCTGGATGTCACATTTCAGGAAAGTTGTGGACAAATTGGAGAAAGTTCAGAGAAGAGCAACAAAAATGAGTAAAGGTCTAGAAAACATGACCGAAGAGGGAAGATTGAATAAATTGGGTTTGTTTAGTCTGGAGAAGGAAAGACTTTGAGGGGACATGATAACAGTTTTTAAGTAAATAAAATGTTTTTTACCAAGAGGAAGGAGAAAAATTGTTCTCTTTAACCACTGAGGATAGAACAAGAAGCAATGGGCTTAAATTGCAGCAAAGGTGGTTTAGGTTGGACATTTGGAAATGCTTCCTAACTGTCAGGGTAGCTAAGCACTGGAATATATTGCCTAGAGAGGTTGTGGAATCTCCATCATTGAAGATTATTAAAATCAAGTTAGACAAACACCTGTCAGGGCTAGTCTAGATAATACTTAGTCCTGCCATAAGTGCAGAGGACTGGACTAGATGACCTCTCAAGCTCCCTTCCAGTCCTATGATTCTGTATTGTAAGTAGTTTCAAATATGGTTAAAAGTCCTTAAAGAACTAGCCTCTGAAATTGAATGGATCAAAAGGCTTTGCAGATGATCTGTCTTACATACAAATCAGCTGAAGATATGCAGTGAAAGACGCATGATCTTGCAAATTCTTCCAAAAGAACAGGTCGTCTTATCAAGAAATCAAAGACAGGTTATGAAAATTAATCTATGTACTGATGATCTGCTTGGGAGGTGAGGCCTTGAAAAATATTAATAATTTTATTTATAAGGGTAACATAATTAACAATATTGGTGATTGCAAGTGTGATGTAAAGTCCAGAATAGGTAAAGCAAGCGCTATATTTCAAAAACTTAATACAATATGGAAGTCCAATGTGATTCTGCAAAAACACCATGTGAAACTCACATGCCAGATTCTGAGGAAAATTCACTTTTATGTGAATATCAAAGGAAATGTTGATTGTATTGTTTTCATCTGTCTATATCCTATAGTTCGTTATTACATGGCTTCTAGATTATGTATACTCTGTAATTAACTGACCCTCGATCAAAGGTGTGTTAATGTAAGATTGTAGTCGGGTGTTAAAACTTTATGTAAGCTAATGAAGAATCGTTGTTTGCTATTACTTTACCTTTTACATTGTGTATATCCCTGTGACTAAACTCATCAAACCAAATGG
The DNA here is from genome assembly GCA_007922155.1 of Mesoclemmys tuberculata. Classification (NCBI taxonomy): domain Eukaryota; kingdom Metazoa; phylum Chordata; order Testudines; family Chelidae; genus Mesoclemmys; species Mesoclemmys tuberculata. The sequence continues at coordinate 12,871,641 of ML675632.1, read as the reverse complement.
AACCTTGGAAATGCTAATGAAGGAATTAATGGCTGTAACAGGAAATGCTAATTTCATAAAATGGGGTCATGGAGGAGTAAAGACACTTATCAGATTGCGTTCTTTGTGGAAAAGCTATAAATATGGATTCATGGAATAATCCTGCATCTCTGGACTGTTTGAATTCCAAATGGGTGGAAATACTGAGCGAATGGACAGAGAGTCCTAGAGATATCCTGGACAACCCTGAAAGACTTTTGGAAACTGACAAATTACTTACTTCTCTGCTATCATTTGTACTTTCAAACTTTGCCTCACCTGTTAATATGTGTTGCCAGCTTTAACCTTTCAATAACTCATTTCTTTTTCTTAACTAACAAATCTTTAGTTTATTAGAGAATTGGCTGCCAGTGTTGTTTTTTATCTAAAATCCAGAATTGCAATTGATTTGTGGTAGGTGGCTGATCCTTTGGGACTGGAAGTAACCTAATGTGATGTGATATTTAGTTTATATAACACTTTATCACAAAGTCCAGTTTCTAGGGGTTGCAAGATGGACTGGAGAGTCTGTGACTCCATGGAAAGGCTAGTATATCCAGGAGTTCACATTTGTTTCTGGCTTGGTGAAATCTAATTATAGAATCGACCACCAGTTTGGCGGATCTGCCCTGTTTTCTGGCAGTCTGACCTGATATTAGCACTCTCAGTTGTGAGATTGGCACTCCAGACAGCGTAACACACCAAATGTAAGATCTTTAGAAACAACGTTCTAGGTGTCCTCTTATATAGTGCAGAATCCTGGAAAAATAGTAAGTCCATCCAGTGCAAAGAGAACAACTTTTAATGCAGGTGTCTGTGTAGAATATTCAAAGTAAAATGGACTGATTGAATAAGTAAAGAAGAAAGGAAGGATCATAGAATGGGCACAACTGCCTACAAAAATACAGGTTGTATAGAACAGGGCTTTTCAACCTTTTTTAACAGCCTATGGTTTCAAGGTCTCACCTGAAGTACCCCTTCATGGTTTTCACTCTATTTGACATTACCTCGGTTGCAATAAAAGTCATAATGGCCTTGTATAATGTATAATAATACATTCATGGCCGTTTTCTATTTTTTTTACTTTTACACTTCTGACTCTTCCTGCGCAGGGCCGTCCCTATGGGGTGGGGCCCGGGGCAAAGCATACTGTATGGCCAGGCTTTGTCTGGGCTCTGCAGCCTCCTACCCCTGGTCTTACCCGCCGAGCCCCCTGCACTTACCCACTGCCTTGCCCCCCCACACTTACTCTGCTGGGCTCCACCACCCCCTGCCTCTGGCCAGGCTCTGCCACTGCCTGCCTGTACACTTACCCACCAAGCCCCCTACCCTTAGTCCCCCACACATACTTACCTGCCGTGTGGCACCAGACCCCACCCCTGCACTTACCCACTGGCCCCCTGCACGGTGCCTGGCTACGGACGGGCTCCACCGCCTCTGGCCAGTCTCTGCCACCGCCTGCCCCCACACTTACCCACTGAGCCCCCTGCACTTAC